>CM033280.1:41220121-41660121 GCA_019343175.1 Oedothorax gibbosus
AATTATTCAATTTATTCAATTAACATAAAATAAAGGTGTTGTTTCACACTGCAGGGTTTTTATTCAATTAACAGAATTATTCAATTTATTCAATTAACATAAAATAAAAGACCTTTCTATTATTCTTTCGCCGGCAGTATTTTGTCTATAGTTTCTCAAGGTCAACCCATGGAGGATATAAACTCACGATACACTTTTTTTTAGTTACACATTTCTATTGAGAAAAAAAATATACGACTATGTTCTTATGTTAGTTTCCTTTTTTCTAACAAAAACGTCAATATAATAAAATTTCTACCTAGCCCAAGCTCTAGGGAAATTTTTTACTAATTAAAAATCCATTTCTTTCTTTTGTCTTTGATGTTTACAGCTTACTTTGAGTTTCGTTTGAAAGTGGGTAATGGCAATATATACCACCTAGATTAGGAGGCCGGTGAACTAAGATGCCTGACGCCATATTAGTAGACCGATTCTGCGGCTTTGACCACAGATCTTTCGTAACTCGTTCTCGAATTATTGGTCAACAAGACCTTCTAATCTTTGGCCTTCTAATCTAAGCTGGTAATGGCCGGGCGATTAACAACGCTATTTGCAACCTCCTACTTTTTGGAAGCTTATAAAAATATAACACGAGCCTGTTTACCTCTTCGTTAGCCAGGGTGCTTCCCATGCCGAGGGCAAAAACCGCCAAATTCGGTCCCCCGAACACTCCTCGTAGGAGGATGGTCGTTTTGATCAGAGTGCCCATGCTGCCCATGGCAAAAGAAAGAGCTATGCACGTCACACCGTATAGAACACCTGAAGGAAACAACACAATTCATTAAACACAGACCTTAAGAAAGCTACACAATTAAAAACAGACTTGAAGGAAGCAACCATTCATTAAAAATAGCCATTAAGGAAGCAATACTTAGAAACACACAGAAATGTGACTTGAAGTATATTTTTTTTTCCATTGATTAACACAGATGCACTTTGGTGGTTTGGAGACTCGCGGTCATTCGGCTAATTCGCCCTGAACTCTATGACACTTACGGAGTAACTCGGTCTACATGACGGAGAACCAGGCCAGAGATGTAAAGACCTGGTGCCGCACGTATGCAGAATACCAGTGAACCAAGGTTCAACGCCATACCAAGTGCAGTAGGAACCTATCTTTTGCCTAATTGCAGGTTTAGACACATCAACATCCATGTCATAAGGCTTCTACTACCATCGAGGGGTTTCATCTACTGTTTGACCTGCATCGCCAGATTTACCCGATGGCCTGAAACATTCCTGATACCGGACCAAACGGCAACCACGATCACAGAAGCCTTGTTCACCGGATGGATTGTGTTTCAGAAAAAATAATTATTTTCTATCGGATTAACACAGATGCACTTTGATGGCTTGGAGACTCGTCTTCATTCGGGCTTATTCATCCTGAACTCAATGGCACTTACTGAGTAACTTGGTCCACATGACGGGCCGGTTCTTGGCACCGGGCAGCAAAGGACCCAAGAAATCCTCGTAGGTGACGGCCGCCAGCGAGTTGATTGCGGACGAGACAGTGGACAGGGAAGCACTGAAGATCCCAGCGATGCACAGGCCCGGGAGGCCGGGAAGGTGGCTCATGGCGTTGGTGATGAAGAAAGGCAGAAACTGTCACACAAAGGTTAAATCGTTAAATACAGGGTGGCGCAAATAAAAGTGGGTATACGACAGGAAATGCTGCCAAGCTAAAACCAGTTGTCAAACTTTAACTATATAAAATTTTGAATTAATACAACAGGTAGTTCCTGAGAAAAAGGTACATAGAAATAACCATTTTAACATGGGCTTCAATGCAGGCTCCGATCCCCTTATAGTTAAGTTCTTTGTCTAATTCCACGAACCGCTTTTTAGGGCGCGGTATAGATTTTGCCAGCGTCAGTTTCAGATTAAAGGTAGGTTGATTGAGAAATATACTTTTTTTAAAGATTTTATTGCTTTTTACATTGTATGTAGCCAAAATGTAAACAATAGTACCTGATCTGGTGATCGAATGAGCCTATCTGGTCCCTTGAGAGGATCGCATTCCTTGAAGTAGGCGTACACGATGAGCCCGACCAGAGCGCACAGAAGCCTGAAGCTCATACACAGCGGGATGCTCAGGTAGGTCACCCTGAAACAAAACAAAGACATTGGAGCCCTGAATACGGTTTGGGAAAGAAATGTGAAATACAGTAAACGAACCTCGATAATCCGATCGAATGGGACCGGAGGTTGGTCGAATAATCAAAACTTATAGAGCCTTTTTAATTAAATAGTATAACTTTTAGTATGGAAACCCGTCGAAAATCCGAATATTTTGTGATATTCATCCGATTCCATTAAATCTGTTGACGTATAAAAATTATTATAAATTCACATCATTAGGCCCAGTGGCTTAGTGGACGCCGTTGTTTTCATCACCTTATCTGCTGCGGAGGCACTATAATCGCTGAAATTGTTTGGCTTCTATTTATTAAATTAATTATTCTCGGAACGAACATTTAAAATTGCATTTTTGACTTTGATCACCGCAAAAATCTTTTAAATTGACGAAGCGGTTTGCATAACCATTGAATGAAACGTTCATTTTATTTAGATAAGTAAATAAATTGTACTCACAGCCTAGATGTCTTGAGGTCCTTAACTGCCATGAGCCTCTGTAAACCAATCTGTGACCCGCCGTAAGTGGAAAGCATCATAAGCATACCCTGAGCCATGATATTGTACATTGTGTACTGCTGGGAGATGTCTGTAGTAAATCTATGTTGAAAATTATACAGTTGATAACATGTGTATTTATCCAATAAAGCCTTGATAAAGGAATAATCTCAGTGCGTCATAAAATGTTTCATTAGTTAGTGGACGTTAAAATTCGCCTAGAGGTGCCGGGATGCACCCCCAAGGCGCTTCACAAGCCCAAGATTCATCGACCCAAGGCGATTTAAAGCCTTGAGGTGAAAATGGGACCGCCTTTTCACCCCGGGAAGAAAAATGAACATTTGTCCACATTCAGTTTTAACAGTGTAAGTTGTGCACAAAAGAATCACGAAATGACTTACTCCGGCACGACCAATCTTCCTCCGTCATAGCTCATCTCGAAGACCTTGGAGATTCCGCCCAGTTGTATGCATCCCACGATGCAAATTACGAAGAGAGTGGTGTACATAAGACCTGCCTGGAACACGTCAGTCCACAGCACGGCTTTCATACCACCCTGTTAAGAAACATGGCACTTAAAGCATTTAAAAGTTGCGTTTATCGCTTTAAATAAAATCTATTATGTTTGAACACGTAAAAGATCCATAAAAGTATTGTTTTGTTATGTGAGCATTTTTTCACCAGGCATAGAAAGCGTAATAACAGCAAAATAAAACTAATTTGAAGACAAAATATAAACTGGCTATTTAACCCTTTATGAAATGAATTAATGATTGTGGTGATTATTGAACCGAGGTAGTTGAAAGAGTTTGCGAACTTCTACCTCTTTCTCAGTTACGTAAATTGGATACTGTTATACTGATTTTAAGGCCATTTGCTTTCTTCTCATTTATAACAATGCCAAATTTTCTGCATTTTTTTCAAGTCTTTGTTGTTTTTCTTTGAATGTCCTCTAATTTAGAAGACATCAACACAATGTCGTCAGCGTAGTCGAGGTGTTCCAGTACGCTATCAAATTCCAGTCCTATTCCAAGTTTTAGGTACTTCAGCATTGTTCTCATAATACAGCCTTTAATAATATTAACTACAGGGTGTCTAATAATGCCCACCTCTGTATAACACCTGTTCAAATAAATGCCAAAGTTGTCAGTTGGACAGTGTCTCCATATGACTTGCCCTTTGCTTCCCTCAGACTACGAATGACTTATATTACTTTAGCGGGAAGACCATAAAACTCCAAATTTTTCCATAAACAGATTCTGTTAATGCTATTCTAAGAGACTTCGCGGAATTTATGAAGTTCAAATAAATGGTTGTAATTAGTCCAATGATCTGTTCTACGAAATTTCTTCGTTCGGAGATTTAGTTATGAGTTCCTTGTAATCCATGAAAACCAGCCTGTTCAATCCCTTAGCTTTTCCTCAATGCTTTTATTAAGAATATCGAACAAATTTTGGATGGCACGAAAAAAAAGCATTAATCCTCTCCAATCATTGCAGTTAGTCAAATCTCCTTTAATCGGGATTTTAACAATTTTGGATCTTACCGTCATATATGCGTACTAAGTTAGCCTTGAAGTTCTAACTCTACGATTGAAAACTATGCAAGCATGTTTTTTCAAAAGGTATGAGTGCATCCAAAAACAATGCTCCCGCTTAATATTAAAATAATTTATAATATTCTTTCTGTCGGTTATCAAGAAATTCAGAAGGTGAACTATTTGGACGCCCTTGTTGAGTTGATCTCAACGTGGTTCGACTGTATAATAAATAATCCACTCACCAGGGTACAGTAAAAAGTGCAGACAACCCCGATGGAGATGATGGACATCCACAATGAGAGATCGGTGACAGCACTGAGGGCCAGTGCTGGAGCGTAAAGCGCGACAGCAGTATACAAACCCTGTTGGCGGTAAAATACACGGTATAAGGGAGATAATCTCATTACACAAAAAGATATTTTTGAAAATTAAATGTTAATTAAGTTGATGCGCATATAATTTTCCCGAAATCTCTTTCAAAATTTGTTACCCATCCGAACGTTAAAAGTGGATCACGTTTAGTTGATTGATTATAAATTATTAACAATTAATTAAAAATGACAATCTTTAACTTAACATTGTGAATATGATATTGAATTTTATATATTTTCAATTTTTAATGACTATTTATTCATATGGAAATAGTATCGAATATGGTAATTAATCAAATAACCTTTAGCCGTAATATAAAACACTGCCTTTATTCAATCATTACCTAAAGATTCATTCACAATCATTATTAATCATTATTGCCTTTATTCATCAAAACACTGCCTTTATTCGATCAGTCCATAAACGTATTAGGTAAAAAAAATTTACTTTTAAAATTTATTTTTTAAAAATCGAATTACTAGAGGAGTGAAAATGTGTATTATCAATTATTGGGATGACTTTTGTTCCATTTTATTACATTTACAGCTATATTTTTGACAAAATAGACAAGAAATACTACATTAGGTAATTTTGGCGCAAATACCTTGGGTTCAATTTGAACCTAAATTTGGAGGCAAGTTTAAATAATAACAAAAAAAGGCTAGTCGCACTTAGTCACCTCTCCAAAATATATATTTTAATAACATGTTTCAATGGTATAAGTGGATATTCAATTTCGATGAAATTCGTGGTCATCTAGCTTCTCAAATTTATAATTCCTCTAGTAGGCATAATGTTACAGAACTTCATTTTGTTAAAGAAATTGAGCGTACCGATTTTCATTTTATTCTAGGATTAGTAGCAGGCCATTATGGAATATTAAAGAAATATATAAAATTTGAAATCCCAATCACTATGTTAAATTCAGTATTGTCATTTAATGAAACTCATAAGCTACCGGAAAATAATTAAACTAAGAAAAAATATGCTGTCATAAGCTTCTAACTAAATACAAATAAGCTTCTAAGTTCTATTTAAAAAGTCTGATGTGAATTTAATTATAGGTTTTCGCACTTTGATGAATTCAAGTTTCAAGATTAATGAGTATTGACTTACTATCTGAACTGAGAACATTGCTGAAAGTAGTCTTCTTGTAAGTTTTCCAAATCGCCTCTCAAGATACTAAAAATAAAATGATATATTTGTTATAAGAGTGTGTAATGTTTTGCTTATACAGGGTGAGGCAAATAAAAGTGGCCCCGGTCTAGAGATAGGAATACGTTGAAATGCTTGGCGAGAAAAACTCTTGAAGCCGCATGAAAGCTTTCAAGTGGAAATAAAAGATTATTCAAGCGTACAATGGTTTCACTTGACAAACCTGTTTTTGCATTGGTTGGATTGGATTAGCATCACATTAGAGATACTCATGGACTATTGGCCAGTTCAGATCGTAGTGCGTCAGTGTGAGTTGCGACTGTGTGAGTGTAAGTTGATCAATTCACAGGTGAAGATGAAACTCACAGTACAGCAGAGTGTTCATTGTAGAAAATGTTATTAAAACGAATTCGTGGAAAAAATTTGACCAGTTGTTTGCTGAAGAATTTAAATGTATAAAAGGGCCTAAAAAGAGTGCTATGCAACAAATAGTTACGAAATGGCGTCAGACAGGATCTGTATTGAACAAGTCCAAAAACATTCCAAAACTGGTCCGGACACCAGAAAATGTGAGATCAGTTAAAGAAATAATGCTTCAGAATCCTCGCAAATCCACCCGACGCCTAACGCAAGAAACCGGCATATCACAACGATCATGCTTAAGAATTCTCCACCTCGACCTAAAAATGCGTCCTTACAAAGTGTCTGTTGTTCAGGAATTAAAACCGGCAGATGCCCCTCAGCTACTTCAATTTTGTGATTGGCTGTTCACGGAAATAACAATGAATGGCTTGGACATGGAACTTTTCTTCATTTCTGATGAAGCCTGGTTTCACCTGAGTGGATATGTTAACTCTCAAAACAACAGGTACTAGGCGACGGAGAATCCACACAACTTCCATCAAACACCATTGCATAATCAGAAGGTTGGTGTGTAGTGTGCAGTGTCTGCACGCCGCATTATTGGTCCCATCAGACGGTGAATTCAGAGCTCTACATTTCCGAGATTTTGGAACCATTTGTGGCAGCATATTGACTGAGGAGGAAAATACCTACAGTTACTTCCAACAGGATGGTGCAACTGCCCACTCATCCCAAAAAACCCTGAATCACATTTACAAAACCTTCGATTCTGATAGAGTTGTGAGCAGAGGTCAGTCTGGTCTCGGCCCTCTTTGGCCACCCAGGTTACCTGATCTGTCAGTGTGTGATTTCTTTTTGTGGGGAACCCTCAAAGGTGTACAGCAACAACCCTCAGAACCTTCAAGAACTGCAGCAGAATATTTCTGATGAAATTTCGGCAATTCCAAAGGTCCAGCTTTACTTTGCCTTACCAAGCACACAAACCTGAATATATATGTCTAACCAACCAACTACTGTGCCTTTCGCAATATGCTGACCAGAGCCCAAAGGTGCCAAGATATGAATGGTGGTGGTCACTTTCAACATTTGCTATAAGTGGTTAACGAATGATTCCATTTCCTTTTACTGTTTCTTTGTAACTTGAACTGTGGTAAAAAAGTTACCACCAGTGATTTTTTCGGCTGTTATTCATCCTAGATAGTCGGACCTTTTTGTTGATGAACTACATTATGAGTTGATTGATTGAACCAAAATTTGTATAAGGGTCAGTCTTCGTATTAAAAATGATACTAACTTTAAAATTGTCAATATCATAAATCCATTTTGAGTTCATATTTTAAATTTATGGGGAATTTCAACTCAAAGTGTCGAATTTCGTTGACTTTTAAATCATTATTATTTAAGAATCATCCTGTTAATAAAACAAGAGGTGTATACACCTTTAATTAATTTGTAATAAAAAGTTTCATATTTTTTTTCTGTCTTGTGCTAATATCGGTGCATATTTGTATATTTGAACAAATAAATGTTGCTTTTAATTCCTTTTTATTGGTAAGAGTTCATTAATGAACACTAATAAAGGGGCATGCATCACATGGGATGGCTTGAAAGTGAAAATTGAATTTATTCTAAAAATGCTTGTATACGCAAGAGATTTTTATTGAGATAACTTACATTTCCAAAATTTATCATAGAATATGTTTTAACAAGGAGTGATTACGGTATCTTTTGTTATCAACCCAATACTTAAGAATCAAACTCCATAAAACTCTCTAACATATGGAAGTAATGCATTTTATTTTGAGCAAAAATATTAAAATATTTAAAAATATCATAAATACAATATTAATAGAATTATCTGTAGATATGTGTTACACACTCATGAACTATTTTTAAAAGAATTTACAAAACACAAATTTCTATTTTACTGTAAGAAATAATTTAGAATTTCAAATGATTAGGGCGCTCCACCTTTTGTGGCTTTTAAGAATCCCGACATACACCATTTTAAAACTTTATATTTATTTAAAAAAAACTTAAATCTTTTAACTGTACTGCAGAAATAAATATGTTAGTGTGAAAAATATAAAGAGTCCGTTAATCATTGACTCTACAAATGTGGACAGTTGTTTGCTAAAGAATTTTAAGGTGTAAAAGTGCCAAAAAAGAGTACTAAGCAACGATCAGTTACGAAATGGCGTCAGCCAGAATCTGCTGTCAACAAGTTAAAAACAATTCCGAAACGGGTCTGAACACCAGATTCTGGGTTTTGCAATCAATTTAGAATGTTTCGTATTAACAAAAACAAAAAGGTCCGATTCTCTACGATAAATAACAACCGAAATAATCACTAGTGGGAACTTTTTCTGATCAGAGCTCTACAAACCTTGTTTATATTTCATTTCAACTAACTTTTCAAAATATAGCGTAGTTGCCGGTAAATAAGTCGCCAAGCGTTTGTTTGGGCTTAATATTGAAGCGATCAATGGTTTCATGTTAGCAAACCTGTTTTTGTATTGGTTTTTGACTTGGCAACATTTCTGTCGTATTCGTATCTCCACGTTGGGGCCACTTTTATTTGCTTCATCCTGTACATAGAGTTCTCCAGCAATCGGCAAATATTTAGTTTTGTAACTTATTTGAAATATCCTTTCGCAGTATGTGGAAATAAAGAATATATTTATAATGTTTGAGATTTATTCATTAAAGCCATGGACCAGTAGGATAAGGCCGAAAAATAAAGACAAATAAGTTATTGTGCTATTTTAGAAAGCATAATCCTATTGCATTCTTCTTCGATTTGGGTTTGTCCGATATAAGGCACCCTCTGCCGTTGAAAAAAAATTGTAGTAATATTCAATGTAGCCACAGAAATGTGGGTTAGAATTTTTTTTATAGATTTTTCTTTCATTGGATTGACTCAGAAGCACTTTAGTTTGGAGACCCGTAGTCAATCGGACTCATTTGAACTATAACCACAAAATATCGTTTACCATCTTACCACATCATCAACCAAAAGGTTCTGACAGTCTCAAATTTGGCTATGTAAATGTGCACAAATGATTATTTACTATATTTCAACTTGTAGCAAAATTATTTTGTATTATTATTTTGTGCGGAATTATTTTACGAGAGTATTTATTTTATTTTCTCTCGCGACGACTCGTCTAACGTCTCGCCCAGTTTCTTCTTTTTAAAAATCAGTTTGTCTTTTGCTTTTCGAAAGTTATGTTGGTTTTGGCTTTGTGAAATATAATAAAAGTTAAGTTCTTCAGTATTCTCTCATTTATGTCCACTGTATAGAAGTAACATTGCTATAAACTCTATTTTTAAACCGAAGTACATGCGTTTAAAGAATTTTTTTAAAAGATTTTTCTTCCATTGGATTGACCCAGAAGCCATTTGGTTTGGAGACCCGTAGTCAATCGGGCTGAGTTGAACTAAAAGCACAAAATATCGTTTACCATCTTACCACATCATCAACCAGTAGGTTCTGACAGGCTCAAATTTGGGTATGTAAATGTACTCATTATTCCCTATATTTCAACTCTATTTTTAAACTAAAGTACCTGCGATTAAGTATAGAAACAAATATCTCACCTCGTACACGGAAGTGAAGTGGTCACCAAAGAACACCGGCAAGAAGAAATAGTTGCAAAAAACCGGAGCCACGAGGAAAAGCAAGTTGGAAAAGACCAGGTTTGTCCCGTACATGTACACATCAGCGGGTATCCCCATCAGGCTGAGGGCAGACGTGAATGTGGCCAGAATGGAGAGGGCCACAGGAAAAGGGGCCAGGGCCCGGCCCCCTAGAACGAAGTCGTCGTTATTGTCTGTATGTCTGCTGGTCCTCTGGAAGTAGACTCCGATCCCCGCAGACACGAGCAGGGCGGCCGCTATAAGAGTATAGTCAACGGCTCCCAACACTAGCTTTTCAGGAAACATAATGCTAAAATATATAAAAATAATGTTTGTTTCTACTTTGGAGCTTCAAATGGTTATGAATTTCATTTTTCAATTCACTGATAAAAAATACTGAAACTTTTTTGCAAATGTCTCTTCTATTTCCGTTGGTTCTTTAAAATCAGATGAAAATTCTCAATGCAGGTTTTGGAAATACAAGCTGGTGATAATATATATAAAATAAACCCTGGAATTAGCTGCAAAAGTAACCAAAAATTAAACACGAAACACAGGTTCTTTTTATTGGATTGTAGATGAATGTGGACAGAATAGAGAGGACAACGGGAAAAGAGGCCAGGGCTCGGCCCCCCCCTAGAGCAAAGTCGTCGTTGTCTGTCCGTCGTTGTCAGGCCATAGCCTGGAAGGCAAGATGGTGCAGTAGCATCCGTTAGCACAAGGCCTTGAGTACCCCGTAAGGGTGGATGTCTGACTTCTACTACGAGAGGGCGTCTCCTCCTCAATTTAGGCATGTCGCTGGAGGGGAGGGTCATTTTTCTCCAGACAATCTGCAGCCATGGTACTGCGCTGTAACCTCCCACAGAACTATCGGACCCACTGATTTAACGAGCACGTTCTCCGCATGTACTCAAGACCACACAAATATCCATACCTTACTCTGGATTTGAACCTGGGCCCACTCACTTGACAAGCGAGGGTCGAAACCACGATACTGGCTGGGCGACTAAATACAATTATTTTCTTTTAACTGTTTTTTTTCTGTTAAAATAAGTTGTTTTAAGTAAAAACAGTATTTTTTCTGTTTTTAAGCGCCGTGACTGCAACTAATTAGGCATTGAATCTTTTTATGGAATATCTGCGTGCCGAGCTGGCTTAGTTGGGACCGTTGAATCCGGGCACAGTATTAATCCTCGTAAGTGCAGTGGTTAGTATCCCCACTTTAACTGGGGTGACTAGACTAGGATAAGGCAAAGTTTAATTTTTTCCTTGTAATTTGTCTGTTAAAAAACGCGATTTCGCTTTAAAATTGCAAATTAATCGTATGAAATAAACAGATTATAATTCATTCAGTGTTCAAACATTTTTAATAACTTTAGGAATTGAATTTTTGATGCGAGACATAGTTTCGGGGGGAAAAATATTTTAGCGGCCATACCCAAATTTAACAAAAAATACAATTTTTAATTTCATAAAAATAATTTAATTTATTAAAAATCTATATATATAAAAGGCAAAGTCCTGACTGACTCATTCATTCATTCGTTCACGTATCAACGCCCAGCCAAAACTATTGGAGGTAGAGCTACCAAATTATAGGAAAATATTCTTTTTATATCACAGGCGTCATTTAAGAAGCGATTTTTCGAAATTCGAAACCGAACGGGTGTAGGAAGGCAAAACGTGAGCCGATTTCTCCACAGGAATAGCATTGTTATGAACTTTTAATTTATAAATTTCGTTTTCTAATTTGAAAGAAATTTTAGCGTGTTCAGCGTGAGCGAAAATTAAGTATAATTACGTAAGCACGTGAGTGTTTAATCTTTAGGATTGTTATTTGAATACCATTATTTTATTTAATTATTGAATTTAAATCTTTTGATTTTTTTTGGTTTCCGAATTTAATTTAATTGATGTTTATAAACGGTAAGAAGTGAAGATATTGCTACAATATCTCATGACTTTAAAGGCGATAATTATTCTAGATCTGATAAAAACCACTAAGAAATGTTAATTCCCTGTACGTATAGCGTACAAACTTTATGTTTATGAAACTGTCAATTTGGTACGGTTATTATATAATGGCCGATTGAATTTTGGCATTGGCGGATTGGTGAAGTAAAAAAATTAACGTACAGTAGCTTTTCCCATCCAGTGGTATGTGTTAAAGTAAGTTTGATTTATCGTCGCACTAGAGATATACACGAAGGCTATTGGCCACGGGCGTCTTAATTTAAAACCACAGTCAAGTGACGAGTCGACACCTGAGTAGGCACCCAATGGAGCTTTTAAGAGTGACTTCGTGCGCATCGTCGGGACTTTTGAAAAATATTTAACGTGCACTCCCACCACATGGGTGGGTAACGTGCACTCAAACCACATGGAATTCGTCGGACATTTTTGGCTGCATTTGCCTATTATAAGTCGGCAGTTATTTTGACGATGCCCGGACCCGAATCTGAGATCTATCGCATGCGAGGCGAACGCCTTTACGGACTTGGCTCCCCAGCCCTGTCGAGTGGTCGAATATGGAGTGGAATGTTTACCACATTTTGGGCATTTTCGGGTGTAAGAGGGCAAATAGAAACTGGCCATTATATCATAGCTCTTTTAACACGGCCTATGGTAAAGCCCTCTAACTTCTAGAAGGGCCTGGATACAATCGGACTTCTATTTTTAAAAATTAATGCTGATGTGGGAGAAAATTATAATATACCGATGGAGTGCTGACCAGTGGAGAAGTAATCAATTGGTATGAAACAAATGTTTACATAAAAAGAAACAATCACCGTTATTAATGGTACACACGAGCAACGCCGGGTTTATAGAGCTAGTAATCTACAAAATATTTAAATCAATTTTTAATTCTATCCAATATATTTTTATGTAATTGTGTGCTCAATTAAATTTTTTTTAGCGCTTTCCATAAACATAGATTGTAGTTTTAGCATTTCAAGTACGAGTATGTTTCCAAATATTACAATCAGAGTAAAATTAATTTAACAAATTGAATGTCAGTGAAATATTCATTGAGAAGTATACATAGACTTTTTATGTAAAAAAATATTTTTGCAATTGAAGAGTTCAGGGGGAATAACCCCTACATTGACCGGGAATCTGTCTGCATCAGTTCTGCTTGGCGAAGATAGTGAGTCCTCACCTAAACTGGTGTGAAAAAAACAGTTTTGCCTTGATTATTTTCACGCTGCGCACTGAGTTACTATCTCTATCATCGAGATTAACGCTCGACACTAGTATGAAGCTTGAACCGGCGAAGAAGAACCAAGAGAGAAACCGGTTTGCCGATCGCCACTGATCGCCAAGCAAACCTCAATACGGACAGATTCCAAGTAGATGAAGGGGTTATTCCCATGTACTCTTTAATTATTTTGAAACCTTGGGGAAACATAGTAGATAGTTTAAATGGTATTTTAAGACAATAATAACAACAAGGAAATTATATTTTCATCGATTGTGGGATTCTGAATCCCCATAAAGCTATAACTACAAGTTTAACATCTAGCATATTTGAAAATGAAAAAATGAAAATGCATAACATTCTTACGTGTAAATACTATAAATCTAAAATAGAAATATCCGTTAAAGCAAGCTTTCTGATTCCGTCATCACCAAGCTCGTTTTCAATGCATATCAACATTTTGTCCATCCATTCATTTACATTTACAATGGTGCGTTTAAAACTAACTCATTCTTACATTATGATTAGTGCGAGTGAAACCGACTTAACTTCCTGCAATTACAATTTCCTGGTAGTGTAGATAAGAAGTATAACGGATATAATTTTTTATTTTAAACTAGCTTTATAAACCCGGCGTTGCACGGGTGCACCCTTAATAACCCTAATTAGTAGGGTTTTTTATGTAAACTTTTATTTTATACCAATTGATCCCTCCACTGTGGTCCACTCCATCAGGATATTATAATCTCCTCCCATTCTGATATGAGGGGTTGATTTTATTTAGGCCCTTCCGGAGTTTAAGGGCTTTCCCATAGCGCCCTATTCAAATTGCCAGAACAGCTATATGTTATAATGGCTTGTTTATATTTCACAATTAGCGCAAAACGAAACTGCCCAAATGTGGTAAACATTCCACTTCATATTTCATATAACTCGATTGGGCTGGGGGACCCAGTCGGTAAAGACTTTCGTCTTGCATGCGGTAGGTCCCAGGTTCAGGTGCGGGCATCGCCAAAATAACTGCAGACCTATGAACGGCTCGTGCAGCCAAAAAATGTCCGACGAATAATACCCCGTATAGAGGAAGGGCACTTTAAATATCCTCCAAATTCCCAACGCTGCGTACGATGTCGCCCTTAAAAGTTGCATTGGGTACCTACTCACGTGTCGGCTCGTAACTTGACTGTGGTTCTAAATTACGAATCCCGTTTCTAATAGCACTCGTGTGTAGCTTTAATGCGACGATAATTCAAACTGACCCTAACCCATACAACTGGATGGGAATAGCTACCCTACGTTAAATTTTCAACTTCGCCAAAAGCCACCAATGCCAAAATTCAATCGACCGTTACGCCATCTTAAAATCAGAAAAAAACAGACATTCATCCTCTTGTATGGTTGGAAAAGTTTTATAAAGTTCAAATTCCTTATTTATGCCGAATATATTCCGGTTAACCTAAAGAATCATGGCCGGCAATTTTACGCCAAATCTGGTAACCCCGATGGCAACCTTTGGCAAAATTTGCAATTGCATTGACAATTTCTAAATGTTAATCTATTTAAATCTTAAACGCATATAATTTATTCTGAAGTTTTCTTATACTAATATTTTATTAATTAGATGCTTACTGATTAATCAATTCTGCGTCATTTTAAAAATTTAATTTTTTTTTATAAATCTGGTCTGCAATTTAATGAATCTTTCCGCTGTTTTAAGTCGGCCATTTTGAAATTAGGTAGTATTTTTGGTCATTTCGAGATGGTAACCATCTCGGCAAGTGCCGGGGTTTGTTATCACTTTGACTTGGCGACATTTGTGAAAATTCGCCAAATCCGGCCACGATTCTTTAGGTTAATCTATATTCCTCCATATCATCATTTCTTACCATTTTTAAACATCAATTAAATTAAATTCGGAAACGTAATTAAAATCTAGTTAGGGAAATCTGATCCACCATAAAAAATAAAGAGATTATCAACAAATAAAATACTGATATTCAAATAACAATCCAGCAAATTAAGCCGACGTGCTCTCTTTTTCTTTTTTAATTTTCGTTCACGCTGAACGCGCTGAAATTTCTTTAAATTGAATTAAAAAGTATAAATTCTAATCTTACAATGATATTCCTATGGGGAAATCAGCTCACGTTTTGCACTCCTACACCCTTTGGGTTCGAATAAAAAGTATCCTATAGCCTATTCCTGGCTCTAAGCTACCTCCCCACCAATTTTCATCCAAATCAGTTCAGCCGTTCTTGAGTTATATCGTTGGTCCCACTAACACGACTTTCTTTATATATTACTAAACTTGCGAGTATGTGACGAACGTATCACAACAAGTCACTAAATGCTGTGATGTATTTTGTCACATAGAGTTGATGTCGACTTTTGATAGTACTCACGTAAATGGATAATTCGCATGGATATGATGAGCATGCGCATTGCGACTATGTATTGTGATGAACTATTCTGCGACAATGTCGCATTGGAACTTGATTGACAAACTCGCATTCTCGACTGTATGTGAATTTACGACCCGCAACCATATGCAGTTTTAGTGATGCACTAGTATGCAGCATTGTCAATACTTGTACGACAGTGACATCAGAAATTGAACTTGTACATCGAGAGCATGATTTATACCATGTGCAGCAATGGTAGGACAAATGGGATTCATACAAGTCACAACCAATGACTGCAATACTCTTGTGATCACTGGCATATTCGATACATTCAAATTGGACGGTGTTTAAAAAGGATCGCTGTATCTATATATAATTCACAAATGTAAATCACTAGATTGCGATTATAGTCAAATTTGGATATTTCCTTGTCGATTGGCTATTTTTAGATTAACATAATTGGATATACTTCAATGTAATAAATAATTGATGCAATTGTGAGACAATATTGTAATCTTTGTATCGCATACATTATTTGTGAAGTTACTATAAGTGAACACAGTGATTGCAGGAACTGTACACATTGATGATATTTAGACATTTTTTTAGTTCTTACAATTATGTCCTTTGACTAGGTGCATTATTTTTTCTCTTGAACATCTAACAAAACCTGCGTAGTTGGAAAAATATTTCGATTGCAATCACTCTCTAAATGCCTATTTTTAATTTGGAAATTAGATTAGCAAATTGTTCTGGATTTCGTGAATTGACATAATTACTTTCAAAAATGACTGACAACGAAATTTTACTGTGAAAAACTATTTAAATTTTAAAATAAGATTTTTGCCACAAGATTATCTTTTACTTACCGTCCACAGGGACCAAAAATGGTACGTTTTGACATGGTAATATTAGCAATTGCAAGAATCATAAACTGTAATCTCATAATATTAAAGGATTCCGAATAATTCAATTTTTTAGCTAGAAGTATAGCTTTCGAAAGGAAGTATTACCCTTCATTATTTTTACAAAAACAAAGAGCCAAATTAAAAAAAATTCCTACCTATAAATAAGCACGTTCGGATATGCAAGACACATATTTTAAAAAGAATTCATAAACTTAGATTATTTTATAATTAGCAAATCTTAAGCCAAGATAAAACGCAAATTACATATTTTCAGTTCCAGCATATAATACTTTAATAGTCACCAAATCAGAACGTAAATTTAAATCAAGATTCTAATATAATCTTACAAATTTGCTAAAGCGACACATTAAAATTAAGTATCTTCAAATTAACTTTAATTTTTTCAAATAATGAAGTTTTTTACAGTCCATTCTTACAAAAATGCAGTACTGAGAAATTCAATTCTTTGCATTGTGAAAAACTAAATTTACTGTTAGGATGAAGCTAATTGCAACATCGCATGGCGACTTGTACAACTAGGGACTGCTGGCGAATTAACCGTAGGTGCTCGACAAGGTCACATAAATCAGTGAAAATGAGTATGGTATTGGACAACAATTATCATAAATAATAAAGAAGATTAATCATACCTTGTGTAGTCACGGCAATATCATACAGACATTAAAGTGACGATAAGCTGACATCGCGTCAATCACATACATGACAATTAGGTATACAAAGAACAAATTTTTTTCTTTTGGTGAATATCCCATTGTGACTGATTTATGCATTATTACAAAAAAATGGTCAAACAATAAATGTTTTTATGATAATTTCCTAACAATCAATGTATTATAAGGCTAAGTCACATTTGACGTGACTTAACAAACCTTTAAAATATTGCAGCCGAGACATGGCTTAGAATTTTGTTCTTAGTTACAGGACCTAAGTTTGGACCCAAATTACGTTCGCTCATCGTACTGTGAAAAACTGGCTGAGGACATAATTTTGACATTGCTCTCTTGATACAATATTGCAAAGTGGGGGGGTGTTAATACGGAAATTGTACTGCAATTTGTTGCTTGGAGTTCCGTGATTAAAACTACGTCAGAATTTGATGAAAACGAAAATTATTTCTGAAAACGAGGGAAAATCGAGTGTAAAATGAAGAGTTTTTCTGATAGTGATAGACATTCTCTACTTGGGCCCACGTCGGACCATGTGGATCCCACATTGGTGTGCTGCCTGGGATAAGTCTTGCTGGGAATCTAGTAGCATCATAACTGCTACATCTCCTATATTTAGGAAGACCGTCAAGTATTAATTCTTTCTTTTCTTGTCTAAAAGTATATGCTTTGTAAACGAGGTGATTTCCCCCTTCATTATTTTTTACAAAAACAAGAGCCATAATTCAAAAAATCATCCAACCTCTACTCAAGAGAGCACGTTACAGGAATAGCAAGAAAAAAGGTTAACCATAAGATGGAAATTCATCAACCAATGGCGCATCGATACACCCTTTAAGCTCTGTAGGTCCCATAGTCTACCAAAAGGATCCCCAAGGTGAAAATGAGTTATTTCGGCTTTTTGCTTCCACACTACATTATAAAGTAAAAAATGGAAGGTATTCTAATCGTTTAGTCTGTCTTCCGTCACCCACTTTCATAGCCAGAACTACAAATGCTACGGACAAGTGTGATACGTCATCAAATTCAGCGCATCGAAATTAGGTATACAAAAGTGGAAAATAAACTATTTTTTTTCGGTTCAAAGTGATCCCGAGAATAATAGACCTTTATTCCAATTTATTAAAAAAAAAAGTTGGTCAAAAATAAACTGTTTTTTGTTATAATTTTCCTACAAACAATTTCAAAATGTAAAATTATAAAGAGACCTGTAAGTCAGCTACATTTGCCATAGGAAAAAAAACCCGTTTTTAAAAATATTTAGTGCAGCCGGAGAAATGTGGCTTAGAAAATATTTTTTTTTGTTAGGTTAACACAGAGGCACTTTAATTTGGAGACCCGTGGTCATTCGGGCTCATTCGCCTTTAAGAATGATATGACGATGACACTAATTTTGACATTGCTCTCTTTGATACAATTGTTGGGTACATATATATTCCGGCTTGTGTGCTTGATCCGAGACCCGCTCATAAAGCCTTCGTCAAGTAAGACAGACACAGAAAGAATTTTTTACTGTCACAGAGAAAGGAGTATACACCCAGGGCGAAGGCGGGAATCGAACCCGCACCCGTTACAGCACGCAGAATGCTAGTGTAATGGTCCAAACCATTCGGCCATCCGGGCCCCAGGAATTGTTTTACTAGAGAAATCTTGAAGGATGGCAATTGATTCGATTTTCAGAAATTGCTTTTGTCGCTTACGACTTGAGAAAACAACACAAGGAGATGAAAGCGACAATGATAATGACAAACCCATTTCTGAATGGCTGAAATAACAACACGGAATGAATGTCTTTTTTCTTAAAGTTATATAGAACTCTTCGAATGCTGCGATGGAAAGTTGATTGCATCTGGTTAAATAATGAAGATATCGTAAAATTTATGAAAGAAAATAAATATTCCATTGTAGATCCGCATCTTCCGACTTAAAAGAAGTAATTGTAACTCTAGGAGCTTTAATTGCTAACGCAAAGGCATCTGTTAAATATTTTAAATAACTTTTTTTTGCTACAGAAAAAGTATATAAATACAGAATGGATGCATTTGAAATTGTTGATAAGAAAATTGATGAAATGTATTCAAAATCAATTCAATCAAAGGTTACTTCCTATTTTTAGAATATGGTTAAATAAATATAAGTAAGATGATAATTTTAGTTATATTTGAGTAAATGATTAAATGTATTTTTATTTCTACAAGACCCTAATTATATAAAACTAATTAGTCTTACTTAATTTATGGAAATTTCGTGAAATGGAAGTGCATAGTGTACATTTATAATATATTTAAACTTTAAACTTTTTGTGCATTTCGATGTAGCGACCCCTTAATTATAGCGATCTCTTGAGTAAGTCGGTTGAGCGTTCGCAATAGCGGTTTCGACTGCAATAATGATAATAATAATAATGATAATAATAACGATAACGATAATAACAATAACGATAACAATAATAATAACGATAACGATAATAACAATAACGATAACAATAATAACAATGAAAACCATAACAATAACTATAATAACAATAGCAATAATAACAATGAAAACTATAAGAAAAACTATAATAACAATAACAATAAAAACAATAACAATAACGATAACAATAATAACAATGAAAACCATAACAATAACGATCATAACAATATCAATAATAACAATAACAATAGTAATAACAACAATAACAGTTGTAACAATAACAATCGTAATAATAATAAGAATGAAAACCATAACAATAACGATAATAACAATAGCAATAATAACAATAGCAATGACAACAATAACAATTGTAACAATAACAATCGTAATAATAATAAGAATGAGAACCATAACAATAACGATAATAACAATAGCAATAATAACAATAACAACAATAACAATTGTAACAATAATAATAATAATAATAATAACAATGCACAGTAACAAAATAAAATTTCTAAATGACAAATATGAAACAATGTTTCATGAATCTTTTATTTACATCTTTATATGAAAAATAAATTGAACACATCATATGTCTATGGGTCCAAGAAGTGAACATATAAATGATTGTCTGTTCACACAAATAACATTTGAAACTTCCAGTAATATCAAGCAATGTACTTTGACTATATCTTCTTGATGAGCATGATTGTTTTGACAGTTTCTTTCTATGAGTAGTTGACGTCAAAGTGTTGTGTCCTTGTGGTTATGATTTATCTGCAAATAGAACAAAATACTGTGATTTTTAAAAAAATATATTATGCAACTAGCGAATGCTTGTAAGCATTTGTAAATTCGAGTCTTGAAAAAACATTGTTTTTTTTTTCAACGAGGCTGCTTGATTGGCGGCTTAGCCTTTGCAGACTCTTGCTACCAATTATGACGCTCAGATTACAATGAATCTGAGCACTCTGTGGATGTTGAAATATGCAGAGATTTAATTTTGCCGAGAGAACCTAAACCACACCTGAATACTCAAAGGATCTTTTACATGCTACTAAATCGTATGACATGCTTGTCCTCAATTTTTCCATCCAGAAAATATTTTGCTTATACGGACACGTAATACCCCCCAGCCACTGAGTCGCTTGAGAAAGAACATTGTTTAACAAATAGTTTAAAAGAAATATTATTACTTTAAACTGTGGTAAGTTTTTAATTACAGTTAAGGCTAATTCTAACATTTTAGAGAAGAGAATTTGGACTAGAAGTATTTCAAATTTGTATTTTTCATCCATCTGAGATCACTTCAAGTCTATAACTTTTATTTCATTGCTTTAAACATCTATTTACGAAATATAATGATAATATCGCCAAATAATGAGTATAAAAAATATTCCATCATCTTTGCAATTTATTAAACTATTTTTGAATATTGTCATGCACGTTTGATTATTAGTAGTTTAATTTATTTATTAAAACTAAAGTTCCGGGGATATTTAAATTTATTGATACCATGTAAAATAAAATAAACTTACTTGGAGATCCATATTTTTCGAATTTTTACTGTTTCCATTGGATCCAAGTTTACTTTTAAAAAACCACGTTCTCATTGGACTTAAGTAGATATCAGAAATATCAGGAGTTGTACCTAAATGACAAAAAAAATTATTTCATAGCATATTTTTGTCGAAAGAATAGTAAGAGTTTTTTTTATTACCATGAGTTTCTAAGTATAGAAGTATCTGAGATGTATTTAAAAATACATTTAAGTCCCATATTCAAGACTAAAACAATTATGATAATACGGAATACTTATATGTATGGAAAAATAGGTTCGATATTTTAACTTTAAGGCTTTAATGTACTAATGCACTTTTAATTTGTTATAAGTTTTTCTAATGTTGTAGAAATAACGTGATAATATTTTACTGCTTTCAATAAATATTTGTCATAATACTCATTACACAAATAATAAATTCAAGTTCTTATGGTTGTTTGTTTAGACAAATTCATTTATGAACTAAAATGATAATTAATTTTAATTATTAATTTTGAATGTATAGAGAATGTATCATTTTAAATTAATGACGAACTCTCCATAAAATACGAAAGTTATTATTTATTTTTTTATCATGAAACAATCATAATTTATTTTATTATTCAAAACCACAACATATATTTTATTTATAGTTTTTAAAAAATCTAGTATGCATTTTTATAACTTTCTTATGCATGTATTTTCTAGGATAGGCATTTTGTTAACATATATAATATTATTTAAATACACTTACCTCGAACGAAATTTATAACAATGCTACAAACGTAACCAACTATTAAACATGCTAACAATCCGATTGTAGAGAACCACATGTAAGCCACAGGAAAATTTTCCCTGTAAACATCATAAAACAAAATTATAATTTAACTATAAAACACTTTTTAATTGCTTACATTAAATACTTACATTCATAAAGTGATGAAAAAAAATCAAAGTAATAGTAGCGATTATAAAATTATTAATGAAACTTAAAAATGATAAAAAAAATTCCTCAGATTAAATTATAAAAGTCGCTGTAACACACCTCCATAGTTTTAATTAAAACCCGTGCGCCGCGTGATAAGAACCAAGACAAAACTGGTTTCTCAAAATCAGTTTATACCAAAGAGTTCTATAGTAGGGTAGAGACTGAACCTTGCAACAGCACCATGGACCAACACGGAGACAATATAGGGTGGCATGAGGGGCCCGATGGCCGAGTGGTTTGGATCGCAGGCCATAACGCTAGCAGTCCGCGCTCTGTAACAGGTGCGGGCTCGATTCCCGGTTTTGCCTTGGGTATACTTCCTTTCTCAGTATCAAAATTATAAATTAACTAGCACTTTTGCCACTCTATTCGGGCTCCGTAATGAGCTATGGCTGCCGATGGCAGCTCAGTACGAGTCGTTCCTCTACCCTACTATAGAACTCTTTGGTTTATGCGAATACTCGCTATCTTCACCAAGCAGACCTGTTGTAGACAGATTCCCAAAAATGAATGAGGTTCTTCCCCTGTACTCTTCAGTTGTAATTGTAAGTTTAGAGTTTTTGATATGATTTGAAAGTTTATATTAAAATTCTAAATTGGTTTAAAGAGCTGGTCACAGACCGAGAGACATGATCAGGAGAATCATCGCAATCACATCACGATATCCACCGCAACGTCATCGCATATATTTTTTCTCGTCTGTGATTGGTGGATGTGTCCAACGTGACACACACCATCAATCACCGATGCATAGATACCTTATAGTCCAAGAGCCCAAGGCCCCCAGACCTAAGTGATTTTCTATTGAATGAAATGTGTCGGATTAGGCAGTGTTTTCATATTCTTTTAATGTATACATACACTAAAAAAATACTCATACTCTCTAGAGTGGACCGATGCCCAATAGGTAGGTAAAATATAAATGTACTTATCTCATTTTCTCAGAGCTGATTTTTACGTATGTTTTAGAAAATATTGTCACAAGTTAGTACTCAATACTACCAGGCATTTTCCGTTGGCCGAAACTTTTTCCAGAAGCTTTCAAGGTCCCTGTAAAGTTCGGACTTTATCCTACGCACTGGTAACGCGACATAGCGCTACCTATTGACGAACCAATTACAGTCCCCCCCCCAAAAAAAAAAATAATAATAATAAACGAAGAAAGATTATCATTTTGATTTCACGTGACGTTTCGAGTCACGTGATCTACCACTAATGCTTTTATTATGTTATCTATGCCCCGACACGTCACGTTAGCACACCACTGAACTGAACTGAAACTCTGGAACAAGCATCCCATGACAAGCTGGTGAAGCCTATTTTTGGGTCACTTGGCGACAGCTTTAGGGAGAATATGTGCCACATTTGGCATGAATTCGCCAATCGCAATTGACACTTGATTTGACAGTTTGCATTGGATGACAGTTTGCATCGCCAATAATAGTACTCCAAGGAATTTTAAAGATTGTTCCTGCAATTCTATTTTTTTTAAAGTACATGTTTCCGAAACTTCATTATATAAAGTACCTCCTAAAGCAATAACATATCAATTTTCTGTTAAAAAAATTATTGAAAAAGTTGGTTTAAAATGCCTATTTTAACAGGTAAAGTATAGGATTGGCGACAAAAGTTGGGTTGCTCTTACAGGGTTGCCGGGCTTCACCGACCCTGTTAGCGAGCTGTTCCATGCTCGTTCCAGAGTTTCAGTTCAGTTCAGTGTAGCACACAGCACTAACCTTTGACGAGTAAAGAAAAAAAACTAACAAGTGTCAGTGACTACTTGACGTGGCTTGGTGATGGTTCACCTGACCATATGTCCTTTCGTCTGTGATCATAATTTTTATTTTCTTCAGTATATTCACACATTGCAAAACCACTAAAAATTCTATAACTGCAGAGTACTCACTCAGCCGTGACGTCCACTGCTGGTGGTAGCGTGGTGACGTTCGCCGTCCAGACGTCTACGCCAAGCGTGACGTTAGCGAATAGAGACGCGTTACCGGACGTGCAGGGTGCTTCAACAGGCAAAAAAGGTGCAGGGATTACATTCACCACGAAGTTGAGCCAGAATCCTAGTGCTAGGCTAACGATGAGGCCAATTACCACTCCCTGTATTATTTAAATTTATTAGAAAGAAATCAAATCATGGTCAGGAAAAATTGTCTAAATAACGATTATGTTACTTTTAAAAAAAAATGTACTTGTATAAACTTTCGCTTTACATACAAGTGCCGAAAGTTCCCAAACTGCATTTTTACGTTTGAAAAGCAAATACATTCAAAGTCTTTTCTTTATGGAGGCAGGAAGGCTTATGCTTCATGCACGAAATGTCAAAATCAGAAAGCCTCTCCTGATCACGTCTTGGTCTGCTTGGGACTTTCAAGGGAGGATCTTCACTCTTCTCCCCTTTCTAGCACTAGACTTTGTCCTTTGGTCTAATGAGTCTTGTCTGACTTCTTCAGAGAGACAAGGATAAGTTAACAACAGCAAGTGCCGCTAAATAAAATGTTAGAGATATCCAAGCTAAATTAAAAGATCTTGCTTATGCACAAAATTAAAAAAAAAATAACGCTACTTTGCCCGTAGCCATACTCCACTTTGGAGAAAAGGCAGCTTCTACAGGGAGATAAAATAAACTCTACTCGTCATGCGACTTGGTACAAACAAATAGTAAATGAATATAACAATATACTCCACATACTGAAACCAAACTTTCTACAAACTACCGATATTGTACCATTTGAATCTTCAACTACTCAGAATGTTTATCCGACAACTGATGAAGCCCTTAGACTTTGTAAAAGTATAACAAAAGGAAATTTGTTCATCAATGGAACAAAACATATTATGATGCCCGTTTTGTGAACAAAACATTTAATGTAGGTAAAAAAAGTCATTTACGAAAAATTAATGTTATCAGCTTTCTGGAAAACTAAATACCCTACTTTATAGTCCATATATAATTCAAAAACTATAAGGTGATGTTAATTAAGAAATTGTATCTTAAACTAACTAAATCCAATTAAATTATTCATATATTTAAAAATTGAGCCCGTATTTTTCTCCCGAATATTTTTTAACTATCACACGAACAATAAATTATTTTATTTTTAACAAATAAGCAAATGAATCTTCGAAAAATATTCCAGGCTTACCTCTTGGTTGGCGAGGTTGCTTCCCATGCCAAGGACGAAAACCGCCAAGTTTGGCCCCGCGAAGACCCCGTATAGGAGGAGGGTTGTTCTGATCAGACTGCCCATGTTGGCCATGGCAAAAGCCAGAGCGATGCACGTCCCACCATACAGCAGACCTAAAGGAAGCAAAAAAAGTTTGAATGCTAGTCATGAAAAACTTTAATCCAATTTTCTCCATATTTTAACATTGGGAGAGTTGGTTTCGTTTCGGAAACTCGTGTCCATGTAGCAACATTGTGTATCAATTTTTTATTATATTCTATAGCTATATTTAGTGCTAAATTAATCTTAATATTTCATAAGAGACATGTTATCTGTAAAATAAAATCGTATCAATTATTTTTTTTAAATGTTAAATATGTAACCAGTGTTACATATTACATCTATTGAGAATAAAATGTTTAGCATTTTTTATGAAACGAAAAATTCCTGATATGCAACCTATATCCGCATTCTAAATGCTTTAGGGGTAAGCGCACCTGGCTCCGGTTCCATTGATCAGGTTCCGTAGGTTCACTTTTTACAATGTACCGTAGAGTAACGCAATTTGTTTGTTTAAAAACTGATTTTACTTTCGAATTAAATTATATTTTCTGCGTGTACAACAGTATTTGTCATTAAACAGAAAATTGTTTACAAACAAATCTGCAGGAATTCTACCAAAAGGCCGACAGAAAATAGCGCTGCAAATTCCTATCAGTAATCTAGTTAACAACTAATGTTTTAGGGGCTAGTAACATTAGTCACCCGTGGACATTGAACAAAAAAAAAACTAGATGCATGCCACAGAAATGATGGTTGACATGCTAGTAGTAAAATATGAATAAAAAAGTAGGCAATGAAATAAATGGCAATGAAAAATAATAAATAGAAAAAAAAAAGCAATATCGGATAAGTCTCTCACGATAATGTAACAGCAATTATCAAGTGGTGGTACCATGTATTGAATTCTATATCTGATAAAATTCTGGTGAAGGTTTAATGTAGAAATCCTAGAGAAAGATCGTTAGAAGATGGCGCTGCAAATTCCCACCAGTAATCTATAGTTCCCGCCACCCTTATTTGTTACACTTTAGGGATGGAGCCGGTATTTGAAAAACCGGTTTTTCTGAAAAACTGCCATCCCTAACGTGTTCTAATTTGGTTGGCGGCGAGTATAGTAAACAACCAATACAATACAGTAGTATAAAAAGCCGAAGTAACCCACCTATACCTTGGTGTGTTAGGTACTCTATATTACACTAAGACCTTGGGATTGACACAATTGACACAGCCATTCTCACAGCATTTATTAACAAATACAACATGTCTGTACCGAATAGCAATTTCGACAACCTAAAACAGATTGCAGACTACGAACCTGTTGTTGAACAAAAGTTCAAACGTCCAAGGACTATTCATTACGATCCAGATTGGTAATTATGACCTGAATGTCAACTCGACATGGCAATATTTGACTGATTTTTTATTAACCATGCATTTCTGCAAGTATGTTTTTCATATGTTTGTTCTTCTTATTTCTTATATCTTATATATTTCTTGTTTCTGCCTATTTTGTAAAATGTTTCTTATGTTATATACTTACTAATCGTTCATTTCTTTTTCAAAAGTTATTTTAAAACCTGCATTGCAGAGCCCTGTGGCACCCCCTAAACCATCTTAGAGCGAGAATTTTGTCCAGCCCTATTCTTAGTCAAAGGAAATCCCTTTTTGGGAAGATTTCGATGAAGGGGCGAGGACGCTTTGCGTCGACACTCGGTTATTATTCGATTTCAGATTTACTATATATACCTTGAGGACCCTAATGGTAAACAACGGAATGATAAAGGCTAGTAGCAAATCTGTAAATTATGCGGAATTTTCTGATACACTAGCTGACAGTTTTGTTCTTTAAAAACGACAGATTATTTTGTACAATGCAGAATCGTATATACTGAGGATCTTGGTCCACATGACGGGCCGGTTCTTGGCGCCGGGCAGCAGCGGGCCCAGGAAATCCTCGTAGGTGACAGCAGCCAGCGAGTTGACTGCAGATGAGACTGTAGACAGGGAGGCGCTAAAGATGCCAGCGATGCACAGACCAGGAAGGCCGGGAAGGTTTCTCATGGCGTTGGTGAAGAAGAAGGGCATCAACTGTGACACAATGATTAACTCATTAACGACGATTTGCAAGAACATTTTCCTTGCTAAAATAAACTTTTATAAATAAGGCACATAATAGTGAGATGTATAATTGGAAGAAATAAGTTGCATGAATATCGAATTCTAAAAGTTTAAAGATAACAATTTGAACAACTGTAAAGTTCTGCGATGCGCAGAACCGGAAAGCCGGAAAGATGGCTGATGGCGTTAATGATGAAGAAGGGTATCAACTTGGACACAAGTATTAACTCGACAATTGACGAGACATTGGCAAGAACATTTTCTTTGCGAAAATAATCTCTTTACGTATAAGGCAAATATTACTGATAGCTATTTGATTGCGACAAATGTAACTAACGCCAAAAGCCAATTTTTTCGGTATAACCGTTTCTTTTTTTCCACCCCTTTTCCACCCTTATTCCAGGGATCCTTTTTCACCCGGTCGAACAATAGCGGTTGACCACTCTACTATAGTTACCAATGTGACGACACAGCTTCTTTCTGAACGTGTAAGCAGATTTATCAATTACTCCGGATTTTTTCCATCCTTGGCGTTATGTCGAGGGCAGATTTAGTGTGGCGTTATTCCAAAATCAACCACAACTCATTTTATTTTCAAAACTTGGTACAATCTTCGGGCGAAATTTAGCTTAAATTCTTCGAATTTGCGCATGTTGACTCTGCGTGGGAACGTTTCAAGCTCCGCCCTACGAACTCTTTCGAAAACCAGTATTTAATTTTCCAATGCGAATTGGTGTTCGTATTCAAGGGCGTGTCATTCGAGCATTCGGGCAAAACGTTACCCCGTCTCTTTTTACGCGACGTACTTTTGAAGTTGACCATTGAAATAATTCGAAAAAACTGTATAAATATTATTAATATTAACTGTCACAAAGGTGGGTCTTACCCGTTCATTCCGTTCATTTTAAAGATTAGTCCAAGCGTTCGCGTTAATTAAGTTATTCGTTCCACACAAGGGATAGCACTACATTCTCGTAAGTCAATAAGGTCGTCGTCAAGAAGAACTTTGATTCTGCATGAGAAAATACGAACAACAAAAGTTTTAACTTACAAATAACCATTCAAAAGTTTTAATTGACAGATCCTTTCTCAGTCAGATGTTCTAGTATCGCATTTTTACATCTCGCTGAATTGGGCGCACGCTTAGTTCGTTGTGTGGATCATCATCGCCATAAATGAAGTTAAATGCAGTTAATTAGTGATATTATCTTATTATAATATTTATTGATCGCATTGTCGATGTTAGTTATTTCATGACATTGTAATGTATGACACGACGTGCCATGTAGAGCAGCCTTGGACTTCGGTGGTTCGATCGTAAGGCAGTGTGTGTTGTTAAAGTGTATTTCTATTTTTGGTCGTCTTTCTGTGTCTGTGCGCTCATTTCTGGTTGAGTACAATAGACGAGTCCAGTGCGGCGATGCCCACAAGAAGTATATCAAAATATATGAATTGTTCTGTTTTGCTAGAAAATAGGTAATATAATATATACATAAAAAGTCTTGTAAAATATTACATGCATAGCTACATAAAAAGTCTTGTAATTCAAAAACATTACATGTATAGCATACATAAAAAGTCTTGTAAATATACAGATATAATGTAATGTTAACACAAATATATTAAGTTTTTACAGTACTATTTTTAGTAGTATTTACTAGAATTTCTAGAAAGTTTTTACAAAATATTTGTATGGTTACAGATTTTTCAAGTTGTAGCACCGTCAGATATCTGCCTCATGCAAGGACCTTTACCGCTATAACGGAATTACGTGAAATGATCGGGTTCCCAAGTACTGTGATAGACGTGCTCGTTAAATATACGGAGTCCAAGTCCGACGACGTAGCGTTGATGTCTCTTAAGTATAATGGTGAAAGCTCGGTGTCACATCGTGCTACGCGTTCTAAATTAGACGTAATTTGGCTGTGTTAAAGCTTCTTGGAGGCTATAAATAGAGAGTCGAAAGCGTTTCGACATAACCTAATTTAAGAAGTGGAGCTAGGTCAATTTTGCTTAGCACGGGCACATGTGCGGTGACAGAACTTTCTACGTCCCTTAGTGCTAGGTTGATTACATAATCGACTTCTTTTAACGTTTTTAACACGTTGTATATT
Organism: Oedothorax gibbosus; assembly: GCA_019343175.1. NCBI lineage: Eukaryota > Metazoa > Arthropoda > Arachnida > Araneae > Linyphiidae > Oedothorax > Oedothorax gibbosus. Next base: position 41,249,476 of record CM033280.1, read on the forward strand.
CAAATGCGAACATAAATACCTGGTCCGCTGAGTCAATGAGACTCTCTGGTCCCGTGAGCGGGTCACATTCCCTGAAGTAGGCGTACACGATGAGTCCAGCAAAGACGCACAGGAGCTGGAAGCTCACACACAGCGGGATGCTCAGGTAGGTCACCCTGAAACACATTAAAGCCTTGAATAAGTACATTGGCAGCCAAAAGTTACCATGCATATGGGAAATTTTGTTTTTAAAAAATTTCTCAAAAATTATGGTATATTGTGTATATTCCGATTTTTTATTTAAAATATATATACCACTCCTCATGCACCCCAAAGTATCACATGAGGCTTACAGATGCAAGTAATTTGGTCAAGAAAGTAAAAGTGATTTAAACAGCAGTAATTAAAAACTAAGCAATGAAGAGAAGGAAAAAATCATAAATACGAGAGCACAAAAGTTAATCATCGAAAAGACTAAAAATAATAAAATTGTAAAAAACAATAAATGCACACTTCGTTTTAACGAACTGTGAAAGTTAGGAGGCATTTTTTTATTTTTTTATTCTCTAGTTCGTTTTTAAGATTGTTCTTCTATTGTACAATAAAAAAAACTGCATATGTTTGCAAATAACATGACAAGAAAATTAAATCAATATGTCTTTTAGAAGTTAGGCGCAAGTTGCTAAAAATAAGTCATATTTTTGACAGTTTCGATTCGTAAAATACTTGAAAGCTAAGAAAATTTTATTCAGATTATAACGGAAGCTGTCACAGCTCTTTTATTATAAAACCGATGTGGTAATTCGTAAAATAGTAACACTGAAAAACTGCATTTTCTGCACTTAAATTTACGCATATTTTTCTAAATTAACAAAACTTTTAGGACAGTTAACAGATATATAGAAATAGATTGTATGTAAATTTCAGAATTAGGTTATGATTTTCGAACTTGTTATGAGTGCTTAAAATAACATACTTCTTTCTAGCGCATGCACCATGCAAATAGGAATTTTCTTCATGTAATCGTATTTGAAAAAAAAGCCTCATTTGAAAAAGGCAGCTAATTTTCGTATCTATAAACTGTAAAAAATGTTGCTGTAATTTTTAGCCGATTTTCTGAACTTTTCGAAACTGCAACACTTATCCACGGATGTTAATTTTTGTATTCAGAGTTTACAGGACTATTTTACAACATTTCTTGCAATTTATTTGAAACAACAATTTCAATTTAATCAAATTTTATGACAAACGAATGAAACACTCATTGTTTTTATAAAAGTAACCACATCGTACTCACAGCCTTGATGTCTTGAGGTCTTTCACTGCCATGAGCCTTTGTAAAGCAATCTGTGACCCACCGTAAGTTGAAAGTATGAGAAGCATACCCTGAGCCAGGATATTGTACATCGTATACTGCTGGGAGATGTCAGTAGTAAATCTAAGTTCAAATGAATACAGATAATAATTTGAGTATTTATCAAATAAAGCCATGATAAATAAAATGTTTCGGTGTGTCGTAAAATGGTTTCAACCATTACCGGACTTCGGAATTTAAGACAAGTAATACTAAAGCACTCACGCCTTACATTGTAGTCAGAAATGTCATGATTTCATAAAATTATGTCGTTCTTTACTCAATAATTACGATATGCTGAATCAAAAACGTATGTTTTACTCAAGAATGTTTCTCAAACAAAAGAATTTTGAAATGTCTTACTGAAACGAACAATGCCTCCCAAAAGAATTAAGAAGTGTGGTACTCAAACTAACCCATGGCTCATATTGTAAATGAAGGTTACAACTGCAAATGTCTTGCCCCTCTATCAGAAAAAATATACTAAAAAAACATACACGGAACACCTGATCCCATATATCATAGCTGAACTTTTGAAAATGTTAGTTTTGGATTTTAAGCCCTAAATTAAGAAATTTCTTGCTCGATTGGTTAGGTTCCACATAAGATCAAGAAATGGCTTGCTTAGGCGAACATATGCCTCAAATTTGGCTTAAGCAATTTCTTCATCAGACGAACCTATGCGTCACACACATTTGAAGTAAGAAATAGCTTTAATAGATGAACCTATGCCTCACATTTGACGTAAGAAATATCTTTCTCAGGTGAACCTATTCCTCACATTTGATATCTTCCTCAGACGAACAAATTCTTCACATTTGAAGTAAGAAATATATTTCTCAGACACACCTATGCCTCACATTTAACGTAAGAAAAGTTTTCCTCAGCCGAACCTATGCCCCGCATTTGTAGTAAGAAAAATCTTCCTCAGACGAACCAATGCTTCACATTTGAAGTAAGGAATATATTTCTCAGACAAACCTATTCCTCACGTTTAAAGTAAGAAATGTCTTCCTCAGACGAACCAAAGCCTCACATTCGACGTAAGAAATGTCTTTTATAGATGAACATACGCCCCACATTTGAAGTAAGAAATATCTTTCTAAGACGCACCTATGCCTCGCCTTTGACGTAAGAAATGTCTTTCTCGGACGAACCTATGTCTTACATTTGAAGTAAAAAGAAAAGTTTTCCACAAAACGTTATGTAAAAATAACAATCAAGGAATGTCTTACTCCGGCACGACCAATCTTCCTCCGTCATAGTTGATCTCGAAGACCTTAGAGATTCCGCCCAGTTCTATGCATCCCACGATGCAAATCACGAAGAGAGTGAGGTACATAAGACATGCCTGGAACACGTCAGACCACAGAACGGCTCTCATACCACCCTGTTAGGAAAGGATACACAACAAAAGGGTTATAGGATACACAACATACAAAGCCTTTAAAAGGGGTGTTTAGCATCTAGATAGCAAAACCGTGCGCTACCATTCACTCTCAACGTTGATTTTCAACACATCTCAATACTTTCATTACCTTATATTCGTATTGGGAAATTGAAAGTAAAAAACAATGATATAGTTAAATTACTGGACATTTATGAGTGTTTATTGTGAAAAATTGTGTTTTCTCTCCTTTCATACCAGGACGTACGCAACTTACGTCCTCTCAAGACTCAATGCGATCATTAACGACCATGACACACACTGCGTACGTTGTCTAATTTATAGTTAACTGCTTCAGAAACATCTTTGGTCTAGAAATTAAGCATATGAGTAAAGGTGTTAAACTAAGATAATTGAACATAGAAGGTCTTCTGCAGTTTAACAGAAAATTCAGAACGTGAACTATTTCGACGCCTTTGTTTAGTTGAACTCAACGTGGTTCGACTGTATATTAAATGATCCACTCACCAGGGTACAGTAAAACGTGCAGACAACCCCGATGGAGATGATGGACATCCACAAAGAGAGATTGGTGACAGCACTAAGGGCCAGTGCTGGTGCGTAAAGTGCGACAGCAGTAAATAAACCCTGTTGTGGTAAAATATGGGGTATAAGGGAGATATTATCATTGCATTCTACGTCTTCTATGAAAAAATTATTTTTAATGTCAAAATATTTATTATGTATTAAAACAATGTATATTTAATTTTTTCAAAATCACATATGAAATTTAAAACCATCCGATAGTTACAAGTGGATCATGTTTGGTTAAACAAGCTAAAACTTCAATATCATCATTATTTACCAACTAAAAAATACTAAAATTTAATTGATCATAAGCTACTGGAAAATATTTCCACTAAAAATATGCTGTTTTTAGCATCAAACTATTAAAAAACTGATGTTAACCTAATAATATTATATCTTTGATAAAGTTTCAAAACTAATAAATATTGACTAACCATCTGAACTGAGAACATTGCTGAAAGTAGTCTTCTTGTAAGTTTTCCGAATCGTCTTTCAAGGTACTAAAAATAAAATTATCTATATATTTTTGTATAACTTGTAGTGTTTTGCTTATACAAAAAGCTCTACACACTGTTAAAACTAAAGTTGACAAATAGGGGCCATTTCTCAACTCGGGGTGGAGTGGCGGTCTCATTTGTCACCTTGGCGGTGCCATTTGGCTTTAAATCGCCTTGGGTTGATAAATCTTGGGCTTGTGAATCGCCTAGGGTTACCATTTCGGTGCTCGGGGCACCGCCACTCACCCCTGAGAGTGCCAAGTGTCAACTTCAGATTTAACAGTGCACCCGTAGATAAACATTTCATTATTATTTTGCGGCTTGGTTGAACTAGCCTTTAGTCGCTACGACAATATGGAAAAAACACTTGGCGTAATACGAGTAAGGGAAATGCTCTTTTGAGTGTAAGTCCTAACTTCAGATCTTTGTTCTTAATTGATTTACTGCACCATCATTTCCTCGCTTGTTCTTCTTTGCAAAGCAAATTTATATTGCTTAACGAGTGTTCCAGTTAGTTTTCACATAATTTTCTCTTGAAATTCTTAGTAAACAATCATTTTAAACTGCAAAATATCGTTCACCATATTATCACATCATCGACTATAAGGTTTCTGGCAGGCTTGAATTTGATTACGTAAAATACGTACAACTAATTATTTACTCAAGTTTTGGACTAAAGCATCCGTGAATATAGGTTTTAAAACAAGTCTGCCGTGGGCAGATAAACTGCAGTAACTAGCCTAAAGACTTACGCATTGTAGCACAAACTCAATTACTCTAGCCTGTAGTAAAACATCGAGAAAGACTAATTATTTGAACTGACTTTGGTCTGACCCTTTGTTGTGGTTACTGCAGTTTACCCGCCTACGGTAGAAGTATCTCACCTCGTACACCGAAGTGAAGTGGTCCCCAAAGAATACTGGCAAGAAGAAATAAGTAGAAAAGGCCGGGGCCACGATGAAGCACACGTTTATGAACTGCAGTTGCGTCCCATACGTGTACACCTCAGCTGGTATCCCCATCAGATTGAGGGCAGACATGAATGTAGCCAGAATGGAGAGGGCCACAGGAAAGGGAGACATGTCTCGGCCACCAAGAACGAAGTCGTCGTTGTCTGCCTGTTTGCCAGTTCTCTGAAAGTAGACTCCGATGCCTGCAGACACAACCAGGGTAGCCGCAAATAAGGCATAGTCGGCGGCCCCCAACACTAGTTTTTCGGGCAACATATTGCTAAAATATAAAATTAAAAAATGTTTGTTTTTATTTTGGGGTAAGAATTTTATTTTTTATCTATTGTAAAAAAATAATGAAACTGTTTTGCTTATGTTTCCCAGTTCCGCTCATTTTTCAAAATCCTGAATGAAAAACTAATAGGTGATATGATAAACTACGAATACATAAAAAAAACACTGAAAACCTCAGCTATAGGAACCAAAAATTAGACGTGAAACACGTTCATTTTATTGTATTGTAGATAAAATTGGCCAAAATAGACAGGACCACGGGAAAGGAAGATATGTCCAAATAACTTAGCCATAGTCGCAGTTTTCTGCCCGTCTGTCGGTACTCGAAAAATTAAACTCCGATGCCTGCACACATAACCAGGGTAGCCGCAAATAGGGCATAGTTGGCGGCTCCCAATACCAGCTTTTCAGGCAACATAATTCTAAAGTAAAAAAAGGGTTGTTTTTATTTTGGGATGTCAAATGGTTTGAATTTCATTTTTTTAATCCGCTGAAAAAAAATGAAACTATTTTGCGAATGTCTTCCAGTTCCGTTGATTCTTTGAAATCCTAATGAAAATTCACAATGCAGATTTTGAAATACATGTGATTAGGTCAGGGTGATTAGATAAAAAAAATCGCAGCCAAAGCAACCGAAAATTAGACGTGAAACACACGTTCGTTTTATTGGATTTTAGATTAGTGGCGTATATAAATTTGGCCAGAATAAACAAGGACCACGGGAAAGGAGAAGATGTCTCAGCCACCTATGACAAAGTCGCCGTTTTCTGCCTATCTGTTGGTCCTCTGGAGGAGACTCCGAAGACGCAAACTAAGGTGGCCGCGTTAAGGCATGGTTGATAGTCCCCAGGACTTGCTTTTTCGGGTTACATTTGGCGGAAAATAATATTATAATAATATTAACCCATCTATTTTATATCCATGTGTAACTGCTTAAGAGTTTCTGCCTTTTGTCTCCCCCCCCCCCCTCCTTTCTAAACAAAATAGTTAGGGAATGTGGTTGGCGATTTTTGTTTATTCTTTTAAATCTCAATTGAAAACGATTGGTCCAGAGCAGTAAAGTACAAAAATTCTTTTAGAATAATTCTTTCTCTTCTTTAATATACGAAATATCGCAGAAAAATAAAATTCTGTCTAGAGAGGGGAGATTATATATAATCATCACACTTTCACAAAAATGACAGGGACCATTTTGTTTGAAACATTAAATCTTTACATTGATTGTTGTTAGGTTTAAGTAGTTTGTTGAAAATGCTCTAAAAATGATCCATGTTATTATAACATGGATCATTTTTAAGGCATTGTTATTTATGAAAGACTCGGTGATTTGCCATTAGCAGGGAGAAGTATAGGACGTTATAAAAAATTCGAAAGAATCAAGAGATTTGTGGAATTATTTTCAGTAAACGTATTGGTGAAAACGTTATTCAAGGTAGTATCTTCCACGATTTTGAATTTTGTCAAATTTATTTGCTCGAAACTGTTTAACTGTGACCACGAGAGATTGGTTTTTCTTACCCGTACTTTTTTTAATGCTCGGTCATTTACCGTTCAAGGCTTCGGTGCTAATAGGATGCAAACTGATGGCAATTTTTGGAGGAGCACCCATTAGGCTGCCATCGTTATCCATAACACACACCCTTTGTTACAGGGGGACACATTTATTCATCAACACTATGACGGAGAAAGAAAAAACATGCCTTACCGGGACTCGAATCCGCAACGTCATTTCCCAAAGGCAAGGACACCAACCATTGAGCCACCCAGTCGGCCTTAACCGTAACCTTTTACTAAGATAGATTTTTTGTATTGTTATGTTGTGCACGTGTTTCCTATCTCGTTTTGCATTTAAGCTGCTATATCATGAGTTTCTATGAATTTCATGACCTTTTAATTTGTGTTGTGGAGAATAACTAAACATCTTTCTCGAGAAATACCAGTTTCTCTTTGGAGTCAGCATTCATACAATCCAGTAGATCTAGTACTTTATGTAGTCGGTCGAGCCGGATCTAGTTTGATTTTTACGAGAAATTGTGATTAACGTGAGTGATGCGTTGCATTAAGTTGCAAGGCTATGCCGACTACGTCGTTTTTTTTGTTGCAAAACCTTTGAGTACTTCATGTTATTTCTAGTGTTTTATCGTTAGTGCTAGTATAATTTAATTCAAGTGTATTTGATATATTTCTTAGAGTTTTATGGTTCTTGTTTTGGTTTCGGTTGGGGTTTGATTAACTGGGTTTTATTAAAATTAACAATTTTTTAATTGCTTGAAAAGTTTCTGACATTGTGTTAATTGTTTATTTTCCTTTTTTGAGTATTTTTCGTGCTGTTTACAATGGTTTTGCCTACAGGTAAAAAAATGAGTTAATAATGATTGCCGAAGAGCTTGGTATATCAGTGTCTCGTAAACCTGCTTCTTACTTTCTTAGAGAGACCATCGGGATTAGCGATATTTTTAAACAAGTGGGTTTGTTACAGAATCTGTCACTTAAACCGCTTCCACACAACAATTTTGCTCAGCAAGAAATAAACTATTTTTACATCTCAGAAAGAAATTCGCCAGACAGGGCTCTCAGCTTATTTAATTAACATTTTTAAACGCCAAAATTAACGATTTTCATTAACCTCCTTTCTCAGATTTAACAATTAGTCTTTATCGTTTGCTAAATTTGTTTGAAGTTCGAAGAATAATGATGTAATTTTTTTAATAAATATCTTTGAGTCTCCACAATTTCCCATTTACATTAACTTTCTTCCGAAAATTCAGTTATTATTTATCATTTGTTCAATGGGCTTGTTTCACGTGGGATCTGGCAACAGCTCTGCGGTCTTGTTTTCATTTTTCTCGAATTACTTTTGTTGATATTCGAAATTGAGTTTTCTAAGAATAAGTTATTTTAGTTGTTATTTTTTTTTAATTACAACTGCTTGCTGTGCTGTTGGTTGTTTTAATCATTTTTCAAGGAAAACTTGCATCGAAAGAAGTTGGAATTTAAAAAAAATAACTAAAATATTCTTACAAAACTCAATTTGGAATACCAACACTATACCAAGGCAAAAGTAATTTGAGGAAAATGAAAACAAGACAGCGGAGTTGTTGCCAGATCCCTCGTGAAACAAGCCCATTAATTTACAGTTCGAAAAATAAATAATTAGTAAAATGACACTGTAAAAATGAAAAAAATTGGCTAGTTTAATTTATTTTATTTCGAAAATTCAATAATTTATTATTACGTATCGTTTGCAAAAATTAATTTTTATTTCATAGAATAAATATGTAATATTCCCTCCCTTTTAAATAGAATGAAAGTATTTCATATCAACATACAAAGAATCTCGTAGTGAAATATATTTAACGTCACTTCAAACTGATCGATGTCGCAAAAATAAATTTATTTTAATTTATTGGCTAAAAGAATATTTAAAGTTTCTCGAGCGATTGTTGCGATGGCAATGGTGATCTAATTCTAATAAAAATGGCTTTCTATGCTTTTTAAATGAGAATTAAATTTTGGAGTTTTTTAAATAATTGAAGTACTTCGAATTCGAATTCTTTTTTGAAATTTTCAATGTACTCTAATTTCGATGCGCTGAATTTTTTGACGTATCATACTTGTCCGTAGCATTTGTAGTTTGCGCTATGAAAGTGGTTGACGGACGGACAGACGGACTGAACGATTATAATGCCGTCCACTTTTTACGTTATATACGTAATGTGGAAGCTAAAACAAGCGCGAGCAGTTTGAGTTGGTTGCCGAGATTTAACTTGAGAAACTGGATTCCGTACGTGTACTAGAAGATTCCCAACATAAAATAGATAATCAAAAACTACTAAAAAACTCAAATCTTTTGATTCAGAGAATTTAATCAGGAGCTTAAAAACTTTATATTTTACCTTGCTAAGTAAGCCAGAGAGTTTAAAAAATCTTTTTCACGCAAAGGATAGAAAAAGCATTATAAATTAAACAGGTAGGCTGATAACGTAAAATTTGAAACAATAAAGAATATTCTGTCGGGGGCAGGTAAAGCGCAGTAACTGACTTAGTTACTTGGCCCATTGTTGCAAGCACTCTATAACTATAACCTATAAGAAAACATAACAGGAACTAATAACAGGTAAACTGCAGTAACTGACTTAATTACTTGGCCCATTGTTGCAAGCACTCTATAACTATAACCTATAAGAAAACATAATAGGAACTAATAACAGGTAAACTGCAGTAACTGACTTAATTACTTGGCCCATTGTTGCAAGCACTCTATAACTATAACCTATAAGAAAACATAACAGGAACTAATAACAGGTAAACTGCAGTAACTGACTTAATTACTTGGCCCATTGTTGCAAGCACTCTATAACTATAACCTATAAGAAAACATAATAGGAACTAATAACAGGTAAACTGCAGTAACTGACTTAATTACTTGGCCCATTGTTGCAAGCACTCCATAACTATAACCTATAAGAAAACATAATAGGAACTAATAACAGGTAAACTGCAGTAACTGACTTAATTACTTGGCCCATTGTTGCGAGCACTCTATAACTATAACCTATAAGAAAACATAACAGGAACTAATAACAGGTAAACTGCAGTAACTGACTTAATTACTTGGCCCATTGTTGCAAGCACTCTATAACTATAACCTATAAGAAAACATAATAGGAACTAATAACAGGTAAACTGCAGTAACTGACTTAATTACTTGGCCCATTGTTGCAAGCACTCCATAACTATAACCTATAAGAAAACATAATAGGAACTAATAACAGGTAAACTGCAGTAACTGACTTAATTACTTGGCCCATTGTTGCGAGCACTCTATAACTATAACCTATAAGAAAACATAACAGGAACTAATAACAGGTAAACTGCAGTAACTGACTTAATTACTTGGCCCATTGTTGCAAGCACTCTATAACTATAACCTATAAGAAAACATAATAGGAACTAATAACAGGTAAACTGCAGTAACTGACTTAATTACTTGGCCCATTGTTGCAAGCACTCCATAACTATAACCTATAAGAAAACATAATAGGAACTAATAACAGGTAAACTGCAGTAACTGACTTAATTACTTGGCCCATTGTTGCAAGCACTCTATAACTATAACCTATAAGAAAACATAATAGGAACTAATAACAGGTAAACTGCAGTAACTGACTTAATTACTTGGCCCATTGTTGCAAGCACTCCATAACTATAACCTATAAGAAAACATAATAGGAACTAATAACAGGTAAACTGCAGTAACTGACTTAATTACTTGGCCCATTGTTGCGAGCACTCTATAACTATAACCTATAAGAAAACATAATAGGAACTAATAACAGGTAAACTGCAGTAACTGACTTAATTACTTGGCCCATTGTTGCAAGCACTCCATAACTATAACCTATAAGAAAACATAATAGGAACTAATAACAGGTAAACTGCAGTAACTGACTTAATTACTTGGCCCATTGTTGCGAGCACTCTATAACTATAACCTATAAGAAAACATAACAGGAACTAATAACAGGTAAACTGCAGTAACTGACTTAATTACTTGGCCCATTGTTGCAAGCACTCTATAACTATAACCTATAAGAAAACATAATAGGAACTAATAACAGGTAAACTGCAGTAACTGACTTAATTACTTGGCCCATTGTTGCAAGCACTCCATAACTATAACCTATAAGAAAACATAATAGGAACTAATAACAGGTAAACTGCAGTAACTGACTTAATTACTTGTCCCATTGTTGCAAGCACTCCATAACTATAACCTATAAGAAAACATAATAGGAACTGATAACAGGTAAACTGCAGTAACTGACTTAATTACTTGGCCCATTGTTTGCAAGCACTCTATAACTATAACCTATAAGAAAACATAACAGGAACTAATAACAGGTAAACTGCAGTAACTGACTTAATTACTTGGCCCATTGTTGCAAGCACTCTATAACTATAACCTATAAGAAAACATAATAGGAACTAATAACAGGTAAACTGCAGTAACGGGACTTAATTACTTGGCCCATTGTTGCAAGCACTCTATAACTATAACCTATAAGAAAACATAATAGGAACTAATAACAGGTAAACTGCAGTAACTGACTTAATTACTTGGCCCATTGTTGCAGCACTCTATAACTATAACCTATAAGAAAACATAACAGGAACTAATAACAGGTAAACTGCAGTAACTGACTTAATTACTTGGCCCATTGTTGCAAGCACTCTATAACTATAACCTATAAGAAAACATAATAGGAACTAATAACAGGTAAACTGCAGTAACTGACTTAATTACTTGGCCCATTGTTGCAAGCACTCTATAACTATAACCTATAAGAAAACATAATAGGAACTAATAACAGGTAAACTGCAGTAACTGACTTAATTACTTGGCCCATTGTTGCAAGCACTCTATAACTATAACCTATAAGAAAACATAATAGGAACTAATAACAGGTAAACTGCAGTAACTGACTTAATTACTTGGCCCATTGTTGCAAGCACTCTATAACTATAACCTATAAGAAAACATAATAGGAACTAATAACAGGTAAACTGCAGTAACGACTTAATTACTTGGCCCATTGTTGCAAGCACTCTATAACTATAACCTATAAGAAAACATAATAGGAACTAATAACAGGTAAACTGCAGTAACTGACTTAATTACTTGGCCCATTGTTGCAAGCACTCTATAACTATAACCTATAAGAAAACATAATAGGAACTAATAACAGGTAAACTGCAGTAACTGACTTAATTACTTGGCCCATTGTTGCAAGCACTCATAACTATAACCTATAAGAAAACATAATAGGAACTAATAACAGGTAAACTGCAGTAACTGACTTAATTACTTGGCCCATTGTTGCAGCACTCTATAACTATAACCTATAAGAAAACATAACAGGAACTAATAACAGGTAAACTGCAGTAACTGACTTAATTACTTGGCCCATTGTTGCAAGCACTCTATAACTATAACCTATAAGAAAACATAATAGGAACTAATAACAGGTAAACTGCAGTAACTGACTTAATTACTTGGCCCATTGTTGCAAGCACTCTATAACTATAACCTATAAGAAAACATAATAGGAACTAATAACAGGTAAACTGCAGTAACTGACTTAATTACTTGGCCCATTGTTGCAAGCACTCTATAACTATAACCTATAAGAAAACATAATAGGAACTAATAACAGGTAAACTGCAGTAACTGACTTAATTACTTGGCCCATTGTTGCAAGCACTCTATAACTATAACCTATAAGAAAACATAACAGGAACTAATAACAGGTAAACTGCAGTAACTGACTTAATTACTTGGCCCATTGTTGCAAGCACTCTATAACTATAACCTATAAGAAAACATAACAGGAACTAATAACAGGTAAACTGCAGTAACTAGTCTAATGACTTAGACCGTTGATGCAAAAACTCAATTACACTAGTCTATAGTAAAACATTGGGAAAGACTAATAATTCCAGAGCAAAAATGGTTCAATTTATTGTTTTTGTTACTGCAGTTTACCCGCCCATGGCAGTATGGGTGAGAAAGCTGCGAATTTTATTTTGGTATTTCTTAGAAAAAGTCTTAAAAATGAATCTTATGCTATTGTGGCTTAAAGGAATAGTGTGTCAAACGCTATTTCTCTAACGGGTGAAAAGGGTTTCTCAAAACAACAAAAAGGTTAAGGCATGAATGAGGGATGGAAAAACAGTAACGGTTAAACCGAAAAACTGGTTTTTGGCTTCAGTTCTTAGGCTGAACCAATTAAACCAATATTTATTGATTTAATGATTTTTTATAAGTGCTTTAAACAGCGATTTAAAAAAAAACATTTTCGCTATTAGCAGGGTGAAACATGGGATAGGCTTTCAGAGATTTCAAAATGTTTTTATATTTTCTAGAATTTGAAGAGTAAACTAAAGGTAGAAGAAATATGGACCCCAATCAAATAGTTAATTGTGCTATTAAGTCAAATAATTAAAAAAAATTAAGAAACAAATACATATACATCTTTCTAGCTCGCAATACATTCCGCTGTTGGATCTTTTGTATTAAATTCAACGTCCCTCATGGTTTGGGTATTTAAAAACATTACTCCACCTGTTGCTGTTAGCAATAAAACGCATATAAAAGTTAATTAAATGTTTCATGGATTAGCAGCACAAATATATTTTTCTTAAAGTATTTATAGTTATAAGGGATTTTTTACTTTCTGATAGATTTTGTGTCTGATAGACGCTGTGCATAAAGCTTATTTAATTTTCTATAATTTTCATGTGACACAAAATAACTTAACTTATAAATAATTTAACAAACCTGACTTATTTTATTATCGATAGCCTTTGTTGAACAAACGAATTTATAATGTTCCTAATAACTATACTTTTTAAATTTTTATTATTTTCTCGACTGCAATTTTACGAAAGGATCGAATTTTATGAGAAGCCTAAACTATTTAATTTATCAATTTACATTATTTACATTTCAATTTAAGAAATTGAGTTTATTTTTCCATGCTACATTTTAGTACCCTAAAAATAACTCATTTTAACCCATTGTGTCAAGCTTTATTTTCCTTGCACAAATTAATTTTAGGTAATTTTCATTAACGGCATATACATATATTAATTCTAATTTGAACACATTCGATGGACTCTCCAATGTTAATTTCAATGATAGCCTCCCCCACCACACTTTAAGAATGAATGTTGTCCTGAATTTCTTAAACAATTGGCATGGGAAATTATTAATAAAATTCCTTCAAATGACATCAAAATCTATACCGATGGCAGCAAAACGGATGAAGGCAGTGGAGTTTATAATGAAACACCAGATGAGAAACTCTCTATTAAACAACGCAACCCAGATTTCTGCTCTGTCTTTCGAAGCGAATTATTGGCAATTGACATAGGGTTAGAAAATATAATTGATGAAATCAACTATGGAGACTTATGGATACTATCTGACAGCCGCAGTTCAATTCAACATCTCAAAAACTGGGCCCGCATAGGAGACAAAACCAGCCTATCTATCCTACGAAAAATTAAGAACATATCCCAGCAGCACAAAGTGCACTTTCAATGGGTCCCATCTCATGTAGATATCCACGGAAACGGCCGACACTCTTGCTAGGGAGGACCACCCAGTCCCTTCTACCCAAGAACTCACATATCAGGACTCAATGAAAGTAGCTCAGAATAAAGAGAATTGGCTAATACCCCCGTCTCACGACTGGTATAAAGCCGAAAAACCAGGACTCTCCCTTTCTCTTCCTTGCGACCGGCAAACCAATACCCGTTCGGCCCCGACTAGCCACTGGACATTTAGCCCTTTCAGTCCCAGTGATGCCATTTGGCATCATCATGTTTCTGATCATAATTTTAAAAAAATAATAGGGCTGACATCTATTGGGATTAATAAAAATATTTTCGAATAGAAAAAGTTTGAAGAATCGAATGATGTGCTTTTTGATATCATAAATGGCTATAGACGATCAGAAAAAAAAATCTAAAATGATGATGCCAAATTGTCATTGGGACTGAAAGGGTTAAAAAGCCTTACATATTCTGGGGGTAGCAAAAGTTTTCCTCTTTGCCCTAAATGCCAAAAAGAACAAGCATCACCTCAGCACATTGTGGACTGCCTTGAACTGGACTGGGAAGACATTTACAACTGTCCAGCTTCTAGTGTCAGACTTCATTCATGTCAACGGATTCACTGATATTGTCTGATTTCTTCAGACTAACGGGAGATTAGAAACAACAACAACATATATAAAACAAATAATCGAGAATCATTTTTATCAGTCGACAATTATTCTTATTTAATTAATTAATCTTTAACTAAAATTTTAAATTACCGATACAAAGAAAACACATGTGTACACCATACTGGAGAAATTAATACACGATATTGGAGGAAGTGAATACACTATAGTGGCAAAATAATCTTTAGCTAAAATTTTAAATTTCCGATACAATGAAAACATATGTGCACTACCTACTCAAAAATTCATTGATTAACGTTATATATAAATTTGACACATTGCATATTTACTAAAAAAATAACATTCTTACGTGTGATATCTATAAATCTAGCATCCGTAAAAGTAATCCTTCACCCTGCTGTTATCAATGCATTTTAACATCCTTCCCCGGCATCCTCTGTCCTTCACGCTGGTTTGCGTGCAACCAAACGTTCCTGTATTTAAATTGAGCGATTGAAAGTGAGGTAACTCCTTGTAAATTCAATTTCCTGATTTTGTAGATTGGTATAAACGAATAGGAAACTACTTTAAAAAATATATCGTTACTTAGTAGCACTGCGAAAAAACTAAGGGTGTATAACTAGTAATAATTTTCAAATCTTTCCCAATAAATAATACTTTAAAGTAATTAATTATATTTTGCATAAACCCTATTATGTAGGGCAACTACTCTTTGGCAGCTACGACGAGGTTTGTTTTAGTTGGAATAACGTCACGCCAGAGCTACATGTGGGCTAGTGGTTTAGTAAGTTATGACAAGCACCTATTCTGTTACTTTTTGTTCGTCTGACTGCACGCTTTTCCGTACGTCTGTCTATCTGTCTTTTAACTCTCTATTTTTACTACAGTGCAAGCAGTCTGATTTTAAAAATTTGTTTCTTGTTAGAAAGTTTGCCATCATGTACCTATCTATTACTACTTTTTTTTTATATATGTGTATCCTTTCTATAAAAAACTTTGTCTAATGAAATTTTTCTCCATCAATCTTTTACAGTGTAAACATAATTAGAAAAAGACAAAAAAGGATTTTTTTTTTCAAAAAAAAAAAATCATGTTTCATGTGTGAAAATGTAACATTTAGACTTGGAACTCTACTTAATGAAATGTATTGTATAAGCAAGTAGGAATTCAAAGTATGCTAAAAAATTACATCATTTTCAATTATACAAATATTAACTGAATATTATACAAGAGTCATAATTCAAATGAACTCATGAATTTCAAAACAGCTAAAATAGCACAGTACTTTTCGTTACTTGAACATTTACAGATAATTTTATAGTTAGGACGTACAGACAAAAAATACAAAATTATGTACCTGTTGTCACACTTTTCCGACAAAAGAAAAGAATGATTAATATCTGTCAGAAATAAAAATACACCATGAACAAACAGGTAGCTAGATTTCCGTTCGGAAGTGCAGGCATAAGACAAAAAAAAATACGAAATACAGGCCATTTACCTACACATTGATGTCATTTAAAAAAATCAATTAATTAGAAAGAAATACCTTCAAATTAAATTTTTTCAAATTAAACAAAAATCTCTAAAATAAATGAAATAATGACTTTCTTTTTTCTTAAATACTTACTAAAATTCTTATTGGAAAACAAGTAGAGTTGTATCAGAAAATGTCATCTACAACAGTTTCTACACAAGATTTAGACACGTTAGAAAATCGCCAAACACAGCATACAGTGGTAATTTAAACTTTTAAAATGCCGAAATAAACTATTTTCAAAAATAAAATTTATATTATTATCATCTGCTTAATTTATTTGAAGTTCAAAGAATAAATTATATAAATTGCTTTAGCTTTTTAACCAGTTTACTAACCAGATATTTATTCAAAAAATATAATGCCTTGTCTCTGTCTAACTAAGTAAATAATGAACAGTAAAATAATAACATTGTGCTATATTTTATGACGGCATTCCATACTGTTTATGACAAAAATATATTTTGCTTCGAATATTATTTATAATTAAAAAAGTTTATTACGTTATTGTTGATTTGGAAACGGCCATTTAAATGGCTAAAAATTAAATACCAATGCTAAGTCAGCGCTTAATTTGACGACAAACAGTAGACAAATCTCCGTCCGGACATGCAGACAGACGGACAAAAAGTATGAAAGTTGGGTCTCCAAAGACACACCTTTCTAACAAAAAAAGTATTTTCAAGAACCTACGGACAGAACCGATTTTGGAAGGGGGTTCGGAAAGACACACGGACATCGTCCGGTATGTCAATACCTATTTTTTTATTCTTTTTAAATCTTTCCTAATAAAGAAATAAAAAGTAGGCTAAAAAAATAATGCAAATTATACCATACAGAAAACGTATGCTTCCTTTCTGTATTTAAAATTTGATACTTTAAAAAACCCCATCTAAAACGACCTTTTAAAAAACATTTTATGCCCGCACATGGACATACTTCATTTTGATTGAGAATACCATCTGTTTTCCTTCTTGTTTTCAGTAATTGTCACGCATTCAAAAAAGATTTCTTTCATACTTATTTTCATTCATTGTTAGTGTTGTTATAATGTATATATTACGAAACTTCTTAATGATTTCGTTGAATAGTTGGTGACAAAAAACAATCAAAAGCCAAAAGTGCGGAAACGCTATTTTGGTGATATTCTTTTATATCTAAGATCGGCAGAATGTATTAATATTTCCTTTTATCAACCCAATTAAAGTTAGAATAAATAGTGATAAGCCTTATCACAAAAACTAAAGCAAAAACCGGTTTTCTAAGAACATAATCATCGCTTCCGCCCAAACAAATGCTAATTAATTTGCGCTACTTGGGATAATTTCAAAATAATAAGCAGCAATTAAAATCTTTCCTAGGAACGGAAAATGTAGAGCCTTGTATTAATTCAGATCTTCTACTACAATCTACATTCTACATATCCTATCCCGTTAGAGACTGCGTTTAAGAACCTGTTAGCAATAAATGATTTAGCAATAAAATAAATGCATAGTTAAGCTATTACTGAACTATGACGGTTGTTTAAGGCCATCGCACTAGAGCTGCATATTAAGGTTTTATGTGTTCATTTTTTTTTGTCAAATAATTTGCCAATCTCGCCAAGTTATTACAAAAACCGCGCCAAATGAGCAAAATGTTTTTTTAAAAAATAATTTATAAGCTGGTTAGTTGAGCGAAGGTCATCGCGCTAGAGCTGAATGGGTGTGTTTGAGCTATATCTTTTCCTCGCCAAATTAGCAAAAACGCGCTAAACGCGAGCTAAAAGGTTTTTATGCGGGAAATTGCGATAACATTTATCCATGCATTTTATTTCCGTACTCTTTATAAGGTAATATTTTTAAGGTAATATAAGTAACGGGATTCAATACTTTATAGCGAGCGGGATCAGTAACATAAGCTTATTATCCTATAACGGATCAAATGGTACATATACTTAGATCGATTTGAATTTTTTTTAGTCCGTGCGAAGAACGGGTATTTATTTGCTATTAATTGAAATGTTATTGTGTTTGGCGACTTTTTTCCTGTTGCACACACATGTTGTGTGAAAGCAGGCTGAGTGACAGATTATATTACAAACCTACTTATTTGTTTAAATCCTTGGTTATATCACCACAAATATATGATAGTGTGATACCCAAAATGCCTTCCTAATGAAAACAAGAAGTTCATAAAGAACTAAAATAGACTACTTTCCTGTTACTTAAATACTTACTGAAGTTATAATCGGGAAAAAAACTAGGTTCCTAAAGTAAATATTATCAACAGCCGTTTCTACACTAGATTTATACACATTAGAAAAAAAAATCGAAACACAGCACCCAGCTATAATTTAAACTTCTAAAAGCCAAAATCAACTATTTTCCTTAATATTCTTTGCAAATTAATTAAATATTATTTATCATCTGCTCGTGATTTATTTGTAGTTCGAAGAATAATTAAATATTTATTAATAACAAAAGTAATGAAACTACTCCGAACTGCATTAAAAAATAAGAAATGTAAATTAAAACTAAGCATAATTGCATGCAAAAGTATGCCTTGCCGCTTTCTTGGTAGATAAATAATGAATAATCAAAGAATCAAATTGTGCTACATTTTATGACGTCATTCCAAACTGATTCATGAAAATATTATTTTGCTTCAAATATGTTTAAATAAATAAAGTTTCTCATGCCATTGTTGATCTGGCAACAGTGAATTAAATGACTCAAAATTGAATTTCAATGCTAATTCAATGGGAAATTCACCGAAAGATAGTAGATTTATGTCCGTCCGGACGTAGACAGACGGACAAAAAGTATGAAAGTTGGGTATCTGAGGTCATAGCTTTCTAACAAAAAAAGAATTTTTAAGATCCGATGGATAGAACCGATTTTGGAAGGGGGGTACGGACAGACAGACAGACAGACGGAAAGACAGACAGACATACGAACAGACAGACAGATGGACATCAACCGCATTTCAATACCTACAGTGATTTAAATGACTCAAAATTGAATTTCAATGCTAATTCAATGGGAAATTCGCCGACAGATAGTAGATTTATGTCCGTCCGGACGTACAGACAGACGGACAAAAAGTATGAAAGTTGGGTATCTGAGGTCATAGCTTTCTAACAAAAAAAGAATTTTTAAGATCCGATGGATAGAACCGATTTTGGAAGGGGGGTACGGACAGACAGACAGACAGACAGACGGACATCGACCGCATGTCAATACCTACTTTTTCATTTTTTTAATTCTTTCGAATTAATAAAAGAAAAGTAGGCTAAAAAATATTATCGTTTTCACTGTTTAAATTTTATTTTATTGGCTAAATGATGCGAAAAGTCGCCAAATTTGAAATTTATTTCTGGTTAAAGTTTATCCAATCGATGTCATTTTATAACTGTCATTAATAATATGAATGTAATAATTTAGACGTATACATTTTTCATTATTATTTACATAATGCGCATTTCACATTATTTCCA
Organism: Oedothorax gibbosus; assembly: GCA_019343175.1. Classification (NCBI taxonomy): domain Eukaryota; kingdom Metazoa; phylum Arthropoda; class Arachnida; order Araneae; family Linyphiidae; genus Oedothorax; species Oedothorax gibbosus. The sequence continues at coordinate 41,269,292 of CM033280.1, forward strand.
ACACTTAATATTCTATCTTTTATATAACGTTATTCGTTTAAAACATCGAGGACCCTTGAATGAAGCTATCACCGAGTTATACTGTATCTCTTTTATCAGAGCAATTGATGATTTTATGCGAGTTAAACGAGGAAGGAAGCAAATCATTAAAGATAACTCATTTATAGTAAAAGGACTTTTCAAACGTTGTTTATTTCATTTAAAACTATTCTTAATAACATTTTTCTTATCCATTAAATACTAACCCAAAATTATTTTTATTCATAACATGCTACTCAATGGCATTACTATTTTCCATTCAATATGTGTTAATCGTTAAATTTTCTTATTCATAATATGTTAACCTAAAATTGCTTTTTTATTCATTAAATATTAACCTAAAAATTTCTAAAATATTAGTCAGTGTCATTACTCATTATGATTTCAATTCAAAAATTAATCTTATCCATAACATGTTCTCAATGATATTACTACATTTTAATCATTATGTGTTAACCGTTAAATATTCTTACTCATAATATGTTAACCTAAAATTATTTTTATTCATTAAATATTAACCTAAAATATTCTTTTTCATAAAAAATTATTCAGTGGCATTACTTATTATAATTTTAATTCATAAAATTTTATAAAAATTATTCCTATTATTTAAATGTCAACGTAAAATGTTTCCCACTCATGAAACAATAGTCAATGACATTACTCGTTACAATTTTTATTCATGGATTGTTAATAAAACAAGAAGTTCATAAAGAACTAAAATAGCCTACTTTCCTGTTACTTAAATACTTACTGAAGTTCTAATCGGGAAAAAAACTAGGTTCCTAAAGTAAATATCATCAACAGCCGTTTCTACACTAGATTTATACACATTAGAAAAAAAATCGAAACACAGCACCCAGCTATAATTTAAACTTCTAAAAGCCAAAATCAACTATTTTCCTTAATATTCTTTCGCAAATTAATTAAATATTATTTATCATCTGCTCGTGATTTATTTGTAGTTCGAAGAATAATTAAATATTTATTGATAACAAAAGTAATGAAACTACTCCGAACTGCATTAAAAAATAAGAAATGTAAATTAAAACTAAGCATAATTGCATGCAAAAGTATGCCTTGCCGCTTTCTTGGGTGATAATTAATGAATAATCAAAGAATCAAATTGTGCTACATTTTATGACATCATTCCAAACTGATTCATGAAAATATTATTTTGCTTCAAATATGTTTAAATAAATAAAGTTTCTCATGCCATTGTTGATTTGGCAACAGTGATTTAAATGACTCAAAATTGAATTTCAATGCTAATTCAATGGGAAATTCGCCGACAGATAGTAGATTTATGTCCGTCCGGACGCACAGACAGACGGACAAAAAGTATGAAAGTTGGGTATCTGAGGTCATAGCTTTCTAACAAAAAAAGAATTTTTAAGATCCGATGGATAGAACCGATTTTGGAAGGGGGGGGGGGGGGTACGAACGGACAGACAGACGGAAAGACAGACAGACATACGAACAGACAGACAGATGGACATCAACCGCATTTCAATACCTACAGTGATTTAAAAGACTCAAAATTGAATTTCAATGCTAATTCAATGGGAAATTCGCCGACAGATAGTAGATTTATGTCCGTCCGGACGTACAGACAGACGGACAAAAAGTATGAAAGTTGGGTATCTGAGGTCATAGCTTTCTAACAAAAAAAAATTTAAGATCCGATGGATAGAACCGATTTTGGAAGGGGGGTACGGACAGACAGACAGACGGACAGACGGACAGACAGACAGACGGAAAGACAGACAGACAGACATACGAACAGACAGACAGATGGACATCAACCGCATTTCAATACCTACAGTGATTTAAATGACTCAAAATTGAATTTCAATGCTAATTCAATGGGAAATTCGCCGACAGATAGTAGATTTATGTCCGTCCGGACGTACAGACAGACGGACAAAAAGTATGAAAGTTGGGTATCTGAGGTCATAGCTTTCTAACAAAAAAAGAATTTTTAAGATCCGATGGATAGAACCGATTTTGGAAGGGGGGTACGGACAGACAGACAGACGGACATCGACCGCATGTCAATACCTACTTTTTCATTTTTTTAATTCTTTCGAATTAAAAAAAGAAAAGTAGGCTAAAAATATTCCTATTCATTAAACGTTAAGACAAAAATATTAGCATTCACTGAGTGTTAACGCGGTTGCGAGTTAACGATGAAGGAAGCAAATCATTAAAGATTACTCATTGATAGTAAATGATAGTAAATGTTGCTTAATGAATTACAATAAAGAATTCTCACATAACCACTTTCTTAAAAAGAAAACTAAAAATTATATATACCTTATTTAAGATGAACCGTCTGTATCACGCCAAAGTAAAATTGACTACTGCATTTACGTTCGTAAATTTCAATACATAATCGATAAATGAGCAAGACGACTGCTTTGACGCCAAAAATAAAGATTTGTTTGACATTTGATTGCAGAGATTACTGATCTATCGTCACTAGTGTGAATTGATTCCACCGCTTCCGAATCGGCTATGTTTTGATTTTCCTTGAATCTTTATCAAGATCTTAGATGTTGGACGTCTTAAACTTGAAAAACGCAATTCGGTTATTATGTACTTGTTTTTTAAAATCTTACAGGAATTGCGTTAGGAAATAAACTTACATTTTACTTTATCCAAACCTGGTTCATTCGAATGTCTAGGAACCTGCACAATCAATTCGTTTTAAGTGTTAATTAAATAAGTTTGCAAAAACGATTTATAAATATGATAGCAAAACAGCTACCACGCAGAAGAGCATACTTTTTCTGAAGTTAATTATAATAAAGGAGATAGTTTGGACGTCCAGGGGTTTTATTAATTCATATCAAATATTTAAGGTATTAAAATATACGCCTCTACGGCTGTTAGTGGAAAGACGGCTTAGAACGGCTGCTGAGAAACACACCATCTCACATGTCAAAGTTTAATAAAAAAAATGTATCTATTTTTAATGGTTTTGAGAAGAGTGGATCAGAAGGTCAAAACAAATTCTGCTGGGTCTGTAATTTCTCCGGGAAAGAATGTATTGACGCTTATTAAAACGTGGGAACTGTTCGATGGATCGGCAAGACATTAACTGAGAGTTATTGCGAAAGAACTGAATATTAGAATGTTATAGAGATTTGTGTGGTTAATATTATAATTTTCTCGAGATTTGTACGATATATCACATAGATACGACAGGATAAAAAACGCAATCGATATCGAGTTTAATGTAAGTTTGATTGCAAAAAATAGTCAGAATATTTATAAAAAGGGACATTTTTCTAATTTTGCCAAAAAATTACAATGTACAAAATAATTTCACAAAAGTGAAACAAATTCAATTAACTCGTCAAAATTTTTCACGAAAATTTTGTTTTTTAAAAAAAAATTTACAACTACACCAAATCGATTTTTTTTTAAATTTCGTGAGCTTAAAATGAGAATTGCTCTTTTATATACTCAGCTGCGAATTCATATAATTTTCCAATCCAAATGAACTTGTTTTTCTATCCCTAGGAAAATTATGTTTTCAACTCATCAACTGTTCTTAAAAATTTAACCTGTTTAAAGGATATTTCTACTGAATGATTTTAAGCTTTTCTATCGCATGGGAATCTTTATAAAAGACCTTCGTGCATTTTATCCTTGAAGATTCGTTCTGTTTGTGTTCAAACCGATTACCCAACTGCATCTGGTTATGAAACATTTAGTAAAATTGTTTAGTAGAAAGATGACAGTGAGGCTCATTGTCAAGTTGTCGTCAGAAATGGGTTCAAAGTGTTATTTTTCATTACAATTTAAAAAGCTGAGGCTTTTTTTTTTAAAGTATTTTACAATTCGAAGCATCATACTTTATCTTAGAGCGCAGTAAAAAATATCACCCTTTATCATCTTGTAATATTTTTTGTCATCACGTTCATAAAGGATTGGACAAAAATGAAACGTTAGGGGAGAGTGGGGGCTAATGGGGCAGATTTTTATTAACATCCGTATTTTAGCAAAAATACAAGAATTTTAATTTCTTTTTTTTACAAGCGCAAACACTTAACATTTGTTTACTTAAAAAATTCATTCGACAGATGTTAAAAAATGATGTTTAAAACAAACATGTAAATGTCCCATTCGCCCCCATATATGGGGTCTAATGGGACAGGGTGTAGGGCTAATGGGGCATGGCAAATGTTGCCTTAATTAAAATTTCAAAAATCGAAAAGAAATCAGAAAATGACCTTGGCCTTATCACTTGATAGAGGTTCTTGTTGATGAGAAATCTTTAACGAGTACTCTTTATAGTATCCTCTTTTTCCGTTCCCTCTGTTATGTTCGATAAATCTAAAACAAAAATGTTAATTACTTATTTTCGCTTCCTGTCAAATATGGCGGAATATCTCAAGGATATCATTATCATTGGAAACAAATATGCGAACGTCTTCAATTCTACAAAATGTTATTTAAACTGCGTAAGATTTATGAGCCCGTGGGCTGTAATTGTTTAAAAACTTTATGAGAGTGAAATAATAGTTCATGGGAAGTAACTGCCCAAAATAATCGTCTAGTAGACGCCATCGAACATTATTTATGTCCTCTTTTTTTCCTAGTGTTTTTAAGGGCAGAGGCTATCCATGTTTATTCTTTAAGTAAAAAAATATAGAAATTAGAGCCACTTTTGTCTAGTAAAGGGATCGTTTATTATTAATTTTAAAAAATACAACCCCCTCCCTTCCCCCTAAAATTCAACGACGCAGTCTGCGTCGTTGACCCCCCCCCCCCCCTTGTAGGTACCCCTGCCTTTTATATAGTTCGTATTTTTGTTCCTTTCAAGTCATTACTACATTTTAATTTCCACACTACGTTAGTAAAGTGAAAAGTGTAAGGTATTATAATAATCGTTCAATCCATCTGTCTGTCACCCACTTTCATAGGCCAAACTACAAATGCTACAGGCAAGTGTGATACGTCAAAAAATTTCAGTGCATCGAAATTAGAAGACATTGAAAAATTCAAATTCGAAAAGCTTCAATTATTACAAAAAAAACCTTTAAAATTTAATGCTTTTTTTAAAAAGCATAAGATGCTGTTTTTATTAAAATTACATCACCATTGCCATTCACAACAATAACTCGAGAAACTTTATTTCTTTTAAAAAATAAATTTTAAAAAATAAATTTCTTTAGTGCGAAAGACACCAACTATGTTTGACAAAGCGATTCTTTGATTGTATGTTGATGTATGTTTTTCTTCTATTTAAAAGTGAGGATTATTATAAATTTCTTCTTTGAATATAGTAAATTAATTTTACAAACGATAAGAAAATAATTATTGAATTTTCGAAAGAAAATTAATGAAACTGTAGTCAAATTTAGCGTGCAATGTTTAATATCAGACGGAACGATCGTTCTGCCCGCCAATCTCAAAATGACGCCAAGGGCTGAACGGCAGTTATGTATATATATACTCTGCACATTTTGGTAAGTTAAATGAGAAATCGATATTATTTTCTATCAGGCGAACTAAACTTCGTAGAACATTATAAAACAAGTAGGTTTGTTACAGAATCTGTCACTTAAACCGCCTCCATACACAACATTTGTGCTCAACAGGAAACAAACTATTTATACACCTCAGAAAGAAATTCGCCAAACAGAGCTAGTTGTAATTAAACATTTAAACGATAAAATTAATTATTTTGATTAATCTTCTTTCTCAGATTTAATAATTAGACTTTATCGTTTGCTAAATTTGTTTGAAGTTCGAAGAATAATAATGTAATCTTTTTTAATAAATATCTTTGTGTCGGCACAATTTCCCATTTACATTTCTTTCGAAAATTCAGTTATTTATCGTTTGTTAAATTAATTTACAGTTCGAAAAATATATAATTAGGGAAATTGATGCTTTAAATATAAAAGCGAAACTTTGCATATTTTTTTTATGCCAAGTTAGAATTCTCTATGCATCTTTCTTCATACATATATAATAAACCATCAAAAGAACTCTATTGTGATATTACAACAATCCAAACTGAATTGTATCGCATAAATAAATATTCTTTCAAATTTTTTAATTTTTATTTTAAATAAAGTTTCTCGTACGTTTAATGAAATGGTAACAGTGAAAATATTGAGTAAAAATGGAATGTGCATGTTATTTCAATGTAGATTAAATTTTAAGTTATTTAAATTTTAAATAAACTTCTAATTTAAATTTTTTAATGAAATTTGGAATGTAGCCTAATCTGATTTTTGGCTTAAAAATGACGTATCTCACTTGCCTGTGGGACTTTTGGTTCTTTCTGTGAAAGTGAGTGACAGGCGGACAGACGGACGGACTGAACGATTATAATACCTTCCACTTTTTACGTTATAAACGTAGTGTGGCAGCTAAAAAACCGTGGAGAGATTTCGTAGATTACTATACATACATTTTTTTTTCTAGAATAAAAAACAGCGGAGGAAAAAAGTATGGAGATTTACGAAAATGAAATCTATCGAGCAGTTTTAACACATTTTGACCTAATTTTTGCTCAGACCTACAGCCATTACTAGACCATGAATCTGGAAGCGGTTTTTACTAAACGATTAAGAATGCCCTAGTTCATACGCCTAGACGTAGGCTTGAAGTTTCATAAATAATTCTTTCTATTTTTAATTAATTAAAATATATATTACCTTTGGCGGTACGGTTGCGCTATAAACTAACCATACTAGCGGCCACGTACCTCCGAAAACGCGCCAAGCTTTGCTATATTTTCGTCGAAGAGCCGCTTAGTCGTGAACTATTGGGAGGATTGTTACAGCTTCTAAAACATATGATTAATCAAATATCTGAATATGCATATTGAAAAAAAAATGTCTCATTAATAACCGGAATACCTCATTTAAACTCTTTCCAGACGTTTTTATTTAAAATAAATACATCAACAATGAGGGTGGAATGATTGATCTAGAATCGCTCCATGACTTTTAGCTGCGGAGTGGAAAGGGTTAAGTGAATAAATATAGGTGAATATTAAGTGATTTTTTTAGATAAAATTTTGCACTTGGGCTAAATTTTGGGTCATTAGATGTATTTCGGTTGTACGCCTTGCCATGGCGTTAAAAAATAAAAATTTTAACAAGGCTACTTCTAATGCACAATATACATAAAATTGAAATAAATTATTAAAATATTACACAAAATGTGATCACATAATTTGCTAAACTATTGCAGAATAATTGTTAATAATAACTGTAATGGTACTACAAGTTAGTCGCTGTTGCGCAGTTCCAAGTTGAGTTTAATTAACGTCGCACTAGAGCTACGCGAGGGCTCCGCAGTTCCATTTAGCTCCTCACACAGCTGCCGTGGACAGGTAAATTGCAGTAACCACAAATCAAATTTTGGCACTTTCTGTAACACGATATATTTGCTAGTGCCCTCCGGCAACATAAGATCAACCTTTCGATGCTTCGATATACTAGTCATCTATAAATCGCCCGTTAGATGTGTGGAGAACTGTGTTGACATTCGTCTATCGCCAACTATTGATTTTATACGGCACTAGCGAGACTAAATGTCCGGGATTTGACGGACGTCTTCATTTTGAACCTCAATCAAGTGACGAGCCGACACCTGAGTAGCAGGGTTCATACACCTTTTGAGAGAAAAAAAAATCAAGGACTTTCAAGGCTCTCAAATGTAAAGTTCAAGGCTAAACCAATGCAATCGGGACTGAGACAAAAGCACTTATTACTCACAAATTAATACAATTTTCATAAACTTAAATATTGCATCAGGGTGCGTAGTAAAAGTTCATTTTAAAAATTAAACACCTTTAAGGGCTCGATGGATAACGCTTTTAGGCCGATTGTTAAACAAATTAAATCGGCCAATGGACCGATTATTTTTTTTTTCTATCGGCCAAATCCGATGGTTTACTTTAGTTTGAAACGAAACCTTGAAAACGAAATCTTAAAATTCAAGGACTTTCAAGGTTTTCAAGGCCGCGTACGAACCCTGTGAGTAGACACCAGTTCAGTCTAACAGCCATCCAATCAGATTTTGTATATCAAAAATAATTTCAGCACACTTTCAAATTACAAAAACAAAGAATACGTATTTTTTAAGATAACCATCATACCCCTTTATTTTTCTTTGATCAAAATTAGTTCCGGTATGTTCGGGACAAAAAAGTGGTCTGCTTGAAAGTGGACTTCTCACTCCAGCCCACTCTTATATTAACGAAAAAGTATTCAATCAATAGTAATTTAAGAGAAACCCACTTTATACCATAGTCGAATAGACTTATCTTAAATTTAAGTTGTTTTTAAAATACGCGGAACACAATGTAAAAAAAATATACTTTAATACAACGAAAAAAATCAGCAGGCACAGTATTCATTTTTTTGTTTATTAAAATTTTAATATTCAACTATATTAGAAAGTTAAACTAGGCATCACATATTAGAGTATTATAAAATATATATGTAGACTTTATGATTCAACAGTAATGAATTTTAGGCTATGATAAAATAAAAAATAAAAATATTAATAAATATCAAAGTGATTGCTTGGTTACATAAATATTCAAGCCTGAAAAATAAGTTTACAAAATTTAATGGTGGCAATTATTGAACACAATAGAAAGTAAGGCAGTTCACAAACGTTTCTTGATACTTAAATGATTCATTAAATTAAATACTTTTTAATCCATTAATACAATGCATTACACTTTAATTACAAAATCATACAATAAAACACTTCCTCATATATACAAGAGTAATGATCTTTAAATGAGCTAACAATTTTGGTTCTAATGACTGTGCATTTGTTTGATTCAAAATCATTTAAAAGATAGGATTTTTTAATATAACTTCGTTACAAAGTAAATTGAAGAAATACTTATCTCCCCTGTTTTAAAAATGACTTAAGAAACTTTTAAATAAATGTTAGTATATAATTTAGAATATAATATAATTTAGAATGTATCTTTACAGAAGTATGCATATCCATTATGAATCGATAAATATTTAACAGTATCTTATATCCTTTATTTTATGTACTTTGAGTCAGTGCCTCACATTTTATGTAATGTTCTGTGAACTATCGCAGGTTTACAATTACAAATGGCTTTTTTAATTTGTACTTATCTGATATTACTTTAAGAAATCTATTAATATCATGAATTTTATTAAAATAAAAATTAGTAAATTCCGAAATCTAATATTTTGTTCTTCAACCTTCCGTTTAAAGTTCGTTTCTGCTCTTCAATGAATTAAGTATAAAGGTAATATTGAAAAAACCAGAAACTGCTCGTTCTTAATTATTTACTGTATTCACTAATCATTTTTTTCTATATTTCAAAAATAGCATAAAATGTTAAAAATGATGTGTGTTCTGAAGACATTGGAAAAAACATCAAATCACAAATTATTTGCTAAGATCGAAGGTGAAATACCTAATCCAATCAGAATTTAATAAATTAATAGGTGTTTGAATAAAAAACATCTTAAATTACTCGCATGCTACCGATATAGTAATTTTTTCTGACGAAAAAACATAAAATGTTTATCCATATTAATTTAATAAAAAAAATAATACTTTAAGTTATACAATAAGGTTCTTCACAGAAAATGACAAAATATCTAACATTGTTATTTCATAAAAGTTCCTTTTAAAACGATGTCATTTAATATTACATCATTAAAAAGTACCACCTGTAAGGTATATGATTACATAAATTAATTACACACATTCACAGAACGGTAACATACGGTATATGAAGGGTCTAGGTACAAAAGTCACAGTGTCCAAAATATGTATAACTAAGATATAAGGTGTTTATTCGTTCACTGGCAACTTTGTACATTAGAATTTACTATTGAACGGAATACAAATTGCAATTTACTATTGAACGGAACACAAATTGCAATTTACTATTGAACGGAACACAAATTGCAATTTACTATTGAACGGAACACAAATTGCAATTTACTATTGAACGGAACACAAATTGCAATTTACTATTGAACGGAACACAAATTGCAATTTACTATTGAACGGAACACAAATTGCAATTTATTATTGAACGGAACACAAATTGCAATTTACTATTGAACGGAACACAAATTGCAATTTACTATTGAACGGAACGGTTTTACAAATGAACGGAACAGACAGTATATTTTAGTTATACTTTGGAGAATTGATCTATGAACTAGACCCTACAATAATGAAAAATTATATTTAAAATTTACAATAGGCGGTTAACAAACGGAAGCCTGTAACGTTAAGAAACAACACTTTTATTACCCAGCATTAAAAATGACTTAAGAAACGCTATAAATAAACATTTAACATTACATAAATGCAATATAATTACAAAAAGTTATTCAAAAGGTATCTTTATAAAAGTATGCATATCCGTTTCGAATCGATAAATGCTTAACAGTGTCTCATATCCTTATTTTTGTACTTTGAGTCAGTAACTCACATTTTCTGTAATGATATAACGGTGCTATGCTATCGATGTAATGCTATCGAGTTAAAAGGTTTACAATTCTAAATTGCTTTTTAAATTTGTACTTATCTGGGTATTACTTTAAGAAATCTGTACGTCAATTAATACTTCATTTTTAAAAAGATTTCATTCTTTCTAAAGTAAACCAACTTATTTTAAACGCGTTTTAAAATAGTATTTGTTTCCTTATAAAATATGTAAATTTTGTACTTCGTTACTATTTTTTTTTTTTTGTACTTCGAATTTATTTCCTAAACTAAATGATGTGCACCACTCAAAAATATTAACAGGCTAAGTAATGCCGAGATGTCATTGAAATCGGGATTATTCCGTTGTGACCCTACTGTGATTAAAATGTGTATGATCGTTTATTGATATGTCTGGAAGTAATTATAAATAAGTTATATTCGTTAGCATCATAGACATCCTTTAACACTGTCATTAATGATCTTGTCTTACGACATAATGAATTTAAGGATTCGATAATTGCCATTTCTATGATTTGTTATGCAGCAACTAGAACTCATTAGTGGAACTGATAACTGGTTCAGTAAAATATGAATATTTTGTACATTTTATACATTTGGAAGCTCATATAATGCGGTTCGTACGAGTTGTAGTACCAAAGTATACCCCACTTAGTATAACCGTACTAAATGGGCGCTTTAAAAACACTTGCTTGTGCTTACTGATTAGTAGTATATACAGTGTATATATATAAGGATGAATGTCCGAATTTCAGTAAATTTCGAAATTCACTGGCAATATCAGAAATACTTTCTATACGATTAAAACACTATTTCTGACTTTCAATGGATTTTGAATAGTAATCGCAACATATACATAAATTTACCTTCGGTTGATATGACTAAAGTTCAGAAGTACTAACTTGAAACATATTTGCAAAAAATACAAGAGATGTAGGACTATTATGGGACGTGCCCTTAGTGTTGTTCATTCACCTCGCGGTACACAAAACAGTGAAGAAACTTAAAAAGGTACTTTTGCGATGTTTACATATGTTCAAAAATGATAAAAATTAATTGAATCTCGAAATTTTAAAAAAATGTCATGTTCATTGAAGAATTTTTCACTGCGTTTCTTTCTTTGTTTATTAAACAAAATGTGTTGATAGATCTCCTAGAACTTGACCAGAATTTTCTATATTTAATGATTCAATTGGCAAGGTTAGTAAATTGATCAGAAGAAGTTCATTAACATCTGTTTCTTTTTCTTTAATGAAACGAGATATAGAAAAGCAAAACTCCGACGGTACTTTTGAAAAATTGCTTTTTTTCCCTCTTGTCTCATTTTATACGTCAATGCAATATGAATTGAAGAGCTTGGTGGAAGAATGTGCTAAGTGACAAAAAGGTAAAAACGAGCTAATGAACTTCAAAGTTTTTAACTTTTCTGTCATTCACAAAATCATAGTTTTTTTTCATGATATTTTAGTTTGGTTCTTCAAAATGCTTGGTGGCTTAATGCTTTGGCCTAACCGTAATTTACGTAATAACACGAAATTTTATTTCATTGATTATATTTAATAATTAGTTAATTAGGAAATATTAATTACATTTTGTTGAATTGTTTTTGATTAAAACTACAAAAGAACCATTTGTTTTGCTATTAATTCAAGCGAAAGTCTGAAAATTTTCCGCAGACGTGTCACTTAGCACGTTCTTCCATTGAAAAAGTGACGAAAACGCGTGCACCTACCAACTTCGTAAGCGAAAAATATACGAAATCGAATGTTTTCTAAAAAATTGAAAGCTGTTATGTTTAAAGCAGGTAATGATGAGGTAACATGATCATTGACACAAAAATCTCAATTTTTTCAAAAATCTCAATTTTTTTCAAAATCTCAATTTTTTAAAAAATCTTCAGTCACTTAGCACGTTCTTCCACTCAGTTCTTCAATTAGCAGTACAAGTATTTTCTTTGGCATTTTGAGCCAGGACTTGTCTCGTACACAAGAGACTTGACTCACACTATGGTAAGTTGATTACCATATCGATGCCCAAGTTCTTAACCTGCCTTCAACATGAACAAGTGTGGTTGCTTCAATATGAAGTAGCATTGGAAATAGTCCTTACAAAATCAACTGAGAAAAACGACATTTTAAAATATCATTTAAGATCCGTTGCAGTTCTTAAGGCTTTAGAGGCATTTCTGATGAATCTTTAGCTGAAACGTCGCCGTTTTGTAAGTAGCCTAACGATGTGAGCTGGGGAAAAATAATATATGTTAAAGTCTTAAATGAATTCATAAAACTAAAAATAATTTTTCCAATTTTTGTTTACCACTGTAAAACGACAAAGAAAAACGCTCGTGGTTTAACGTCTTTTTCAACGTCGAACCGGTGAAAATCGTACGTTCTTGAGTAGGAACATCGTATTTTGTTCACCCCACTAAATAAATATATTTTGAACTGCTAGTTATAGGAAGTCTTAGTTAGATGAAGAGATAAAAATTAATTTCTAATTATTAAATTAGTTTCAAATTGTTTATAAATTGTGCAGAAAAAATAAAATATACAACGTAGTAAGTTAGTTAACTCTTAATTATGATAAAAACAAATGAAAAAAAAATTAGATCAGTCTTCGGTGCTAATTACATATTTAAGTACACATCATACAAAGCATTGAAAATTTTAGTTAAGTTATCATATTTTAACTTCAAATCACCATCTGGTGAAACCCAATAATTTAGGATACAATTTTAAAAAAAATTAACGATTCTGAAAAAGGAAGTTATTTACTTACAACCCGAAAGGAAATTTTTATCTTATAAATCGTTTAAAAAATGAAAATTATTTATTTGCAGAAAAAAATCTATTGCTGAATAATCCATTATATAGCTTACCTGTACACTTTGTTTTTCAGGTTTCTTACGTCCAAGCATCTTTCTTACAATAGGATTTAATAGACGATCCTCTATGGATTCTGGTTTACCTAATAGACAAATAAAAAATTAAAGGTAGAAAAGTTTTATACATTGTTTTTTCAATTTTAAACGGTACTCACTGAAGAAGTAGCTGCTGAGGTAGCCGAAGACTATTGTTATAAAAACGGCGATGGGTGTGAACCACATGTATGATATTCTGAACAATGGGAAAATGTATCTGAAATACAAAGAAACTATGTTTGAAATACATATAATTTAGTTCAACAAAATTCATTAATGGAAATAGGTTTTAATTTGAACGAAAATTTAAAGAGCAGGAAAATAATTTATTAGAACTGAAAATTTTACCAATTTCCATAAATAAATTTAACCTCTATTTCATGTCATGATATATATTTTAAAAGATTATTTGGAAAGTTTATTTTCATCGGTAAAAAAAATAATTCCATGGTGCATTAGATTTTGGTTTGGATAAAATAGCAGTGTTTCCCCCCGTTAATAATCAAAAACGACCGATAACGATAAAAAGAGGCCCAGTGGGGTGGATACCATACCACAGGCCGTGGTTTGAATCTCCGGTTTTTCTGCTATAGTTAAACTCATAGTTTCCTTGCACAGAAGCCATGACCATGGGCGGAGCTATAAAACGTGCGGTGCAATCAGACAAAGAGGAAATTTCAGCCGTTTTATTTTGTCTTCATCTGATTGCTCCGCGCGTTTTATAGATCCGCCCGTGGTCGTGGCTTCTGTGCAAGAAACTATGAGTTTAACTATATTAGAATTCTTTATTTATGCTGAATAGAAAATGACAATTAGATTTTTTTTCAATTATTTTTATTCAATTTTGAACTTGTATCTTCGACTCAAAAGAAATGTTTGGAGTTTCAGACGTTTTTTTTTCTTTTTTTCCCCTCCAAAGGGGCTGCAATATAGGCGGCAAGCCTTTGCAGACTCGGCATATTCCCCAGAACTGAGAGCCATTTTTTGTGGCACCATCTAGGCGATTCTCGCTATCAATTTGGACGCTCAGATTACAAGGAATCCGAGCTCTCTGTGGATGTTAAAGTGACCAAAGTATAAAAGTTTAAGACGTAGGAGAATGAAAAAAGATAAATGAAAATACATTTTTAAAAGACCGATGACATTTAACCTCCGAGTAATAAACACTTTTCTATGATTCTATTTTAATAAAGTTTAATAAAATTTATTCATTTATAAAATTAAAGTGCTGCATGGAAAGAACGAACTTATTTCTGAATATAATACACAGGAGAAGCTCACGAAAATAGTTTAAAAAATGCAAACCTACACTATATTTAGCTATAATTTTACCAACTCTATAGAGCTGTACCAGATTTGTGATACTAATTCCCGACATGCACAGCTTCTTTGAATCACCGAATGAAGGTGATTCAAAGGATATTTCCCGTTATAATATACACCTCTTTATTAAAAGCTGCTACGTCACCTGGTATAGCTCAGTTAGCATTATGCTAACCTTATTAGTTTAATACTATGCAATACTTTAAAAAATTTCACTTACTCTGGTGTGGGCGTGGCTATCGTTGGTGGGATTGTAGGCGTGGTGAAGTTGTGGGCGCAACCCTCGGTGGAGAGGGGGAGGTAGGGGTGGGCAGTGTTGGCCGCCGCCCCACCGAAGCTCATCCAAGCAGTGAACACAAGAGACACCACCAGCCCGAAGATGGCACCCTAGACAAGAAAATCGAGTTTTAATCCTTTCACTTCTAAAACGGCCCAGGCGACCGTACAACTAAGGTTTCGATAATGATATTCCTATCAAATATTACGCGGAAACAAAAATCCTGCGTGGCGAAAGTGTTAAGGGCAAATGAGCTTGAATGATCATGGGTCTCCAAGCCAAACTTCCTCTGTGTTAATTTAATGAAAAAATAATTATATTCGAAGTTATATTTCTCCAACTGTAGTGAATATTTTTGCAAACGGGTGTTTTATGTGATAAATGTAGTATTACAGGTCTCTATAATCCCAATTTGAAATGGGTCCGAATATTTTTTTTTAATTTTCAATACATAAGTTAACACAAAATACTAGAACCCATTTCAAAAAGTGGTATTATAGAGACCATTAAGTTATCTATATGTATCATTCAAAAACCGTTTGTAAAAATATTCAAAACAGCTGGAGAAATGTGGCTTAGAAAATATTTTTTCCCTTATTGGTTTAAGAGGGACTGTCAGTCCCATAGAGCTAATGCATTAGCTTTGAAATCACAACTTCAGTAGAAGTATTGCTTTGCCATGTTAGCACTTTTTCCCCAGGTTATGGGAATCATCATAACATCAATTTAAAACAAAATTGAAAATAAAATAGCATCTGGCTATCTTATTTTCAATTAAAACTTTATCAATTAATAATTGATAAAGTTTTAAAATAGTGTCGCCATCTGCTGTATATTTTTCGCATTTTAAAACTTCAAAATTATATAATTAAATAACTAGATAAAATTTTCATTTCAAATGTGTTTCATTCAATGTTATGTTGATTCCCATACCTGGGGGAAAAAGGGCTAACACGGCAAAGCAATACTTCTGCGAAAGTTGTGATTCCAAAACTAATGCATTAGCTCTACGGACATGACAATCCCTCTTAACAATGAGACACTTTGGTTTGGAGACTCACAATTGATCGGACTCATTCGCCCTCTTGGCCTTGGGTCAAGACCTCACTACAGCCCGGCTACAATTGGTAGCGTAGCGTAACTCAAGTGTAGGCACTTTAACGCAGCCGAGTGAGTGGCGGCACCAGCTGAATGTATTGAAGAAGTCAAAGATTAAGGGAAGTCGGATGGGTGTTTGGGTCAAAAATGTCGATTTTCTGTTTTACTTTTATTTTTAATCTGCATATTTATAGCTTTAATCTAAAGAAATATTATCGATTTCCGTTTATTAGTTTTCTTTTTATAAGCATTATTCAGAAACTCTGTATATCAGTTCTGACCTATATACCTTATTACTTTCCTTTTGCGTTTCCTGAAATATAAGGTTTTTCAACAGTTAGGAACATTTTTTACAGGAACTATAAAATATATCAACATATTTTGTTTTATTATTTCTTCCCCCTTAATAACTCTCTGGTTTATACTGAGGAATTTTAAATATCTCTGCTCAAAAAAGTTATATAGCTTTAAATAGGAATTTTTGGGGGTTTTTAATACATATTTTTAAAAAATTACTGTAAAAGCATTATTTTATACTGCGAAATATCTCAGTTTAAATCAAAGAGCTATATGTAAGGAGGAACAAACTATACAAAAATTCATAATGATAACTCAAAAAGATCCGGAGGAAAATGGTCCTAAGTTAGTAAAATTAACATTGGCGAGATAGAACCATCCGACTCCCTTTAATATTCAGAGACTTGTCCTCACCTTCTCGTTGGTCCTCGCCGTCAGGATGCCCAGCAGGAATATGCCGAGCGTGGGTCCCGCGACGAGGCCGTACACGATAGTGGATGCTTGGAGCACGTTGCCGAAGTTGGCCACAATGTACACCAGCAGCAGACCTATCACACCGTAGGCCATGGCTGCAAAGAAGAAAAGATGTTTACGATCAAGGCGGTGATGATAAATTGTTAAGATAATTAAACATTTTTAATAATATGAAACAACATTTAAATTACCCAGCAAAACCAACAAAAAAAATGCTAGATTTGCAATGTTCAACGGTACTACATAGGCATAGTACGGCAGCAAATTTTTGTAAGTTTTTTGAAGGGTGTAGTTACAAAACTCACATTTTCCAAAATATAACTAAGATACAGGGTACGGTCTGTTTATTAGAAGTTAATTTAGTTGGATGAAGTAGTCCATGAACTGGCCGGACCATAAACCTTGGTTGTACTTTTAGGATTGTGAGGTTTGCAAATGCGCCTTTCATATACATAGTATGAATCTTAATAAAGTTACAACAAACATATGAGTTGTCCTCTGGCAGGTAAACTGCAGTAACCACAACAATGAATCGGACCATTTTGGCTCTAAAGTAACTAGTTAATAGTTAATAAAATAATTAGTCTTTTCGTTTGTTTTCTTTAAGGTTGGAGTTATTGGGTGCCCAGCAAAACCAAATAAAAATGCTAGATTTGCAATGTTAACTGTACTACAAGCATAGTACGGCAGCAAATTTTGTAAGTTTTTTGAATGTAGTTACAACCAATTTCCTATAACTAGATACCCGGTACGGTCATGTTATTGAGAAGTAATCTCAGTTGGATGAAGTAGTCCACAACTGCCACCAAAACCTTGGTTGCACATTTTAGCGATGTGAGGTTTGCAATGCGCCTTTATGATAGACCAGTATGGATCTTAATAAAGTTACAACAAATATGAGTTGTCCTCTGGCAGTAAACTGCAGTAACCACAACAAAACGACATTGCTCAAAGTAACTATTAAAGATAAAAATTAGTCTTTTGTTTTTCTTAAGGGTTTGGGGTTATTGGGTGCTACAACATATCCCAATCCATTAGTCTAGATACTGCAGTTTACCTGAACACGGAAGATCTAACCATAAGCAAAACTGGTCTATTTCAAATTCAGTTGCCAATCTTGCAGACAGTCCAACTCCGGAGTTACTTTGAGCAGCCTTCAAGGTCTACACACATGCAACACGCAAACCTCTGTCGCAATAAGCGACTGAGTCTGACGCACCTTATGAGACCAGTATGGATTGTGGCCATAATGATCATGTAATTTGGCCTTTTTAGAAACCAGTTCCGAAAAAATTCCGACAGTTGAAACACAGACAAGCCAGCGGAAATTCCGACATAATCCGAAGACTTAATCACGACAAAGAAATAATGCCTACAGGGACGAACTTCCGACTGGGTCGAAATCCTGTCAAATCAATAACTTACTGCCGTTATACTTAATTATAGGCAATTTAATTATTACTCTTCCTTTGGTATTTTTAAATTTTTTGCTGTTAGGATTTCGATTATAGGGCCCAGACCCTTTGGAAACGGATAACTGATTTCAATTCCAATACTCACTAGTGAGCTTGGCAGCCAGGGCCGTGCTCTTCTCGCTCATGCCGCACACAGGCCTGAGGAAGTCCTCAACGGTGACTGTGGACAAGGAGTTGACCATCGAGGACATGGTGCTGAGGGCCGCACTCAGCATGCCGCACACGCACAGTCCCGGCATGCCGGGATAGGACCCGAGGGAGGTCAGGGAGAAGTAAGGAAGGAGCTGTGGAGAGAATAATAAGTCGTTTTAGATAAGACAATATTTTACTGTGTTGGCAGATCTAATGGGAGACCAGCATCACTCTTGTGGGTTCTATCTCATAAAAAAGGGGGACGAGGCACGGAGTGATCCGGTTTTGATCTAGGCACCACTTGCATGTTAGCCCATAATCCTAGCCTCGGCAACACATAGCCCGCCAAAAGCCGAGTTACTTCGGCTTTTATACTACAATTAATTATAATCAAAATGACTGGTAGTAACGTAGTAGTAATTCAAAACCATTTAACGTGGATGCTATTTGGAGATTGCGCCACAGGTGAAACACCACAAGGGCATCAAATAGACAACTGGAACACCCACGCCCAAGTCTCTGTTGCGTCAACCGCTGTCTTAAGCCCCACAAACAAACTTCCTTTCAACAAATTCGTCTATACTAGAACAGTCAAGCCTTACAGTGACGCCGCAGTTGCATCAAGCATTATCTACATTCCCATAAACAAACCGTGCTCCGCCCCGTTCGAATTGTCCATTGCCTTGGGTCAGTCAAAGTTTAAAGCTCTACAAATCAAAACAGGTCGTGTGACTCTTCTGCACGAATTAGCATCACAAATCGATACTAACGATTTATAATATGTACGACTCCAGATTTGGGACCCTGGTGGCCTAGTGGGTTTGATCGCAGCCCTTTACACTTAACAGTCTGTGCACTAGCGGGTAAGGGTTCGATTCCCACCTTCTCCCTGGGTGTACTTGCTCTCTCTGTGTCAGTAAAAATTCTGTCTGTGTCTGTCTTAACGAAGGTTTGTAAGCGGGTCTCTGAGCAAGCACACAAGACGGAAAATACATGTATCAACCTGTCTACCTCTAGATTAGGACTACAAATTTGTTTGGTGAAATTACATTTGCTCTAGAACTGGACGATGGCTATGAGCAATATGTCTCGTATATTTGAACCATGACACCATGACAGTTGAATCAAATGACACAAGTCTCCACCAGAGCTATCACCCAAAGTAGCCTACCAGTGACATCGTATGATTCTAAGGGTCATCTAAGGGTTAGTTTGAATAATCGTCGCACTAGAGCTACACAAAAGCTATTGGTGATTTGTGTCAGAATTTAGAACCGCAGTCAAGAGTCAAGTGACGAGCCGAGTTCTGAGTATAGGCACCCAAAACAACTTTTAAGGACAACATCGTAGGCAGCTTCGGGACATTAGATGATATTTAACGTGCTCTCCCTCCAAACGGGATATTATTCGTCGGACATATTTTGGCTGCACGGGCTGTTTATAGGTCGGCAGTTATTTTGGCAACGCCCAGAATCGAACCTGGGACTTTCCGCAAGCAAGGCGAACGCCTTAACTTGGTCTAAGACATTTAACGAACACCAGTTTCGTATACATAGAGTGAAACTTCGCCTCCATTATGTTTAGTCGGACTGGTTAGTTTTTATAAAACATTATTGATTTGGAAATATTCTTGTCTTGATGTAAATTTTAACATGAAGTTCTTAAAGAACTAAACTTGCCTACTTTCCTGTTACTAAAATACTTACTGAAATTCTAATAGGAAAACAACTAGGTTCCTAACAGTAAATATCATCAACAACCGTTTCTACACTAGATTTATACTAATTCGAAAAAAAAAATCGCTAAACAAACATCCAGCTATAATTTAAACTTCTAAAATCCAAAATCAACTATTTTCCTTAATATTCTTTCTCAAATTAACTTAATATTATTTATCGTTTGCACGATTTATTAGTAGTTCAAAGAATAATTCAATATTTATTAACAAAAGTAATGAAACTACTACAAACTGCATTAAAAAAATAAGAAATGTAAATTAAAACTAAGCATAATTGTATGCAAAAAATATGCCTTGCCGCTTTCTTGGTAAACAATTAATGATCAAAGAATCACATTGTGCTACATTTTATGACGTCCTTCGAAACTGATTCATGAATAAATTATTTTGCTTCAAATATTTTTAAATAAATAAAATTTCTCAAGCCATTGTTAATTTGGTAACAGTGATTTAAATGACTCAAAATTGAATTTCAATGCTAATTCAATGGAAAATTCGCCGACATATAGTAGATTTATGTCCGTCCGGACGTACAGACAGGTGGACAAAAAGTATGAAAGTTGGGTCTCTGATGTCATAGCTTTCTAGCAAAAAAAGAATATTTAAGATCCGATTGCGATAGAACCGATTTTGGAAGGGGGGTATGGACGGACATCGACCTCATGTCAATACCTACTTTTTCATTTTTTTAATTCTTTCGAATTAAAAAAAAGTAGGTTTGTAACAGAATCTGTCACTTAACCCGCTTCCACACAAAAGTTGTGTTAAACAGGTAAAAAGGCGCCAAACACTGCATTAATTCTATATTAAACATTTACATGCTAAATTTGGCTAGTTTTATTTATTTTATTTCGAAAATTCAATAATTATTACTTATCGTTTGCAAAAATTAATTTGTATTTCAAAGAATAAATATGTACTATTCCTCGCTTTTAAATAGAATGAAAATATTTCATATCAACATACAAAGAATTTCGTAGTGAAATATATTTGACGTCATTTCAAACTGATCGATGTCGCAAAATTAATTTTAATTTATTGTCTAAAAGAATTAAGTTTCTCGGGTGATTGTGTTGCGAATGGCAATGGTGATTTAATTCTAATAACAAACAGGGCCTTTAGCTATTTGTAATTCAAAGTTTTAAACGCCAAAATTAACTATTTTCATTAATCATCTTTCTCAGATTTAATAATTAGATTAAATTAAATTACAGTTCGAAAAGTATATAATTAGTACAAATGATGCTTTAAAAATAAAAGCGAAACTTTGCACATTTTTTATGCCAAGTTAGAATTCTCTTTGCATCTTTCTTCATACATATATAATGAACCATCAAAAGAACTCTATTGTGATATTACAACAATACAAACTGAATTATATCACATAAATAAATATTCTTTCAAATGTTTGTATTTTTTTTAATAAAAATTCTCGTACGTTTAACGAAATTGCAACAGTGAAAATATTGAATAAAAATGGAATTTGCATGTTATTTCAATGTAGATTACGTTTTTAGTTATTTAACTTTTAAATAAACTTCTAATTAAATTTTTTTAATGAAATTTGGAATGTAGCCTAATATGATTTTTTGTTTCAAAATGACGTATTCTACTTGTCTGTTGGACTTGTGGATGGCAACAGTGAAAATATTGAATAAAAATAGAATTTGCATGTTATTTTAATTTAGATTAAATTTTTAGTTATTTAAATTTTAAATAAACTTCTAATTTAAATTTTTTAATCAAATTTGGAATGTAGCCTAATCTGATTTTTTGCTTCAAAATGACGTATCCCACTTGTCTGTGGGACTTGTGGTTCTTTCTGTGAAAGTGGGTGACGGACAGACGGACAGACGGACTAAACGATTATAAAACCTTCCACTTTTTACGTTATAAACGTAGTGTGGAAGCTAAAAATGAAAAGTAGGCTAAAAATGCACTTTAAAACATCATTATCGAAATAATAAAGGGTGATAAATGTTTTGCATTTTTTCAAACAAATTATTTTTATGCAACATTATATTTTGCAAACGTTATATTTTATTTACAACTCTTTCTCGAGCTAATTTTAAATCTATTCGTAGAACTTATGTTTCTTCAAGAAGACGCTCTAGGTACTAGTATATTGTTTAGGCGACTTTGAATAGCATTTCGCAAATGCGTCAAAGTCAGTTTCAAAGTATGTTTCATAATCAGGCAACGTTTCCTTGAAGGTCATTGGAAAAAGTCTTTAGTTTAGCAAAAAACCGAGTTTGCGAAACCGAGTTTTCTACCTTACTATTTTGGTTGGAACCATGTCAAGTTTTCTATGAAATATACAATTCAGTGAATATGAAAAGAATACAACCTCAGACACACGCACACATAATTACGCATGTAATCACTTTGCGTTTTTGAAAATCATTGAAACTAAAAATGTATGGAATATGCAAGCTAATTTGATTGAATTAAGTTAATAGAGATTTTCTGATTTTAAGTATGTATAATATTGTATATATGATTTTACAAAACAATTATTTGTGCAATTATTACTTTATAGCAAAATTATATTTTATAAATGTGTTTTGCGAATATCTGTCCATTACATTAATAATGTTTTTTTTTTACTTTTACTTCTTTTTGAAAATTCATGTTTTTCAAAGAGCATAAAAATTTTGAATTCATTATTTAAAATGTAGAATTGTAGATTTAGAAGCTAAGATATTATTATAAGTAGAAAGCTTTTATAAGTGCCGATAGATACTTCGTCACACCAATTCTATAACTTATTTATTTTTCCATTATTTTTTTTTATTTTTTTAAGTAAAACGTAGAAAAATTTCCTACGTGTTAAATCCGATCACTATATAATGCCTTATTTAAAAATATTTTTTTTTAAATCCTGCTTAAATTAGTCTAAAAGATCATATATATAATTAGAGTATAATATTCATTTAAAAAAAAAATTTTACCAATATATATATCTAATTATTATATAAAATAAATTTTAGGTTCATTCTAGATGCTCCAATAAAAAGTTATTTAATTGAAACGTAAAAATATATATTTTTTTAATTTTTATTTCTTCAGTTGGCCGAGCTGGCGTAATAACAAAAAAGACAAAGATTTTTACAACCCTGAATTTAACTCGATAATAGAAGTTTTTTTAATAAAAAAATAAGTCGTAAAAAAAAGGTCGTAACACAAAGTACATAATATTTGAAACCATATTTGATTTTTAAAAACTAATGCAACGAAAGGGTTTATGGGCCGACTGTCATGAGAAAAAGCAGTGGTGTGCTGTACCTGGTCCGGTTTGGAGATGAGTCCTTCCCCAGATGTGAGCGGGTCGCAGTCCCTGTAGTTGGCGTACAGCACTAGACCGGCGAAGCAGTTCACCACGTGGAAGAAGAAGATGATGGGCAGGCTCGAGAACAGGGCCCTGAGAGAAAGAAGTGTGTGGCTCAAGCAAATGATAGAAATAGCTTGTTAGAATGCTTCAAAGTTTACAGACTTAAGAGTTAGGGTTTGGTTAAAATGTCGTCGCTCTAGAGCTACACGAGAGCTATTGGCAACGGGCGTTTAGAACCAAGAGACGAGCCGACATCTCATTAGGCAGCCTACACAACTTTTAAAAGGGCGATATCGTACAGGACTTTAAAGCACGTTTAACACGCACTCCCTCTATACAGGGTATTATTTGTACACAGGAAATTATACTCACTTAAGTACAAGGGATGCCAGCTTTTCATCTGAGTAGCTTGGTACCAGATGTAATCCTACTTACGTATTTTTTTGTTTGGAAACTATACCAAATAAAATCGATATCTTTTGGGGTTATTTTTATATTTAGATAGATGAATAACAAACTAAACTGCACTGCAAAACGCAGTAGGTTTGATCGTTTTACATATCTTCCCCCTCCCTCTCTCTAATTATGCAATTAAAACTTTTGTAACGTTTGAACCAGTATAAATTACATAAATTTCTCGTAGTTTCCTTAATCAAAATTCCATCGAGTTATTTTACAAAAACCTCTATTAAAATATTAAAGCACTCACGTTCTCGCCTTGCGGACGGAATTGACTGTAAGCATGCGCTGCACTTGCATCTGACTAGCGCCGTACGCAGACAGAGACGTACAGAAGCCGTACAGGAACACATTTGGGAAGGTGTAGCGGGTGGTGAAGTCCATCTCAAACCTATAAAAACAAATGTGGGTTCTTTATCATGTCAACTTTGTTTTTATCTGTATTTCATTATGAGAAAAGTGTGTGGCGGCCATTTTAAATACTCAACACTAGCCCTTCGCGATAGAGTAATTACATGGTCGTAGTCGATTTACATGCAGGAGGTGCCGTGTTAAAAACCGAGTCAGCCAATACCTCTTCAAGTGGATAGAAATTCCATTAAATTTCAATTTTGTGTAAGAACAAAAATTGCACAAGGTGTAGAAGTAAAGTTTGGGCCGGGTCGAAACAGGGGATTGGTCAATGGTCATCCATCTACGAGTGAGGGGCCAAAACTTTAGCTTCAAAACACGTGGACTGGGCCGAAACAGAGGCTTGACATCGTCCGTCGATAAATGTGAAAATCCAGTAAGTATAGCCGTTAAAAAAAATCACTAAATAAATTTTATATTTTTTCAAAATTAAATTTTTTTTCAAAATTAATTTTTTTCTTACCTATATTTTTATTCATAAAAATACGCCAACACGAATTCGATTTTTAAACTTTTAATAAGTAGATATGCATCTTATATCGAAACAAATTTTCTATTAAGTTAACGTGTTCCTAGCTAGGCGAGACCATACAGCTAGGTGTTTCGTATTTTTAGAGGTTATATTCGGCCATCTTGAAAAAAAAAAACACTTCCCATTGGCAGACATTTAGTATGTTGCTCAGCACACTTGATAGAGCCGAAAACCAACCAAAAAATCTTGTTCGTATTGGTTTCAATTACAATGCTATTTCCCCCGACTAAAGTACATTCTTGTGCAGTGTTAGCCAATTTTACTTCAAAATAATACTCACCCGGGGACGATGAGTCGGCCCCCTTCCTGGGCCCTCCGCACTACCTCCTCCATTCCTCCCACGTCGGAACTGCCTTTGGCCACCAAGGTAACCAGGCCAATGTACATGAGGGACGCCTGGAACACGTCCGTCCATAGTACCGCTTTCATGCCACCCTAGTGCAAAAAGAGAACACATGATACATATTCTAAAATATACACTAAAACTAGGGATGCTTACTACTACTTAACTTGTGTGTAACACTATAAAACTTTTAATTACCACACAATGAATCAGTACACATTTAAAAATAATTAAATACTGTATGGTGATACAAATAATAATAGTTGTGGTAGGTAGCAATAAAAAGTTTAAAAAACTTTAAACCTAAAAAGTTTTATGAGAGCCACCATTTGAGCATGCGCGAGTTTCTCTCAAACCTTATTGTGACGTCTGACAGGTACTGGGAACTCATTTATAAAATTTGGAGTCTGTATCGTTTTTCATCAATACCTTTAAAACCAAAAAAAGTTTTACGACAGCTAAACTTCATGCCTGTGGAATTTTCTCAAAAATCTTATTATTATGACGTCCGACAGGTAGTACGGAGACTACATGAAACAAACTTGAAGTATATAGCTTTTAGTTTTTGAGCAATACCTTTAAAAAAATTCATAGACGGTACCCCTTGCACATGCGCAATTTTTTCGAAAAACTTATTATGGCGTCCGTAAAGTACTAACAACCACGTGTACCAAATTTGAAGTCCGTAGCTCTTTTAGTTCGAGCTGTAGAGTGGTCCAGAAAGACACAGGCGGGTTAATGTAATGTTTTGAAAACAACTTGTTAAGCATCGACACCCTCCGAAATGTGTAGAAAATACAAACTCTCAGTTTCGGATTTTAGACCCCATCGCAATACTTTCATAACATTATACTCCATATTAGGTAATTGAAAATAATAAAACTATTTACAGAACTTAGTTTCATGATACGATGTGATCAAAAAATAATGATATCCGCTTAATGCTATGCTGTATGAAACGGGTATCATTTTGGGATTATATTATAAATCTATATATTTTTACCTTGAAGGCTGAGGTTTTTGGCAAGGAATAATTTCCCTCGTTTAGAAAGAAAATAAAGTGTATTAGATTTTCAAAACTAAAATAATAATATAAGAAACATTACTTTTTGAATATTAAGATGATATGATAGGCACATTTCACGTTTTGAGTAGCAACAGTTTCGCAGGAATGGAAATATGGTCTTGATTGGAATCAATGTGGTGGGTTAAGACTGGGTTGAATTATTTTCGCACTAAAAATACACGTTTGCTATAGATGACGGGCGCCATAATTTTCATAACCACAATCAGTGACGAGCCGACACTTGAGTAGGCACCCAAAGCAACGGGCAACAACGTATGCAGCGTCGGGACTTCAAAGCATATTTTAAGTACAGTAAATTTTGTCTGCTGTTTGGATCGGCAGTTATTTTGGTAATACCCGGCCCTAACCTGGGCCATTTCGCATGCAAAGTAAAAGACTTATCGACAAAAAATTGGAATAGAACTTTGTCGCATTATGCGAGGTAATCCAAATATAATGAATGCTTTCGATATGTAAAATGTTATATATTTTAAATTTCAGGAATGAAATTTCTTGGAAGGACACATTTTGCATGTTTAGAAAGAAATTGAACTTTATTTGATTTTTAACGATTGATTCATGGAAAAAACATGTTTTGCACATTGAAATAACTAAAGAATTGAATTTTGAATAACATTTAAAAAAAATGTTTAATAAACTTATTCAAAGTTATAAATTTTATAATCACGTGGCTTTTACTAGAATTTTAAAATCCTACTTTTGTATAACTCTGCAATCTTTCTAACTGTAACTTTCTAACTGTAACTGTGCAATCTTTCTAACTGTAATTTAAAACTAAAGATGGCAGCACAAAAACTTTTACCATCGATCGTGACAATGGTCATAAAATAATCATAAAATAATCGCAAAATATTTATGATCATAAATATGTCCTTTATTATGAAAAAACCTCCTTATTATATGGCGTTTGATCATTGAAGGACATATTTATGATGCAATTAAAAAGTTTTGAAACAACTAGCAAAAATATTTTTAAACTTTGTTTTCAAATCAGTTGTTTTACATGGTAAATCGAAATTGACAATGATATTTCTAATAAATGATTATACTTGGAAATATTTATAGGCAGTAACTTACCCAATGTTTCTTAATCAAGTGCATTTAACCCTTTCACTCCCAATGATTCCCTTTGGAATCGTCTGACTTACGATTTTTAGCCTACTTTTCTTTTTTTAATTCGAAAGAATTAAACAAGAAGTTCATAAAGAACTAAAATAGCCTACTTTCCTGTTACTTAAATACTTACTGAAGTTCTAATCGGGAAAAAAAACTAGGTTCCTAAAGTAAATATCATCAACAGCCGTTTCTACACTAGATTTATACACATTAGAAAAAAAAAATCGAAACACAGCACCCAGCTATAATTTAAACTTCTAAAAGCCAAAATCAACTATTTTCCTTAATATTCTTTCGCAAATTAATTAAATATTATTTATCATCTGCTCGTGATTTATTTGTAGTTCGAAGGATAATTAAATATTTATTAATAACAAAAGTAATGAAACTACTCCGAACTGCATTAAAAAAAGAAATGTACATTAAAACTAAGCATAATTGCATGCAAAAGTATGCCTTGCCGCTTTCTAAATAATGAATAATAAAGAATCAAATTGTGCTATATTTTATGACGTCATTCCAAACTAATTCATGAAAATATTATTTTGCTTCAAATATGTTTAAATAAATAAAGTTTCTCATGCCATTGTTGATTTGGCAACAGTGATTTAAATGACTCAAAATTGAATTCCAATGCTAATTGAATGGGAAATTCGCCGAAAGATAGTAGATTTATGTCCGTCCGGACGTACAGACAGACGGACAAAAAGTACGAAATTTGGGTATCTGAGGTCATAGCTTTCTAACGAAAAAAGAATTTTTAAGATCTGAGGGATAGAACCGATTTTGGAAGAGGGATACGGACGGACAGACAGACGGACATACAGACAGACGGACATACAGACAGACGGAAAGACAGACAGACGGAAAGACAGACAGACATACGAACAGACAGACAGATGGACATCAACCGCATTTCAATACCTACAGCGATTTAAATGACTCAAAATTGAATTTCAATGCTAATTCAATGGGAAATTCGCCGACAGATAGATTTATGTCCGTCCGGACGTACAGACAGACGGACAAAAAGTATGAAAGTTGGGTATCTGAGGTCATAGCTTTCTAACAAAAAAAGAATTTTTAAGATCCGATGGATAGAACCGATTTTGGAAGGGGGGTACGGACAGACAGACAGACAGACGGACATCGACCGCATGTCAATACCTACTTTTTCATTTTTTTAAATTCTTTTGAATTAAAAAAAGAAAAGTAGGCTAAAAAATGAAAAAGTAGGTATTGACATGCGGTCGATGTCCGTCCGTACCCCCCTTCCAAAATCGGTTCTATCCATCGGATCTTAAAAATTCTTTTTTTGTTAGAAAGCTATGACCTTAGATACCCAACTTTCATACTTTTTGTCCGTCTATCTGTACGTCCGGACGGACATAAATCTACTATCTGTCGGTGAATTTCCCATTGAATTAGCATTGAAATTCAATTTTGAGTCATTTAAATCACTGTTGCCAAATCAACAATGGCATGAGAAACTTTATTTATTTAAACATATTTGAAGCAAAATAATATTTTCATGAATCAGTTTGGAATGACGTCATAAAATGTAGCACAATTCGATTCTTTGATTGTTCATTAATTGTTTACCAAGAAAGCGGCAAGGCATATTTTTGCATACAATTATGCTTAGTTTTAATTTACATTTCTTATTTTTTTTAATGCAGTTTGGAGTAGTTTCATTACTTTTGTTATTAATAAATATTTAATTGATCTTCGAACGACAAATAAATCGAGCAGACGATAAATAATATTAAGTTAATTCGCGAAAGAATATTAAGGAAAATAGTTGATTTTGGCTTTTAGAAGTTTAAGTTATAGCTGGACGCTGTATTTCGATTTTTTTTCTAATGTGTATAAAGCTAGTGTAGAAACGGGAACTTTAAGTAACAGGAAGTAGGCTATTTTAGTTCTTTATGAACTTCTTGTTTTTCTTCAGGTAAAAGTCCTAAACACTTCACGTTAAACTCTCACTTATTTCAAAAATTTATTAAATTCTGCATACATTTTTCTATTAAAATATATTTTCTTTGTAACGTTAGATGGAAGTAACATGGCTTCTGAAGAATTAAATAATGTTTATTAATGTTTAAATAATTGAAATTTTTTGTTAATGTTAAATGTTTGTAATGTATTTAAACAAAAATATGAATAACATGGTAAAAATAAAACTTACTCTGGAATAATTTTATTTAATAAATTGGTCCTAAATTCTTTATAAGTGCACTTTTAACTGTTAAAAAATTGAATTTTAACTATTTTTAGAAATAAAGTTTTGAAAAATTATTATTATTATTATTTAATAACTTATTCGAAAGATATAACTCCAAAAAAAATTCCTTAAATTTTAGTTAAAAAGATTTTTTTCCCCTGCTTCTTAGCATGTTATTCTGTATTCTTATGAGTCAATTTCACAACTGTTAGATTTTTAGAATAAAAAATTGAAGATTGGGACTGAAAGGGTTAAGGGTGCATAAATTTTTATGGAATCAACATTTTAAATGTTATACCTTTATCATTATTGTATGGACAACGTAACGAGTTACAAAAGTCAAAGATATTTTTAAAATATTATCTTTTGCCATAAATAAAACTGTGATACACTGGGTTACGTATATTGTCGTAAAAGACCATATAAATGTGTCAGACTGTCAGAAAATAGAATGGAGCATTGCTCCCTGGTGCTATTTGCCTTTACCCCTTATCTAAAATTTATTTTTAATATAAGAGATAAACTGCATTAGATAAAGATAACTTGCTACAATGTTGCAGTCGAATCAAAAATACTGCTTGCCGCTATTTTTTATGTCAGAGAATAAATGAGCCAATACGAATGAAAAAATTCACTCTTTTTTTCATAAATATGGTCCGTCATTTGTAATATGTAGGTAGCGATTAGATTATAATCAAAATATGACTATTTTTATTGATTATTGAAATTGATAGAATTTTGGCCCCCCTCTTTCCCACACTCTTTTATCCCTGTTGAGCACATTTGTTGTGTGGAAGCGATTTAAGTGACAGATTCTGTATCTGTTACAAACCTACTTGTTTAAGGGTCTTGTATGGTTAACAGATCTCTATACAATTCCAATGGAGAAACTTTTTGACCCCGTTTTTAAATAAAGAATACGACATATACTCACGAAAACTTGTCCAAAAATACAGAAGAAAGTCATTTTGCCATTAAAATATCTAATAAGTATAATTTTAAAGATATTAAATAGTTATAATTAAAACACAATTTTGTTTAGATGTTTGCATGCTGTTAGTGCTGCCATCTGTAGTTTGTGAATAATTACTAATTTTTTTTTAATTATAACAAATTAATATCTTTAAAATTATACTTATTGATTATTTTAATGGCAAAATAACTTTCTTCTGTATTTTTGGACAAGTTTTATATATATTTTTGCTTTTTTTTGGTATATTTTTTCTTTTAAAAAAGGCGTCATGAAAGTGTTATCTCTAATGATTCAGCGATGCGGCAAACGCTGTGGCGTGTGAAAAAAAAAGTGAACATATATTTTGCTTTTGTAGCTTCAGCTAAATGTTGCTTGTACATTCTTTAAGTATAACTATATTTTTTAAATAAATATTTTGAAGTTTCTTTTAAAATAACGTTTTATATTCATTGAGGGGTTCATCAAGTTAATGGAATTTGGGGTTTTAAGCCCTAAAGAGTACACAATTTTTATACAATGAATGCATAAAAAAGCTTTTTAAATTTTTTTGCGTTTAATAGTGTATTCTGACATTTTTAATGAAATTTTGTTTGAAAATTTACTGATGGAAATACTATTTTTCTGACAAGACTTCCGAAAGTGTGTTCATCCTCATGATAATTATTTTACATGACTGATACTTTTATTAATAGTCTGAAAAGTGAAGTCCCTATCCTTTTTTATCGAACTATTTCAGTTCTTAAAGTTATACAAAAATTTTTTATTAAAGTTAAAGTAAATTGTGTTGTAACACAAAATATCAATTTAAACGGACGTCTGGTCTCAGGATGGTATGTAAAATTTAACTATTTCAAGGTAGTTAAATTGTATAAAACATGTATAAAGACGCAATTGATAAAATTAACTTATTGAATAAAATTATTAAAAGAAAATGATCTATAGATTAATTCAAATTTAGAAGGATCGGTAGTAGTATTACCGTTAAAAAAATAATCAGCATGTACGTAATTTATTACAGTAGAAATATACAAAGGAGGCCCAGTGGCTTAGTGGTAGTGCTTCGCATTGCCACGCCACAGGTCCGGGGATCGAATCCGATTGGGCGAGGTTGACCCATCCTTTCCATCCCTTAAGTGGGTCGATAAAATGGGTACCAATTATGTTTGGGAACTAAACACCGGGGGTTCCGCGTGAGGCTGACCACCTTACCGGGACATATGCCTAGCACCCCAGAGCCCTAGGTCACGAAAGCTGAATTGGGCACGGCAGGTCTTGGCCCACTAATGGGCTGTTGCGCCGAGGAGTTTAGTTTAGTTTAGAAATATACAAAAACGGAAATTTTAAAGGAATCCCCTAAAAAAATATTTTTGGACAAGATCTAAAAGTGTGTGATAAGAAATTCTTCTTTGGTGTATATAGTCAAGCTAAATAAAGAATGAGAACGGAACCCGGAAGCACTTAAAAAAATTAAGATTGTAACTTTCATTTGACTATACCGGAACGGGTTTATCTACTATAATCTAAATTTATTTTTAAATATGACGATAAAAACATATTTATGGGCGCACAACTTGTTATTAATATATATTACGTGAAAATATACCTAACCACCATGCTAAATATTCATCGACAATTTTACTCAAAAACTTGCATCTGATGTAAAGCAAAAAGTAGTTCTTAGTTAGCAAAGTTTATTTTAACAATTGAAATACTTCGAATCGATTTTTTTTCTGAGATTTTCAATACTTCTAGTTTTGATGCACCGAAATTTTTGGAGTATCACACTTGTCTGTAGCATCTGAAGTTTGGGCTATAAAAGTGAGTGACAGACAGACGAACGGACATAGCCTTTATTAAAAGCTTCCACTCTTTAAGTTATAAACGTGGAATGTTAAATGTTGTCTGCTATTTTCATAGAATTCCGCTATCAGCCTTGCGGAGTAAAGTTACACCATAATTTAAGTTTACACTGAATGAAGGTAGGGATGACTTACCAGTGTGCAGTAGAATGTACAGACCACTCCTACGGATATGACTGAAGTCCAAATGGAGAGGCTGGTCACCGCACTCAGAGCCAGCGCTGGCGCGTATAGGCACACGGCAATGTACAGCATCTGAAAGCGAAATTTTACAATAATATAGTAAGGAGAAATATGTAGAAATATTTAATTACTTTAAATTTCATATATAATTTATATTAGATATTCGATTATTTACATAAATTAAGGGGGTGGGGGTGGGCGCTGGTCTAAAATCAAACTGCCTCTGTGTTAATACAAAGGGGAATTTTTTTTTTCTAAACTACATTTCTCCGGCTGCAATCAATATTTTTTAAAAAGTTTAATATTACAAATGTAGCTTACCTACTATAATCACCCTTTTTATGATTGGTTCGAACATTTTTTTTAAATTTTCAATAAATAGTTTTACAACAAAGTATTCAAACCCTTTTTAAAATGTGGGATTATAGAACCCTGAAAGTCAGAGCTCCATTTATCATACAGAAAAACCATTATGTGAAAATATTCAATAGATCCGGAGAAATGTGGCTTAGAATTTTTTTTTTCTATTGAATTAGTAGAGAAGAACTTAGGTTTGAGACTCCCGTCCATTCCCTTCCCGAATATCTTGTAAATGAACTGGGAAAAGAAATTAAAATGTGAAGCAGATGTAATTTTACTGGTAATTTAATTATAAATTTAAAAAAAATAGTATAAACCTGAGAATGGTAATTCAAAAGTGAGCTGGTTTGATTGAATGCACTTCACACTTAGAGAGTGTACACAAAGGCTATTGGCAGCTGGCCTCGGAACCCAATGACGAGGTCCACATTACGTGTGTCCAGTGTCTTCTGTTAATTATTGTGTGAGTTTTGGCTGCATTTGCCTTTTATAGCAAACTAAAAACAGACAGGAAAACTTGTTAGGGAGAGGTTGTAAATTTTCGGCTGTCGATTTCTAGCTCCATGAAGATCAATCGAATTGTTTCTGTAATTTATGCCAAGTCTTTCTTGCAATACCATTAATGCAAAATTGTCAATAGTAATTTTTAAGATATTTATTTTTATTTAAAAATTTTTAACATAATCTCTTCAGGAATTAAAATACTTCTGATTTTCTTATTAAATATGTTATTTGGAAAACAATGTACGTGTAGTGAAAACAACCATACATTTGCACGTTACCAGGCCGTTTGTAAGGTTATTTCTGTTGAAGTATAATTGTGTAACGAAACCACCCACCAAAAACACTTATATGGGTTGTTTCAACTTAAGCTAACAGTGCACAAATAATTAAACTTTAAAGAAACATATAACCACTCTAAATTATTGAAATTATTTCTCTAAAACCCATCACCCTTATCTATTTTACAAACTAAGTAATTTTTAAGTGTTCCAAACCTCAATTATCTTGGCTTATGCAAGTTAGTAATTGGTTGTACTTACTACTTGAATGGAGAAACACAAGGAGCATATTCTTCTCAGAGTTCTACCGAATCTTTTTTCCAGATACTGAAAAAATATAGAATTTGAAATAAATAAACATTTATACACACTGCAAAAAGTTAGTATTGTGTGAACTAGTCATAGTGTGTCCAGAAAAATTTTCGTGGATCGTAAAACTATAAAAATCTAAAAACAAGTGGATTGTAACAGAATCTGTCACTCAGACCATTTACAGAAAACATTTGTGTTCAACAGAAAAAAAGGAGCAAAACGCAAAATTAATTCCATATGGAAACATTTACACGCTAAATTTGGGAAACATTTACACGCTAAATTTGGGTAGTTTGTTTATTTTATTTCAAAAATTCAATAATCATTTCTTATCGTTTGCTAAATTTATATTTCAAAAAAAATATGTAATATTCCTCGCTTTTAAATAGAAACAAAGCATTTTATATCAACATAAAACAAAGAATCTTTTCGTGAAATATATTTGACGTCATTTCCAAACTGATTGATGTCAAAAAAATAAATTTCATTTAATTCATTATTTAAAAGAAATAAAATTTCTCGAGCGATTTTTGCAAATGGCAATGGTGATTTAATTCTAATAAAAGTGCCTTCTTATGCTCATTAAATGAGCAATAAATTTTGCAATTATTTTTAATAATTGAAGTACTTCGATTTAAATTTTTTTTCTGAGATTTTCAATGTCTTCTAATACGATGCTCTCGTTTTTTTGACGCATTACACTAGCATGTAGTATTTGTAGTTTGCCGTTTTAAAGTGGGTGACAGACTGACTGGACTATTATAATACCTTAAACTTTTAACGTTATAAACGTAGTGTGGAAGCTAAACAATCATTCGTCACACAAATATGCGGCAGGAACTCGATTTTGACAAGAAACCATTTTACAAATTTTAATTTGTCAAATATGGGATTTTTTCAGGACACCTTGTAATTATATCACTGGTTTAGTTTACAGTTAATTTCCTTTAATACAAGTCGAAAAGCTTTAATTTTGTATTTGAAAATCGAAAACCGATATTTGAAGAGCTTAGTGGAAGAACGTGCTAAGTGACATTTTTGAAAAAATTTAGATTTTTGTGTCAATGAACATATTACCAACTTCTTTAACGATAACAAGTTTCCCTTTTTTCATAAAATTTAAATATAGTATACTTTTTACGCTTTACAAGTTCCGTTTTCAACAGTCCTGAGTGCAAACGAAAAACTTTGAAGCTCATTTTCTCGTTTTCACTTTTTTGTCACTTAGCACGTTCTTCCACTAAGCTCTTCATTTGGAAATGCGTATAACGGGGGAGATTAAAATAAAAAAAAACATTATGGGAAAACCGGCATGAATAATAGGCAAATACTTCTGTAAATCCTAAAAGAGCTTCTTTTGTGCGGCTAACAACTATAAACGTGTTATGTTAGTTAGAATAAGGTTTTAATATTTTTAATAGTTATTTTCTAACACAAAATTTAAGAATTTACTTAACTACAGAGAACAAATTTTAAGACTTAAGAACAACAATACATAAAATAAATATTCAAATTCATTTATTATTTTCAAATTTCAGCAGTTTTTTGGTGATGGCCGGACCCGAACTTGGGACCTTCTGCATGCAAGGCGAACGCCTTAACCGACTGGGCTTCAAAGCCTCTTAGGTGATTTAGATCTTTCAAGTTTCACGTGCCATAAATTTTGATCATCGTTGATGAATATTTTTACTGCACTTTTCAGTACTTGAGCGAACATTCATTTATAAAAACGTAAATTATACGATATTTTTTCACTTTGTGAGAGAAAGCTCCAATTGACTTAACATTGCCGCTGTAGATCATAAGGCGACTTAAGTGCGGCAAAAATTACCTGAACCAATTTGTATTTTTCTGTCGGCATCGTGGTGTTAAAACACTTTTATGTGAAGTTTATTGACTCGTAGAAATGCATCGAGATTTTTTAGATGTTTTCAAGACAATATAAAGTGAGTTATTAAAATACGCAAACAGTTATTAAATAAATATGTTTGTGGTAAAACACGAGTTAGAAATAGTTTAAAAAAATAGAGATCATCTAGAGATTCTGTGAGAAAGTCAAAGGTACAATTACAAGGTTTGAAAATCCTCAAATCCATTGTCTAACATGCCCGGGGAACTTTGAAGTTCAAACCGGTACATTCCGGACATGTATTATTTTTGCAATATAATAAGACTGGGTAATTAAACAAGTTAAAAAATTATAATTTTCTTCAAATAGTTATTTATGCAACAAGTGTGAAAAGTAACACTTTTTAAAACTAGTGGATTTTATTTCACGAGCGAGGTACGAGCGAGTGAAATAATGACACGTGTTTTAAAAAGTTTACTTTTCACACGTGTTTCATACACTATTTTTTATAATTACGTGAAAAAATCAAATCTCATTGGTTCAAAAATAATTCACGTGCTAATTTGTTTACGTAAAGAAGATCGGCATCGATAAATCTCTGGAACTACAAAAGGAAAACTAATTTTTTAGTTTAAAGTCAAACATTTGAACATGGATACTGATTCAAAAATAAAAAAAAAAAAAAATTCACGCGCATAATATTTATAAATAAAGCAGATCAATAAATTTCTGGATTTTATGAAGATTATGAAATAGAAATTTTACTTGAAATGTTGGCATCTTATGAAAAGAGTGAAAAAAAGTACTTTTTTTCACTGCTTTTGGGTGAAAAAAAGTAATTTTGTATCACTGTTTCCAAAAAGTATAAAACTTTTCGCACGCGTCTGATATTAAAATTATAGTGTAAAAATCGGATTTTTTTCACGCAATTATAAAAAAACAATTTCGATTATATAGGTGATTATGCTTCAATTGTGTTTGATTATGATTGAAACATGTACCTTTAAAATAAGATTCAATAATCTATTTTTTTATTTTTAACAACATAAATTTATATTGAATTTGCAATAGTGTGGAAATGTTTCCTTTTGTTATTGTTAAAAGTATAAGTGAAAATTTTGTTGATCGGAGTTACACCTGGAGCCGATTATACAAAATTCGTCAAGATTTTCATAAGTCTTAACATTTATTCCTTAGAGTGTTTCTAAGTGTTATACCATGATATGTATTGAAATGCGGTAATTTTCGAGATGCAAGTCTCAATTGAATACAAATATTTCTTTTTTTACAAAACACCATTTTGTAAGATGCCAACTCCCACCAAGACGATCAAGATATGATCTTTGATTAAAAATTAAGAGATATTTTCTGTGTAAATAACTTAACAAGGAGGGAAAATAGGGTACTTGACTGTATCGCTAAAATACATTCAAATATTAAATTAATTATAGTTTGAACCCAAAAATAACAAACGTTTGTATTTTTTTGCAAAATAAGTCTTTAAATAATTCATAAAAATCATTTAAAATTTTTTTTTTTTTTCATCGGTACGTGACGTGACACAAACACGTCGATTTGAGTGACGTCACTAGTATATATAAACGCACCGGTGTGATGTGTTTTTGCTTGCAATTAAACTGTATTTAATCTAATTTACTCCAAAAATATGAATTATAGAGATAATGGAAGGAGGTTTTACAGAAGCGGATAGTTCAAATTTGCTTAAAGTAGATTCCGAAATGGTGTTTCAAAGTTTGTTTATAGTTACTAGTGACGTCATAGATACTACGTGACAGCCTTAAGCGTTTCCGGGAGTAATTTTTCGTCCAAATTTTAAAATTCATTTTTCTCCCTTTTTATGGGGTATTTGAAAAAAAGAAAAAATACGGGTCTAATATTTTTGGCATAAGAATATTTTGGGCCAATAGTTTTTAGCTTCCACACTACGTTTATAACGTAAAAAGTGGAAGGTGTTATAATCGTTCAGTCCGTCTGTCTGTCACCCACTTTCACATAAAGAACGAACCATAAGTCCCACAGACAAGTGGGATATGTCATTTTGAAGCAAAAAATCAGTTTAGGCTACATTTTAAAATTCATATAAAAATTTAAATTAGAAGTTTATTTAAAATTTAAATAACAAAAACTTTTATCTACATTGAAATAGCATGCAAATTCCATTTTTTTCATATTTTCACTGTTGCCATCCACAAGTCCCACAGACAAGTGGGAAACGTCATTTTGAAGCAAAAAATCAGATAGGCTACATTCTAAATTCATTAAAAATTTTAATTAGAAGTTTATTTAAATTTAAATAACTAAAATTAATCTCCATTGAAATAACATGCAAATACAATTTTTATTCAATATTTTCACTGTTGCCATTTCTTTAAACGTACGGAAACTTTAGTTAAAATAAAATAAAAAATGTTGAAAAAATTTATTATGCGATATAATTCAGTTTGGATTGTTGTAATAGAGTTCTTTTGATGGTTTATTATATATGTATAAAGAAAGATCATAGAGAATTCTAACTTGGCATAAAAAATATGCAAAGTTTCGCTTTATTTTTAATTAATTTAACAAACGATAAATAACTGAATTTGCGAAAGAAATGTAAATGGGAAATTGTGGCGACACAAAGATATTTATTAAAAAAGATTACATTATTATTCTTCGAACTTCAAACAAATTTAGCAAACGATAAAAGTCAAATTTTTAAATCTGAGAAAGAAGATTAATGTTAAATGTTTAATTACAACTAGCTAAAGGCTCTGTTTGGCGAATTTCTTTCTGAGGTGTATAAATAGTTTGTTAACTGTTGAGCACAAATGTTGTGTGGAAGCGGTTTAAGTGACAGATTCTGTAACAAACCTACTTGTTTTCAGTCAAGTACCCAATTGAGAGATTTAATTCCAATTTTAATCAATTAATTCCAAATATTTCCAAATTAATTTTAATAATTAATAATAATTAATAATAATTAATAATAATTAATAATAATTAATAATAATTAATAATAATTAATAATAATTAATAATAATTAATAATAATTAATAATAATTAATAATAATTAATAATAATTAATAATAATTAATAATAATTAATAATAATTTTAATTTAATTTCCAATTTCCAATTTAATTCAATTTAATCCCAATTCATAGATTTTATCACATAAAAATTTCGGACCAATAATAATTAGTTCTTAAAATAATAGTTCTGAAAAAAAAATTATGCACTATAAATGGTTCACTGTGTTAATAACTGTATTGCACACTGTTTGATTAAATTTCGCTGCAATTTTTAACTGCGTGGGCTATATTTTTATAACAGTGAAAAATACGTTTTTCCCCCGTACTCATTCTTCACAACATAGCTCCAGGGTTTTGCCGTGTTTGTGTCAGTAAAGGAAATAAAAAACGCCGTACTCCCAATAAACGAATATGTGTATTTTGTTCTAAACAATTTTTAAAGTTTATTGCATTGATATCCCACTTTTCATTTTTGTTTAATAAAGTTAATTCTGTAGAAGTAAAATCTTCGTGAGAAACTTGAGTTTACTTCTACATTGAAAATATCATTATTGAATACAATTTGTTCACGTGATTATCTGAAGATTTCCTTGCTATATTATTCTATTTTATATATAAGTTTTTAGAGAAAAAAAAGTCTTGATTCATTATATTTATTAATTTTAGTAGAAGTTTGTAGCTAAATAATTTATGTTAAGTAAGTATGTGATGCATGAATACTTTAATTAGTTCTAAAAATATACTCTTAATACTGCAGTCTTTATTTTTTTATACATTTATTTGATTTATTAGCAAACTTAATTGCGTTAACCTTGCTTAACTCAAGTAATTATTACTTTGCATACATTTACTTTGAAAGTTCTGGTATATAAATCACCGTTTCAAAGAAACATTGTTTTTAATGACTTGAACGTGACAAATGAAGACAATTTCGAAATCCGACCCGCGAAGTGTAGAAAATTCGTGATAAGAATAAATGTTTTTTCTCCCTCTACAAGTGTTAAAAATGCATGTCATGCGTTACAAATCTAGAAACACACCTTAGTGAAGACAAGCCCTGATTTTACATTAGATCCACCAGATTCCAGATACGTACGCTTTTTGTAATTCAAATATTTTTACATTAGGATTTTAATAAGACTACATTGAAAATATCATTATTGAATACAATTTGTTCACGTGATTATCTGAAGATTTCCTGCTATATTATTCTATTTATATAATAAGTTTTTAGAGAAAAAAAAGTCTTGATTCATATATTTATTATTTAGTAGAAGTTTGTAGCTAAATAATTTATGTTAAGTAAGTATGTGATGCATGAATACTTTAATTAGTTCTAAAAATATACTCTTAATACTGCAGTCTTTATTTTTTTATGCATTTATTTGATTTATTAGCAACTTAATTGCGTTAACCTTGCTTAACTCAAGTAATTATTACTTTGCATACATTTACTTTGAAAGTTCTGGTATATAAATCACCGTTTCAAAGTAACATTGTTTTTAATGGCTTGAACGTGACAAATGAAGACAATTTCGAAACCCGACGTGCGAAGTGTAGAATTTTCGTGATAAGAATAAATGTTTTTCCCTTCTACAAGTGTTAAAATGCATTCATGCGTACAAATCTAGAAACACACCTTTGTGAAGAAAGCCCTGATTTTACATGAGATGCACCAGATTCCAGATACGCAAGCATTTTGTAATTCAAATATTTTTACATTAGGATTTTAATAAGACTACATTGAAAATATCATTATTGAATACAATTTGTTCACGTGATTATCTGAAGATTTCCTTGCTATATTATTCTATTTTATATATAAGTTTTTAGAGAAAAAAAAGTCTTGATTCATTATATTTATTAATTTTAGTAGAAGTTTGTAGCTAAATAATTTATGTTAAGTAAGTATGTGATGCATGAATACTTTAATTAGTTCTAAAAATATACTCTTAATACTGCAGTCTTTATTTTTTTATACATTTATTTGATTTATTAGCAAACTTAATTGCGTTAACCTTGCTTAACTCAAGTAATTATTACTTTGCATACATTTACTTTGAAAGTTCTGGTATATAAATCACCGTTTCAAAGAAACATTGTTTTTAATGACTTGAACGTGACAAATGAAGACAATTTCGAAATCCGACCTGCGAAGTGTAGAAAATTCGTGATAAGAATAAATGTTTTTTCTCCCTCTACAAGTGTTAAAAATGCATGTCATGCGTTACAAATCTAGAAACACACCTTAGTGAAGACAAGCCCTGATTTTACATTAGATCCACCAGATTCCAGATACGTACGCTTTTTGTA
This sequence comes from Oedothorax gibbosus, assembly GCA_019343175.1. Classification (NCBI taxonomy): domain Eukaryota; kingdom Metazoa; phylum Arthropoda; class Arachnida; order Araneae; family Linyphiidae; genus Oedothorax; species Oedothorax gibbosus. Next base: position 41,310,730 of record CM033280.1, read on the forward strand.
ATTCAAATATTTTTACATTATGATTTTAACAGGAGAATAAAAATGAAAAGACTTTGGTGCATATTTATTCGGAAAACTAATGTACCCAAGTAAACCGTCAATCGAAGAAATTTGGTCAATAGGTAGATCTTCGGCATAAACTTTTTTGAAACTTTGTAATGGCACTAGAATAGCTCCAATTGCCAGAACTCTAATGATAACATTCTGATCCATTCATTTATCCATACGCTTAACATAGTTTAGTTTAGTGTGAATTATCGTCGCACCTAGAGCTACACGAGGGCTATTGGTGACGGGCGTCGTATTTTAGAAACACAGTCAAGTGACGAGCCGACACCTGACTATTCACCCAACGCAACCGTTAAGGGCGACATCGTACGCAGCGTTAGGACTTTGAAGGATATTTAACGTGCACTCCCACCACACGGGGTATTATTCGTCGGACATTTTTGGCTGCACGGGCCGTTTATAGGTCGACAGTTATTTTGGCGATGCCCGGACCCGAACCTGGGACCTTCCGCATGCTAGGCGAATGCCTCACCGACTGGGCTCCCCAGCCCCATACGCTTAACATAAACTAGAGATGTGTAACATTACACTACTTTCAATTACCACTCGATAAATAAATACATTTAAAGGAAATTATATGCCATTAAAGGGTAATATAAAAAAAAAGAGTTCCATGGCAGCTTTCATTGCGCAAATGCGATTTTCTTTAAAATCTTATTATGACATCCAACAGTTACTAGAAACTCGTGTCAAAAATTTGAAGTCCGTAGCTCTTTTAGTTCGAGCTGTAGAGTGGTTTCAGACAGAGAGACGGACCGAAAACCACTTTTTTTTTTATCGGCACCCTCCAAAACGTGTAAAATACACAAAATCTCCATTTCGGATTTTCGACCCAATCGGAATACTTCCATTACCTTATATTATGTCAGATTAGACCAGCGGTTCCCAACCTGGGGGCTATCGCCCCCAAATGGGCAATTTGAGTTATCAAGGGGAGCAAAAAATACTTGAGGGGCGATGAGTATTCAAAGGGGGGAAATTAAAATAATGTTGTACCTTTGTACAGTAAAACCATTCTCCAACCATAACCAAACCAGACAATTTTACTAGTTAATTATTTCACTTTTGTTCTTTAAAAATATGTGTTTTCTATTTTATTTAAAAGTTACCAGCTAAAGCTTCTTTGGTTGTTTTTATAAACGGTAGTAAGTGTTATAGACATAACATGAAAATTAAAAGGGGGCTATGGACGTTAATCAACCTAAAATACAAGGCGGTGGTCCAGAAAAGGTTGGGAACCAGTGGATTAATAATCAAAAGTAAAAAGTATTGCATATTTTTAAAACTAGTATTTCTCCCATTTCCAATATACATACAGTAATAATTTGAGATCTACCTATTTTTCAGAAAAATCCCAATACCTGATTTTTTTTAATTTTCGAATGCGATATTCGCAAATTTATACGCAAATTTATATATAATTATAAGTTAAGTTTTTATGCCTGGGGTTCAAAATCGAACCATTCTACCTAAATTCTGCATGATTTGAATTAATTTAGAAGCGAGTTTTATGTGCCTCGTGAAATAAGATTGTGTTAAAACTAGAGATTAACTATTCTAAGAAAACCTTCTAAGGAGAAGTAAGGTGGCTAGGGAAGTAATGAGTACCCATAACGTTGCCGTCAATAATTAAATATTTGCCTAAACAAAACAACATTAAACATCAACACATTATCAAATATAACTTATGTCTAAAACAAATAAATTTTATCCATAGAACTGCTCATAGTAAAACTAAAATCCTTCATTCACAACATAACCAACATTTAGAGAATTACAAAAAAAAAAAAAACACGTCTCCACTTCCCTTTTGAGGGCACGTAAATAGTGCAGCGTAGTATTTATTTTTTACGTTTCCCCAGACTGTCACCATAAAAAAAAGTGAAAGTTGGCACGATTTGGCGGCACGTGGTATGTTTGTCGGCCGAAAGGTATTTTCGTCATAACCGCCAAGTTCAATGTACACGCCGCAACCGGGGAAATAGGTCTTATATAACGCGTGGTAATTATCGTAAAAACCGGTTGGTATACTACTATAATGATTTGTGTTACATAACGTTGAAACTGTTATATCTACCTAAGGGGCCCAGAAATTGGTTGGCCAGGTGTCCTGAATTTAAAGGGACAGATACTTTTTAGCAAAAGTACATGTTACTAGCCGATATTTAGGTTCTTTATTAAGCTTAGCAGTCAGCCAACTATTCAATATTCAAAAACATTATATAAAAATATTTAAAAAGCACGATTATTCAAAATCAAAATTTCAAAAATAAAATAAAATTTTCTTTCGTAATGTGTTGTGCAATTATTTTAGCTTCCACACTACGTTTATAACGTAACAAGTGGAAGGTATTATATGTTCAGTCCGTCCGTCTGTCACCCACTTTCACAGAACGAACCGTAAGTCTCACAAACAAGTGGGATACGTCATTTTGAAGCAAAAAATCAGGTTAGACTACATACCAAGTTTCATTAAAAAATTTAAATTAGAAGTTTATTTAAAATTTAAATAACCAAAAATTTTAACTACATTGAAATAACATGCAAATTTTCACTGTTGCCATTTTGTTAAACGTACGAGAAACTTTATTTAAAATAAAAATAAAACTTTTGAAAGAATATTTATTTATGTGATATAATTCAGTTTGGATTGTTGTAATATAACAATAGAGGTTTTTTTTTGTTCATTATATGTGTATGAAGAAAGATGCATGGAGAATTCTTACTTGGCATAAAAAATATGCAAAGTTTTGCTTTTATTTTTAAAGCATCAATTTTACTAATTATTATTTTTCGAACTGTAAATTAAATTGTATCTAAAAGAGATTTATTATACAGATTCTGTAACAAACCTACTTGTTTTGTATTTCATTAAAAGTTTACAAAGGTAATAAAATGAATAGGTTTGAATGTAAATAATTTATTTTAAATATCTCATTATTTGATATATTGTAATAACGTTACAGTTATCTTCAACAATGTATATTTCAAATATATATTAATATTACGATTTTGATATTTCTAATCTTGTCCGTAAAAATATTTAAAATATTTACAATTATTGCTTTCCCATGCTTTAATCTCAAAGTAAAAAATTAAATTAAATTCATTCTTTCTTGGAGATATAACATGAAATATTTCTTATTTATGTGAATATATGAATTTAATGTGTACAAAATATACAAAAACGTTGAACAAAGTTCTGTTATGTAATTAAAATTGAACTTCTCCAATATAGTTTTACCTAAATCACAATGTAGGTACTTATTTATTTTTTTAGTAGAATAAGTATTCGAAAAAAAATTGTTATAGTTTTCTTATTTATATTTGAATACATTTAGACTTAGGTAAAAATCTATCGTAAAAAGATTTGACTTGTAACTTTTATTGTATGCATTTACTAAACACAAATTTTCTTTTAAAAAGATATTTTTTTGTATCAAGATAGTTATTTGAAAAGAAATTTGCTATTTTAAAAAAAAATCTACAATTCATGTCTAATTTATATTAATTTACAACTATGACACTTGGCATTTCGGTTATATGAAATCAATGCAAAAAAAATATTTCATTATTAAACAAAAGTTTCATTATTAAACAAACGTTTCAATCGATGTTTGATTTACCGAATATGACAAGATAATATAATAATTTCAATTGGAAAGTAAAACAATTTGGCGATTCACTACACTTTGGCCAATTAGATTCGAAAAACGATCTCGTAGGAAATATTATAATAGGAATAGATCGTAAAAATTATATATCTCATTAATAAAGTTTATTTGATAAAAAAAAACAATCAGAAAATCACTTACTTCATAAATACTGGAAGACTTGGTACTAAAATACACAGGCAGGAAGAGATATCCAGCGACCAGCGCTCCAGCAGTGTTCCCCAAATTCACAAACGCAAAATACGTCCCGAAAGTGTACATGTCCGCTGGGACACCCAGATACGTGATGGCCGATTTTCCGCTGGCCATCACAGAAAACGCCACTGGCAGAATCGGCATGTTCCCGCCCGCCAGCAAAAACTCATTGGCAGTGCGCTGGCGCCCACCGGAAAACCGGAAATAGATTCCGATGCCAGCGGAGACCAGCAACATGCTGATGATCACTGCATAGTCAGCAAGTCCCAATGCCAGGACTCTGCTGTGTTCGGAAACGTAGTCCAGCGTGTGGTTCATCGTGGAACTCATGCCCAAAGTGTAGTTCATCGTGGAACTTTTGATGGCCTGATCGGTTCAGTAGTCAGAAAGCACAAGTGATCTCCTGGTCACTTCAGTAGTCAGAAAGCACAAGTTATGGCCTGGTCGCTTCAGTAGTCAAAAGCACAGGTGAAGTCCGTCTTAGTCACTGGTAGTCTACAGAAATGTACAACTGTACGGGCACAAATGAATTCCACTTTTTTAGTCGCTGGCAGTTTCTATTTGTTTATTATTTCACAGGCTACTTAATTGCTACTAGTCTCCGTATATTCACAGACCCTACTGTTGATGTTCGACTTTGTGAATCTGTTCCGAGCTTTTCAGCTATTTGGCACAATGGCTGCAACTTGGCGAAATCGTACGCTGATATGGGAAGAATTGAAATCAGCCAAAGGTATGCGGAAGTATTTGTTGTTTTTCTTAATTCAACAACAATCCAAATGTGATGTCGATTAAAACTACGAATCCTTAAAATTTATAAGGTCATGGTTTAATATCGAAATTGTTTCTATAGCCAAAGCAAAAAATTTGCCTAGGAAAATTAATTAACTTTTTTTTAATCTTAAAGTCCACTTTGAAGCAATAATTTAGTAATTTTTGTTGTCAATTGGTCACTAAATGTTTGGAGTCGAAACCTTAAATTACTAAAAAGTTGTAGATTCGTTAACTATTTTAACACCAAATTGTAGACTTTTTAAATATAGAGCAGTGGATAAATATTTATAGCAACCTACTTCATTAAAACAGTTGTGCAGTGCTAAAACAACGAGGCTAATTTTATAAGCTCACTTTAATTCATTTGTACAAAATTACGATGATTTGAAAAAAATTACGATGAGGGTAAAAATATTAAGATTATGTGACAAAATTAAGATAAGATGGCAAAGATTGTCGTAGCCCGAATCATTGTGAGAAGAAAAGTAAATGATCAGGTTTTAAAGCAAACTTTTGGCTTACTTTCTGGAGAGAAATTTGCTTCTTTCAGATACTTTTACAAAATATTAAGCTATGCAGAAACCTTACATAAAATATTTCACGAAGTACAGATGAACCAACACATGAAAAGGATTTTCGTTACGATTGTTTACCTCTAAATCTATGGAAGACTCATTATAAACGAGGCAAAAGTTATATGAAAACATCTATAACAATGTAAATCGTATCCTTCGGCAACAGTTGAAATAACAAAGCTGCTTACGTAATTCAAGAAATGAATTGCGACTTCCGCAAACAATATCGGGATATTTATTGCTCAGTTAAAATAACTTGTCCTTGAGGTAAAATTGAATTTAGTTTATAAAAAAAATATCACATATAAATAAACTCAACAGAGTTTATTGGCATCTCTTGTTATGAAGAACCAGATACCGCGCTCAAAAACTGAATTTTCCACGGATCTCCTATTCATCCAAACATGAAATGGCGGGAAAAATCTTCAGGCGAAAAGGGATGAAACCAAAGGATTGTTCTCCACTAGTAAGAGTAAAGATCTGGACTCACTTTGCGCCGGCGCAAACGATATTTATCAGTCCGTCCGTCCGTATACGAGTACGAAAAGAGAAAAAAGAAAGCGTCCTTTCCTGTGAGACCGCTTGTGGGCCTCTGAACGTGAACAGCGAGGGATAGAAACAAGAGACTATCCTCCGGAATCGTATTCGAAGTTAGAACGGCTGGGTGGGGCCTTGGCGATAAAACCCTATGCCAAAGGTGCCAAATTTGCCGTGTGAGTTTGCAGGTATGGGTGAATAAAAAAAAAAAAAGACGTTTCTGTACATAAAACATTTCATATTTTAATGTTATTTTTTGAGAATCTAAAAAAAATCTTATATGCCGGTATAAATTATTTTTTATTTTCGAACAGTAAAGTTATATAAAATTAAAATTTAAAACTTTTTTGTGACATAAAATGCAGTTAAAAATATATAATTTCGTTTTGTAGGACGAGAGAGGTTGACTTCCTTTAGATGAATCGAATCAGTGCTTTTCTTAGTTTAATTTAAGATTAAAATAACGATTTGCGGAATAACTCGATGGAAATAAGATTTTTCGCCGCGTTCTCAGAAATAATTTTTTTCTTGCTTTTTTAAGTGTTTTGGATTTTCATTCTGATGACAGACTATAACTCATATTTTTTGCCATTATGAGTCACAAGTCACTAATATAGTAATTAACCCCAAGGAACATAAACTATTCACTTATGAGAGAATCATCCATTAGCATTTCTCATATTTACATTATAGTTTAGAAAAAATATTTTTGCCAGTGTGAGATAACTATCATACGAAAATTATATCTGGGTCCAATTTCAACTGTCCAAACGTACAAGTTAATGACAATGAATTCAATAATAAAAAATTAATGTAAGAGTATTTTTTAGTGTTGCATTCTTAGACATTATAATTAAAACGAATATTTGCCAGTTTACGATAAATTTATAAAAATTAAATGTGTCCCATCCGCCATAAATGAGTTTAATGTTATTTAATTACAAAAACATGTTTGAACATAAACTATTATTTAAGTAACTTACTTAAGCAATCTTTTCTCGATAAACATATGTTATTGCAGAGTTAGTGAAAATCGTGTAAATGGCATTTTGAAAAATGAGATTTTGTGTCAATGCGCTGAGCATATTATCTCCCTAACGATAACAAAATTCTCCTTTTTCATGAACTTAAGGTTAAGTAGATTTTACCGCATTTAAGCGCAAACTAAAAACTTTAAAGCTAGTTTTCTCACTTTCACCTCTTTGTCACTTAGCACGTTCTTCCACTAAACTCTTCGATTGTAGAGAGCAGGAGTTTTTGAAGAGTAAACTCTAGTAACAGTTTTTTTTCCCCGCCAATAACCCAAAGCCATTCCGACATCATAAGAAGAGCATGGAGATCAAAGACGCATGCGCGGTGCAAGGGATCAGATACGGCATTTCAGGTGGGGGGAGGGAAAGGAGAGTAGAGGGATGGGATAACACCTGGATGACGTAACACTTGATTTGATGAGTTACTACATCAACATTAACAGGTCTTATAGTCCAACAGATGGGTAGAGATCCGGATTTTTTTGAAAATAGTTATACCTTTTATATATTTGTATCTTCGGGTGATGTTTTTGTTAATTTTGAATTGTAGTTTTTCCAACATAAATTGAGAATTAAGTGTACAACTGCTAGTTTGTTTGCTAAATTTTCCATATAGAAGATATAGATTTTCTCAATGTTGTACATGTTTGTATAAAAATATAATATTTAACCTTTTTTTTCAAATATTTTTAAGCAAAATTTACAAAAAGAAAATCTAACATTTAAAGCCTTCACATCCCATTTTTCCAAAGGTTTTAAAAGCATACAAGTTAACAAAAAATGAATTTCAAAAATTTTAAATTTAAAAGTAATTTTAGTGTTTTATTCTTAGATATTTTCAAGTTTAAAAAATATTTCAAATATAGATAAAATAACATAATAAGTTTTTTTTAATTATCTGTCACATTTAAGACCTTCACACATTAAACGCATTTTGCTAAAGAAAGATGATTAAATCCTTAACTACCGTGATGCAATAGCGTAGTTTAAACGTTAAAAATAAAAATTACTTTTTGCTGAAAATATTCCGCATTTATTGGTTAAAGTATCCAAATAATAAAATCCCTAATACACTTAGGTCAAAATTACTATTAGGCTGTAGGCTAATCTGGTCATTAAATCATATCTAGCCTGACCAGATATGTTTCAGTAATTGTTTCGACTATGCAATCATTATTAAATTTTCATAACTCATATTTCACTTACATTGTTTTTGTTCAAAAAAAAACTATTAAAACATTAAATGGAGACAATTTGCATGATATTTCTAGCTAGATAGTTAAACAACAAAGTAAACTGTAATGTGAAATACAGTTCGTCTGGTTATCCTTACTATTACACACCCCATTTACCAATTATATAGCTGTAGCATAAAGTCATTAACACAAAAATGTGGGGCAGTGGGGCGAGTTACTCTTGGCCGCCCCGTTGCAAGATGGGAACTCCGAACTTTGGCTGGGCGCCAGTAAAATTTCAGGAACCATTGATTGGCGTGGTGGAAATGGCGATGAACTAGAGCTGCCTTTGCTGAAGATTCGGTGATTTGACTGACTGAATTTTCTAGCTCTAGTGGGACTTAAACTTTAAAATATCAAATTTTTCTAAATTTAAAATGATTTTTTTTATTAATTTTTTTATTAAATTTTTTTATTAATTTTTTTATTATTTTTTTTTATTATTTTTTTGTATTATTTTTTTTATTATTTTTTTGTATTATTTTTTGTATTATTTTTTTTTATTATTATTTTTTACCTTTCGGGAGTTAGTAGTCTTTTTTTTTAAAATTTACGCACCAGTTTGTCTTGCAATAACCACAAATTAAAAAAAATGAAATATTACTGATATTTTACATTTTTCTTTTGGAAATGACTTTAGGATCTTCGATTAAAATTCAAAATTATTCTGATTTCGCAAAATAGTACGTTAGTTTTGATATTAAAATGTATAAAGAGAAAATCACCATAAATGTTGCCCATTTCCCATCCGGCTGGAAAATTGAATTATTTATAAATATATTTTTATTATAAATCGATATTATTTTCTATTATTATAAATTTAAAAATATTAGTTACAAAACAATTAGTTTTTTCACAATTTTTATTAAAAAATTTCACAGCATTGACATTTCTGTAATGAAATAATGGCATACTAAATCCACTTGTAATAATATTTTGTAGTTTCTATCATGGCTTGAATCCTAGATCCCTAGGGCTACCAGATTTGGCTAATATTAGCTATTTCGGTTTTTTTAGCTTCCACACTACGTTTATAACGTAAAAAGTGGAAGGTATTATAATCGTTCAGTCCGTCCGTCTGTCACCCAGTTTCACAGAAAGAACCACAAGTCCCACAGACAAGTGGAATACGTCATTTTGAAGCAAAAAATCAGATTAGGCTACATTCCAAATTTCATTAAAAAAATTTTAATTAGAATTTTATTTAAAATTTAAATAACTAAAAATTTTATCTACATTGAAATAACATGCAAATTCCATTTTTATTCATATTTTCACCGTTGCCATCCACAAGTCCCACATACAAGTAGGATACGTCATTTTGAAGCAAAAAATCAGATTAGGCTACATTCCAAATTTCATTAAAAAATTTAAATTAGAATTTTATTTAAAATTTAAATAACTAAAAATTTTATCTACATTGAAATAACATGCAAATTCCATTTTTATTCAATATTTTCACTGTTGCCATTTCGTTAAACGTACGAGAAACTTTATTTAAAATAAAAATAAAAACCTTTGAAAGAATATTTATTTATGCGATATAATTCAGTTTGGATTTTTGTAATATCACAATACAGTTATTTTGATGGTTTATTATATATGTATGAAGAAAGACTCATAGATAATTCTAACTTGGCATAAAAAATATGCAAAGTTTCGCTTTTATTTTTAAAGCATCAATTACACTAATTAGGTATTTTTTGAACTGTAAATTAATTTAACAAACGATAAATAACTGAATTTTCGAAACAAATGTAAATGGGAAATTGTGGCGACACAAAGATATTTATTAAAAAATATTACATTATTATTCTTCGAACTTCAAACAAATTTAGCAAACGATAAAATCTAATTATTAAATATGAGAAAGAAGATTAATGAAAATAATTAATTTTATCGTTTAAATGTTTAATTACAACTAGCTAAAGCTAAAGGCTCTGTTTGGCGAATTTCTTTCTGAGGAGTATAAATAGTTTGTTTCCTGTTGAGCACAAATGTTGTGTGGAAGCGGTTTAAGTGACAGATTCTGTAACAAACCTACTTGATTTTGTTCCGCATGATAGAAATTTAAATCGTTGTTAAAAACTGTTTTGCCAGTCATTTGGTTAAATTATGAACGGACCTCATATTGTTATTTTGTGTTTAATTGTGAGTATTTGTTAGTAATTTTTTCATTCTTTTGCTTTTGAATGTACGTTCATCAGTAATTTTACAATCAAAATTTACGCGTATTTGGTTAATTATGATGAAAGTGACGTATTGGAAGTACTGTTGCAACGGTTTCCCCTTGTCTTTTCTTAAGGATAGGCAATGATGGATCCACCACCCTGAGTTTAATTTAGCTCTCTCTTCTCTAATACCTCAACATTGTTCTACATTGTTTACTTGAATTCGCTTAACCTGAAATTCAGCTCATGATTAACCGAACGTATTTCTTCCGGCTAAGCTTCTGACTAAAGTAAAACAAAAGATAAACATAAAATTATTTTATATGTGTAATAGAATAACATGAATAACATCTACTACTCATGAGAGTATAATTCTTATTTTGTTAATCGAGAAATGAAGGAATATTGGACGTTCTAAGAGTGGTTTATTGTAAAGAAAGCATATGTTAGAGTTTGTAAAGGACAGGGACCGGAGCCGTAAATCGGCGCGCCAAAAAGCGCACACAACCTTACATCTCGAAGTCTAATTAAAAAGTGACTATTTTTAATAGTCATGAGAAGAGTGGATCAGAAGTCAAAACAAAGTCTGCTGCGTCTGCAATTTCTGTAGGAAAAGCATGTGTTGACGCCTATTGAAACGTGGAAGCTGTTCGATGGATCGGAAAGACATTAACTGAAAGTTATTAAGAAAGAACTGAATATTAGAATATTATAGAGATTTGTGCGGTTAATATTATAACTTTATAAAGATTTGTATGATATATCACATATATTTTATGCATATTCATAATTTATTAAGGAAATCGTGAGATGAAGGACTGAAATAAATATTTTTACTTATAATCCTGTTTAAAAAAATTTACTTATTCAAATCAACAAATCGTGAGTAAAATCTGGCTTAAGTAACCAACATATAAAAGTTACTTTTAAGCATAAAAAAGGTTTCACCCTGTTTCTACTAAAATTAATCTGCATTTTCGATTTTTGCATATCACATTATTTAAAAAAAAATATTAAGTAATTAAAAGTTTTAAATGTATTCATACCGATTTGCATGAAATTCGATTAGCGTGAAATTTTTCGGCGCCACCCTCCTACATTATTTAACTGGTTTGAAGGGCCGTAGTGAGCCTAGTGGTCAGCGTCTCGGTCTCGGGATCGGAAGGTCCTGCGATCGAGTCTCGGTACCACTGAAGACCTACCGAGTATATGCGGAGTACGTGCTCGTTAAATCTGTTGGGTCCGAAAGTCCTCTAAGTTCCCATACCAAATCAATACCTCTGGGGGTGACAAGCCAATTCTGGGGATCCTCTAAATGGCCTCTGTCTCTAAAAATTAGATGGATCCACTTATGTGTGTGTGTTGTCTGATGTGTCTGTCTTACTTGACGAAGGTTTATAAGCGGGTCGCTGACCAAGCACACAGACCTGAATATATATGTCTACCAACCAACCAACTAACTGGTTTGACAGTATCAACCAATCTAATCGTTTTGTGTACAACAATCGTTTCAAGGCTATATTCCCCATTTGCATTTATTGATTCCATTTAAATACCGTTTTAACTGTCATTACCTTTTTATTGCGTCTCTCTTTGCTTTCGTAACATTGACTTGTTGGTCAGGCTCTGAGGTATACATAATGACGCTCAATTAGTCCAATGGCAATTTTATACTGTAATAGCTAAAATATTCATCAGTGTTATAAAACATAGGGTACTTAAAAGAGGGACAAACTCTTCCCTTCACTTTCATTTTTGACCTCTTTTATAAGTGGATACTGGTTGTTACAAAAAGGCGACGCATTACCCAAAATTTAGGGGTACTCAGAAAATAATTAAACATGCTCGAATGCTGTGATGTAAGGATATTGCAAAAAAAGAAGAAATACTTAATAATGGTGGAGGTTCATTGAAAATGATACAGTGGTTTGGTAAAATGGTTTTTGAAATTTTATGTTGATTTTTTTAATTTTTAATTTTTCAGCTTGTGAATGGTTAAAACCTCAGGTAAATTAATGTAGAGCTCCAAATATTTTTCATACATTGAGACATGTACTATTAACAAAAGTTGGTATGGAATAAAGTTCAGTGTAAATATATTTATTTAAAAAAAAAAGATGAAGTTGAAAATTTATAAAAAATCTTATTTTTTGGCAATTTTTTTACATAAAGCTACATAACTGTTCTTGTTTAACCGAAAGCTCAATATCCATACGAACTTTTATTAACAGATGTTGTGGAAATGTTTTGCAAAAAAATCCATCAAAAAATTCTTAAAATTGTAGGAGGAGTAGCATTTTGAAAAAACGTTAAATTTTCAATTTTTAAAAAAAAAAAAACATGTTTCAATTTTTATTATTTTTAGACTACTTTTCTTTTTTTAATTCGAAAGAATTAAAAAAATGAAAAAGTAGGTATTGACATGCGGTCGATGTCCGTCTGTCCGTCTGTCCGTCTGTCCGTCCGTACCCCCCTTCCAAAATCGGTTCTAATCATCGGATCTTAAAAATTCTTTTTTTGTTAGAAAGCTATGACCTCAGATACCCAACTTTCATACTTTTTGTCCGTCTGTCTGTACGTCCGGACGGACATAAATCTACTATCTGTCGGCGAATTTCCCATTGAATTAGCATTGAAGTTCAATTTTGAGTCATTTAAATCACTGTAGGTATTGAAATGCGGTTGATGTCCATCTGTCTGTCTGTCCATCTGTCTGTTCGTATGTCTGTCTGTTCGTATGTCTGTCCGTCTGTCTGTCCGTTTGTCTGTCTGTCTGTACCCCCCTTCCAAAATCGGTTCTAATCATCGGATCTTAAAAATTCTTTTTTTGTTAGAAAGCTATGACCTCAGATACCCAACTTTCATACTTTTTGTCCGTCTGTCTGTACGTCCGGACGGACATAAATCTACTATCTGTCGACGAATTTCCCATTGAATTAGCATTGAAATTCAATTTTGAGTCATTTAAATCACTGTTGCCAAATCAACAATGGCATGAGAAACTTTATTTAAACATATTTGAAGCAAAATAATATTTTCATGAATCAGTTTGGAATGACGTCATAAAATGTAGAACAATTTGATTCTTTGATTATTCATTAATTATCTACCAAGAAAGCGGCAAGGCATACTTTTGCATGCAATTATGCTTAGTTTTAATTTACATTTCTTGTTTTTTAATGCAGTTCGGAGTAGTTCATTACTTTTGTTATTAATAAATATTTATTCTTCGAACTACAAATAAATCACGAGCAGATGATAAATAATATTTAATTAATTTGCGAACGAATATTAAGGAATATAGTTGATTTTGGCTTTTAGAAGTTTAAATTATAGCTGGGTGCTGTGTTTCGATTTTTTTTTTCTAATGTGTATAAATCTAGTGTAGAAACGGCTGTTGATGATATTTACTTTAGGAACCTAGTTTTTTTTTTCCCGATTAGAACTTCAGTAAGTATTTAAGTAACAGGAAAGTAGGCTATTTTAGTTCTTTATGAACTTCTTGTTTCGTCTATGTTTATTGAATGTTAGTTCTTTGTAAAAAATAGTTTAATTTGAATGCTAGCGATAAAAATACAGGATTTAATTTTTTGGGTAGCACGTCACCTTAAGATATGTGATTTTACTATCGTTCCTCAATGATTATTATTATCACTATACCTAAACGGAATAATCAGTAAAGTAGTTACGAAACAAATGTTAGATTCAAATGTACTGAAAAGTATTTATAAAATTATCTTAAGGAGATCTTAATATTCATTTTTTATGTAAAAAAAATTATTTACTACCAAATAGTTTCCTCTCAAATGTACCATACTTTGTATTTCTATTCATTTTTTACAAATTTGTTTCTTATACTTTTGATTACTGTATGAAACAAAAATGGATAATAACGTACGATTTCGAAGTCATTGTCGCTTTGGCAAAACCATGGTTAGCAATTTTCGCAATGCAAACATAACTTAATTACTTAAATAAATTTCGATTCTTTTAAAATCGAAGCAATGTATTGATTTTTGCTTTGCAACAACACTACATAAGTTATAATAAAGCACTCAATAACCAAAACTAGGCATATTTACATTGACTTAAAAGTAATCGTAATGGAAAGAAAATATTTTTCATTAAAATCCTCATACATTTGGAATGAGTACATTTAAAAGAAATAATTAACTTTGGTTAAAGTGCACTTAAAAACATTAATTTTCGTAAAATATCAACAGTATAAACAAGTTTAAATTCAATTTTAGCTACCACGCACTGCGGTTGAACTCAAGGTTATATAGGTTTTAGAATTTTTTGTTACTTAGTTCCTATCATTTCCACGGATTTAGGTACAGATACAACGGATAAGTGTGTATTTTATTTATAAAGAGGTTACATTTTAATAAACAGTCACCCCAGTAACCAAAACTCCTAGTTAAAGTCCTATTTTTGTATATAAGCTACATAAAATCATTGCTTAGCTTTTTGATATTGTATTCATTTTTTACCAGACGGGAAAATATTAATTGATTTAAAATAAAACAAATTTAAAGAAAGAATAACACCCAATTATTTAAATATTAATTGATAAAGTTTAAAAGTATTGTCTCGATCTGTCAATCATAATATTTAATTTTATAACTCCAAAAATTATAATTAATTTACCAGATAATATTTTTCTTCGATTTTGTTTTATTTTGAGGTTATTACTATTGTCATTGCACTGTGAAAAATACACTGCTCACAACATTGGACGCATGTTAAACCCTTTCCCCATGATTCAATTTAATCATCAGCTTGCGATTTTTTTCTCACTAAGTTGAGCTTGCTCTTATTTATCGTTAGATGGAGATCGTGTCTTGAAGATTAAATAAGTTGTTTAATTAAAGAAAAAACAAATCTGGTAATAAATTCACTCCAAAAATTTGGAAAAAATGACCGAATTCTCGGTTTTGCATCTCGATGTTTAAAAATTGTCTAACTCTTTACAATAGTTCGAAAAAATCATGTTATAATTATTCAAGTTGATTTCACTTTTTTCCTCTTAAAGTTTGTTAAAATAGATTTTTTCCTGTTTTACATTTCATTTGATGCAATGAATCTTTTCAAAATTTTAATTCTTGAATAAAGATAGAATTGAACTGAAGGGTACAAAAGTACGCAAATTGCTCCTTGTTGAAGCAGTACTTCATAGAAATACTTCAACATACATGATATCAATAATAAAGCATTAGGTCTATGAAACTAATCCCTCTTAATTTTTTACATTTAAATGATAGATCAACTATGTTTTCCTTTTGATTTGTGAAACTGTTTCTATCGGCTATTTATGATTTTATATTGAATGATAAAATCGAAGAATTTCTTAACAATTAACACATATTTGTTTTATTCTAATAAATCCTATTAAAAATATGAATCCGGATTTGAATTCTTTTACCACTTACAAACGAAAGGAAAATCTTTTTGAATGGATAATTTTCAAAATTACAATTAACTGTCAAAGTATTGCTTTACAGACCCTGTTTTTTTTTCAGTATGAAAGTAGCAGTAGTAGTAACAAAACAAAATTGGAATGGAGAATATTATCCGGTTATTTAACAATGAAAAAAAAAAGATTTGTCTAGTTTAAGATTAGTGTCTACACTCTAACAAAGAGTGAATACATCCTTAGGGGAAGTGCATTTTCGCACGAAAGGACGGAAATTAACCAGACGAGTAAAACCGTCGCTTTAGAGTGTAGACGTAACGTTTTTTTTATTTCTTTTACACTCCGCAAAAAGAGTGAAATCCACTCTATAGAAGTGCATTTTCGCACGAAAGAGTGGAAATTACTCAGACTGAGTTAAAACCGCTCGTTTGTTTTAAGAGTGTACATCTGCATTTGTACTGTTGGATCTTTTTTTCAATAAACTGAATAACCAGGAAATATTTTCCCTTTACATTCTGCTTTCATATCTGACGCAAAACACTCAAATTTAAAAGCAACACCTAATCATATAATGTGACTTCAAAAATACTACATTATATCTCTGACAGATGAAAATCACTTTTTTTAACAATTACTCTACATATATCTTCTGATGAAACTTCTTAAATCATTGCTAATTGCTTTATTGACAATTTCGCTTTTATGACGTCTAAAATATTCACATTAAGTTTACGTAAGACGCTTCTAGAATTTTCTGGCGGCCCAATTGCTGTGAGGCCTGGCGCAACCTTATCTCGATAAAAGAGGAGCATTGTGACGAGTCTTCGGGGTCGACAGGTAAATTTATGTCGCCTCTCTGGGGCAGATTTGGAAGAAAAGAACACCCGGTTCTTGTGACTGCTGTAGAACTTCAATTATTCGAATCAGTTGGGGCCGGTTTAGAATATAGCAAAATCTAAAATCCAGATAATCTGTTTTTTTTAAAGCTCATAATGGGCATGTTTCATGTCGTGAGTAGTTCTAATGATATTGTTTTCACTTTAGGTTTTTTTTATTACATTTGTTTTGAGTTTGATCTAAGTTTTTCAATTTAATATTAAAAAATATTGGGATTGCTAAATAATTGTGGACAGTATATGTTTTGAGGTGGGTGGACTGCCTCCGAAAGGACTTTGTTTCGATAAAGGTCAGAGACTGGAAGACTGTTGCGCGCAGAAGGAGA
The DNA here is from genome assembly GCA_019343175.1 of Oedothorax gibbosus. Lineage (NCBI taxonomy): Eukaryota > Metazoa > Arthropoda > Arachnida > Araneae > Linyphiidae > Oedothorax > Oedothorax gibbosus. The sequence continues at coordinate 41,327,629 of CM033280.1, forward strand.
GACTGGGCAAATCTCCTTGAGAAAGCCAGCGTCCACCCAGGACTGTCGAGCTATTGATTATGATGATGGTGTTTCCATAGCGATTCCTTTTGATTTTACTTTCTCTTATTGTTTATCTCATCCTTGTTCTCTAAATTGTTATTTTTACGTTGTCTATTTTATCGTACTGCAATGTGTCGAAGAGTTTTAGCTAAATGCTAAATATAGAATATCCGCTAAATATAAAATTTACTAAATACTAAATATATATGCGATTTTTACCGTGCAACGAGAGCGAAACCGAAAAAAACACTGAAATCGAGGAAAAACGAAAACTGGAAACTTGCGTTACCTGTGTAGCGGCCTCAGTAACCCACAGTCTACCAAAAGGATCCTCATGGTGGAGATGAGTTACTTCGGCTTATATTCTACTATTAACGTCGTAATCAAGAATAGTGGTAGGAACGAGATGGTAAATCAGCGCCACCTAGTTGTTAATGGCAATTTGAGGTTGCGTGTGTGGTGAACCGCCACACCACTCCCCTCCTAGAAACATCGAGGTAAGAAACCGTGCGCAGCCTGCTTCGCTGTGCGTTGTGCTGCGGTTGAGTTGTGTGCCAGCGTTGGCCGTTGAGTTGAGTTGCGTGCAGCGTCGAGTGCATTAGCAGCGAGTAGCAACCGTGGTTGAGCGCATAGTAGCAGGAGCATCGTTGGAGTGGGTGACGATCACGTCAGGGTCACCACTGTAGCGGCTTCAGTAACCCACAGTCTACCAAAAGGATCCTCATGGTGGATATGAGTTACTTCAGCTTATATTCTACTATTAACGTCGTAATCAAGAATAGTGGTAGGAACGAGATGGTAAATCAGCGCCACCTAGTTGTTAATGGCAATTTGAGGTTGCGTGTGTGGTGAACCGCCACACCATCCCCAAAACATCGAGTAAGAAACTGCGCCTGCTTCCTGTGCGTTGTGCTGCGTTGAGTTGTGGCAGCGTTGCGTTGGATTAGTTGCGTGAGGTTCAGTGCTAGAGCGAGTGCAACGTGTTGACGCATAGTCAGGAAGCATCGTGAGTGGTACGATCAGTCAGGGTCACCACTGTACGTTCAGTAAACCACAGTTACCAAAGGATCTCATGGATTAGTTACTTAGCTTATATTATACTATTAACGTCGAATCAGAATAGTGGATTAGAGATGGTAAATCAGCCACCTAGTTGATGGCATTTGAGGTGCGTGTGTGTGAAACCGCAACCTGAACAACAATTAACTGAAAAGGCACCTTTTACAGTTAGCGATTTGGTGGCGAAATATGGTAGATGGATAGAAGAGAATAATACTATTGGAGCTTGGATAGACTGCAATCGGATAATTGAAGTTATAGTGTAAGATATAGTAAGTGGTTTAAGTAATTAAACCATCCCATTAATATAAAACAATTGATTGCACGCGTTCTTAGTTCATATTAAATACAATAATAATGATGTAGGAATATTAACTTTTAGTAAGTCATGATGTATAATAAGCCTGGATCAAGTTAATTAAGAAAAAATGGTTTATGGTGGTCAAAAGAGTAATATTTTCCAGTTTTCTTTTTGTTCCTTAAAAAAAATGCAATTTGTTTTACTTTTCTAAATAACCGTGCTTGTAAGCTTGTATATCCAAATTATATGCTAGATAAAACTCCTTTTATATGAATTTTTGAATGGAAGATATATAAAAAATTCCAAAGCTTGTATAGGAACACTCGTGTACATTTTACTCTCGGTCCTAGCTCCAAAAACAAATTAAATCATATATTGTTTGGGATATTTTATCTTAAAAATATGCTGAAAAAATTATTTTATCATTTAACATAGTATTTAAGCATGGTAAAGATATTTGTACTGATATTATTTACATTAAATTAAGTTTGATGTATTGTAGAAAGTTCAGATCTTTCCACAAATTGCACGAATTTCGGAGCCTTTTTCATATGTTTTTGTATATATAACACTTAAATAACAATTACTTCTTGTAGAGAAGACATGTACTTTTTGTACAATCAATTACTCAAGAAGTAATTGATTGTTCATTTACTTGATTGTTCAATTAGCCTTTTTCATTTGTTTTTGTGTAACACTTAAATAACAATTACTTCTTGTAGAGAAGACATGTAGTACTTCATGTACAATAATTATTCAAGAAGTAATTGATTGTTCAATTACTTCTTGTAATCTGTGGCATCTAATAAAGATGCCTATACCCGGAGACAAATAATTGTGTATGACCAAGGTTTTTGTCCAGAATAAAGAAAAAGTAAAAACAGAGAAACAGATTTATAACTAAAGTAAATTATTCTTCAACCTTATCAGACAAAGTTTAGTTATGTAAGTTCGATGACTATAGGTATATTTTACAGTCGATAACAGTGAAAAGTCATTGTTTAAAAATGACGATTGAAATAAGATCTATAATTTGATGATAGAGAATTTATCTGTGTATATGAAGAGATACAAACAAGTTTCTTACAACCGATTCCACTAAACCAAATATATAATTGAAAAGGCGATAATTAACGGATTAATAAGGATTAATTAATAATAATTAACGAAAACGAAAGAAAACACATTTACTTTAATCAGTATTTATTTATATTTTTGATTAAAAAAAGGTATAAAAGAGTTACAAAAGCAGTTAGGAAGAGAGAAGAACAACAATCCGATCATTTTTTATTTTCCTGATACCATCTGCTAAAAAAATTAAAAAAAACTTTTAAAGAAAATATTTAAAATTGAAAATGTTTATTTTATTCTTTTGTCATTACCTTCAAAAACTAAATTCATTATTTGAAAAATAATTGACATGTTTCAAATGACGTAATTCCGTCCAGTCTCCATTCTAGGATTTTATTGTGGGTTTAGGTGATGGATTTCTTCATTGATGGTTCTGTTGATTGCAAATGTGCATATTTAAGCTATTTCCGTGAATTATAATTATGATGGTTGTTCAAGGCCATCGTACTAGAGCTACATATTAGGGTTTTGTTTTCATTTTTTCGCCAAATACGTTGCCAAACTCGCCAAATGATTTTTTTTTAAATTTATAAGATGGTTGTTCGAAGGTCATTGTGCTAGAACTGTATAATAAGAGTGTTTGTAGCTATATCTTTTTTTCTCGACAAATTCTTTCAAAAAACGCGCCAAATGAGCTAAAAGGTTTTATATGTTAATGAGGGAAATATTACGATGACTTTTATGCGTGCATTTTATAGCGTTTTTTTTTTTGGATTTTTAAGGTAGTATAAGTATCATGATTTTATACTTTATAATGAGCGGAAACAATAACATAACTTTATTATTCTAGAATGGATTAAATGGTACATATACTTGGATCGATTACAACTTTATTTTTAGTCCGTGCGGAGAACGGGTATTTATTTGCTAGTAGAAAAATAAACAGGAATATAGATTAACAACTTTCTTAATTAAACGTTTGTTTTTAGTTGTTTTCCTAATTGCACAGTTATATAAGAAACTTTTTGCTGGCACTCTTCTTATAACTAAAGGTAGATGAAGAAGATTACAAAATTAAAAGAAGGGGTTAGAAATGATGAATACTGGCCTGGAAACGCCTGTATATTATTTGGTTTGCCAAGGTGTTATAAATTAACAAAATGAAAACTAACCGCATTCGTCGAAACCGTGTGTAATATTTTTGAAAGAGTTTTCTCATCAAGCTAATTTCTTTAAGCGGGACTGTCAGTCCCATAGAGCTAATGCTTTAGTTTTGAAATCACAACTTTTGCATAAGAATTGCTTTGCCATGTTATCTCATTTTCACCAGGTATGGGAATCATCGTAACATCAATTTAAAAAGAATTTAAAAGAATATATCATCCGGTTATTTAATTATTATTTGATAAAGTTTTAAATTAGTGTCGCCACCTGCTGTATATTTTTGGCATTTTAAAACTTAAAATATATATAATTAAATAACTAGATAACATTTTCGTTTCAAATTTGTTTCATTTCGATGTTATGTTGATTCCCATATCTGGGGAAAAAGGGCTAACATGACAAAGCTATACTTCTGCGGAAGTTGTGATTCCAAAACTAATGCATTAGCTCTATGGGACTAACAATCCATCTTAAAAGACGCAGATTTTGAACTAATAGTAGCCGGATGATTTTAAGAAATAAATGTATTAGCGAGAAAGAAACTTAAACGAATCATATCCTATGATCATTTCTTAAACTTATACACATTCGCAGTCTCCCACATAGGACATCGCTCGTACAAAATACTACACTGTGTATGGGAATGATGTGTGCTGAATCTGTTGAATTCCAAAGGTACAGTTTGTGTTACTCTAGTGCGACAGGGCATATTTTAAGGGGTTTTTTGGGGGCAATTGCCCACACAGTCAAATAAATTGCCCCCACATTCAAATAAAATTGCCCACCAGCGGTTATGTGTTTCTATATATGTTTTATTTTTCTGCAAAAAAATGCCACATGGAAGCGTGACCCCTAACCCTTCCCCAAAAGAGTGAAACAACCACAGGGTTCTCTTTCTTTCCTACTATGGGATGGGGCAGCTGAACTAGATAAGAAATTAGTAATAGTGTGGTGCGTTGCACACAGAAACGATTTAGCATTAGAAAGTGTAGTGTCGTCAGTCCCTGAACTAACACTCTAGAGAGCAAATCTCAGCAGTATTTTGACATATTACCGAAGATCGGCAAGACACACAAAATCGCTTGCAATTATTTTTCCAGAGTATAGAGCTTTACCTAGCCACTTTGAAGTCCGTTTTGCTGAACATATCAGAAATGAAATTCAAGCAGTCATCAAAAACTTGCCATACTGTTGGAAACAGTGGCAGAATATCATGTCTGATTCGGAAGAAGACAAGAAAGACAAGAATATTGCAAAAGGGATGTTAAACATGTGGGAAGAGAATTCTTTACAATTTCAACTGACTTTAGTCATGGGCGATGCTATCAGACATCACAGTTTTGAATATATATTGCCTTAATAACTAAACTGGAGTTAATGATAAATGCTTCTTATCCCGGTGGTTTCGAAGAAAAGGAAGACGACCATAAAAGAAGATACTTATAGCAAACGTAGGGAGAAAGTCAATTCTAATGTCACAACATAGAATTGACTTCAACATACAATTGAACAACAACTCACCACGGCCATTCGTCATAAAAAATTTACAAATTAAAAACCGAAGAGAAAGAAAACCAGAAGCTGAACTCTACAAAGTGAGGTTTTATATGAAATCTATTTTTGAAAAAGACAATGTTATTTGAATTTAGTTGTATTAAAATGAAAATGAATGGTTGTATTATAATGAAGGAAATTTAAATAGTTCAAAAAGTTAGAGGTTACGTTCCTTACACTCTTTTCCTATCGAATAAAACGACCATTAGCAATAATTTCCGTTTCAAATTTTCACACCCCAACTCCTTTTTGACGATTATTCAACTAACATAAACTGCACATTTACAATCCCCCCCCCCCCCCCCTCCGAGAAAGTTAGAGTTGCCCACACAGTCAAATTTCCTTAAAATATGCCCTGTAGTGCGACGATAATTCAACCCAACCAAACCAAGGTTAAAATTTTTGGGCTTGGTTTCCAATAAAAATACGGTTCCTATTAACTGTAATCTGTGTGCAATGAAATGTTTCACGATACATTCGATATGGCCCGTCCGTGGCCGAGTGGTTAGGGCATCAGCCTAGAGATTCAACCTTCTCAGGAGTGCGGGGGTTCGAATCCCACCTACTGCCAGTCATCCTATAAATCGGATCCGTGCTGGAAATAGTAGAAAAATCCTCATCACGGATGGGCTCGAGTACACAGGGACAGACGTGCTCGTAAAATCTGTGGAGTCCAAAGTCCCGACGGCGTTAGCGTACGATGTCGCTCGAAGTTCCGTTGGGTGCCCGCTCAGGTGTCGACCTCGTCATTTGACCAGGGTTCTAAAATACGAGGCGTTATTGGCTGTGTTAAAGCTCCTGAAGGAGGCTAGAAATAGGCAGCCGGAAACGATTACCTTACCTTACCTTACCTTACCTTACATTCGATATGCCGACCCGGCGACGCAACGGTTAGGGAGCTAGCCTTTGGAGCCTCTGGGTTCGGGTTCGAATTCCGGTAAGGCATGGATGTTTGTGTTTGTCGAGTATATGCGGAGTACGTGCTCGTTAAATCTGTTGGTTCCGAAAGTCCTGTGGGCGGTCATTGCGTCCCTGGAGACTATTTCCCTCCCCTTCAGGGACATGTCTAAATTGTGGAGGTGGCGATAGATGGGAGCATTTGTCTTGTATGTGTGTGTACGTCGTGTCCGTCCTTCTTGACGACGCTTTATAAGCGGGTCTTTGTGACCAAGCACACAAGCCAGAAAATATATGTCTACCATCAACATTCGTTATTCGGCTGAACCATTCCTCATGTTTTTCAAAACCTGAAAAATGGTTCAACCATATACAAAAATTATGGTGAAACATTTTACCCCACAGTCATTGCTGCTACTAGGAGCCATTGTTATCGTGAAATCACGCACAAAAGTTTCAATAGTGTATGACGCTCAAGGTTGCTTGGACTGACAGCTTAGAAGATGGCGACGTAATTTATTACCTTACCTTACCTTACATTCGATATGCCGACCCGGCGACGCAACGGTTAGGGAGCTAGCCTTTGGAGCCTCTGGGTTCGGGTTCGAATTCCGGTAAGGCATGGATGTTTGGATCCCTGGAAAAACAAAATCTTTTGAAAATTAAAAAAAAATAACAATGTACGGGGTTCGACTCCAAGCCTGATGGTTTATGGAATTCATGGAATATAATTCCGTAAATTAATGTAAAAAATGTATTTTTTTATCCTATTAATATGTCACACTGTAAAAAATATATAATTGGTTTTTAGCAGCTGGTGGATATAATTTTCAGAAACGTTTCCAGGTATTTAGGAAAATTCCAGGCACTGTCCATCGTAAGAAGCACTCATTTATATCGCTCTAGCCTTCTGTTGCAATGAAGTTTAAAAATAATTTTTCAATGCAGTCCCTTATTAGTCTAGATAATCAGCTATGTTAACTTTTGAAGAGATGATTTCAAAATAATTTTCAACCGAAAAAACTAGATTATCAATGAATATTCATTATTTATAAAATTTTGACACATTTATGATTATTGTTAGATACATAAAATACGGAAAATACAGTGTCTAACGCTCAGAAGGCTAGACCGACCGCAATTCAAATAGAACTAAAAATTAACCGCTCCCAGGTGCAAACCGAGACAATTTGAACCTAATTTAATGTACAATAAGTTTCAATATCATGTAATAATAAAAAATGTCATTCTAAAGATAGAAAAACAAAATCTTTTGAAAATTAAAAAAAAATAACAATGTACGGGGTTCGACTCCAAGCCTGATGGTTTATGGAATTCATGGAATATAATTCCGTAAATTAATGTAGAAAATGTATTTTTTTATCCTATTAATATGTCACACTGTAAAAAATATATAATTGGTTTTTAGCAGCTGGTGGATATAATTTTCAGAAACGTTTCCAGGTATTTAGGAAACTTTTTTCTGTAATATTCAGAAACGTTTCCAGGTATTTAGGAAACTTTTTTCTGTAATATTCAGAAACGTTTCCAGGTATTTAGGAAACTTTTTTCTGTAATATTCAGAAACGTTTCCAGGTATTTAGGAAACTTTTTTCTGTAATATTCAGAAACGTTTCCAGGTATTTAGGAAACTTTTTCTGTAATATTAGACAGAAACGTTTCCAGGTATTTAGGAAACTTTTTTCTGTAATATTCAGAAACGTTTCCAGGTATTTAGGAAATTTTTTTTCTGTAATATTCAGAAACATTTCCAGGTATTTAGGAAACTTTTTTCTGTAATATTCAGAAACATTTGAGTATTTCCAAAGTTCTTCTTCCACTATTTTCCAGTACATATCCTATTTATAGAATGACAGGAAGTATAAGGCATTCAAACCTCGTCACTCCTGAGAAGGTTTAATCTCGAAGCAGACGCTTTAACCACTAGGCCACAGAAAGGGTCATAACGGCATCTTCTTTTCGGGTCTGGTTGACAGAAATGGAATCATTTTCTCTTGCGTCACAAGAAATCAGCTTCTTAACGTTGACAATAAAGGAAATTATTTTCATTTGATCGTAAACATGCCTTCTTTTAATCTGCAGACTTTAAACAATTTACGGTCCTACAGTATCGACGGTCCTTGAATTAAATGAATGTGCCTTTTTAAAACAAAAAATAAGAGGCCACCATTAACAAAGGGTCTCTTATATTTTCAAAAACATTTCAGTTTTAAGGCACAAAAAAATCTTAAATTTACTTCAGTGTAAATACTACCACTTTTTCAAAGAAAAACTTACTCTGAGTTTGAGAAGACATCTGTATTAAAAAAACCTCTGAATATCCTATTCCTCCCTCCCATTTTTCACACCCAAATGAGTGCTTCAAACTGAATAAACGAAAAGTCGGCTCAGAAGAAACAGTGCCATAAATATGAAAGTTTCACCATCTCGTTTTTTAAAGTTAAATATAACGAGATACATTGCGGTTTGGCGACGAGAGGATGAGTCGTCTGAACATTTCAAGGGTAACGAAATGAAATTATGCTTAAAATAAATATATATTCGTTATTAAGTTTTTTCCTTCAAAAAACTGAATTTGATCGAAGATACGAACTATCTCAAAATGCTTTTTCATTTACCCATTAAGGGGGAATGGGCGCGCTGGACCGCGGGTCTCCAAACTCAAGTGCCTTAGTGTTAATCCAATGGCGAAAAACTATTTTCTCTGCCACATTTCTCCGGCTGTATTGAATATTTTTACAAACGGTTTTTTTTTTAAATAATAAATGTAGATAACTTACAGGTCTCTATCTTTCAACTTTTTGAAATTGCTTCGAATATTTGGTTTAAAATTATTTATTGAAAATTTTAAAAACAATACTCGTTCCAATTTCAAAAAGTGGGAAGATCGGGACCTGTAAGTCAGCTACATTTATCACATAAAAAAATCCGCTTGTGAAAATATTCAATACAGCCTGAGAAATGTGGCAGAGAAAATATTTTTTTTTCTCCATAGGATTAACACTGATGCACTTTTCTTTGGAGACCCCCGGTCCAGCGCGCCCATTCCCCCTTAACGAAGACTTTGTAAATACCATTGAAATTTCCATTTTCAAATCGAAACGTTAACTGTAAGTGTTTAAAACTTGATTGTCGTGGAATTCACTTTGTCTTACAAAAAATGCATAAATTGTTCTAGCTATGGTGTTCATTTGTCTTATATTTTGTTTATTTAAATATATTGAAGCAGAAAGCTCATTTTCGGATGGCAACTTTTCTTTCCAGTAAGTTAACATAGTTAACAATAAGTTAACATAGCAACTATTCCGATAATATATATGATCCGATATAGATGAAAAGCCCGAGAGTATACTCATTCGTTTTCTGAAAGAATTGTGTTAATACCTCTATACATTTCTTTTTTATTATTTTTTGAAAACAGGGAGTCCTTTTCTGGACACCCTGTATTTGTTATCAAGTTTTGTGCAACCTTTTTTTCAAGTTTTGTGTTTCAGTCGTAATATTAACTGAGAAGATTAAGGCTTAATATGCTTAATATTAACAAAAGAATTATTTGTGTTTCGATCTGCGTACTATGTATAATCACAGCGCATGTCACAATATATTATAACAGCAACGCATGTTGCAATTGTCTGGATGTATAAGCAGGGTGTTGCATTTGTTATTTGCTTGTCCATATTTATACCTTTTTACATACATGCTATATGATAATAAAACAAGATGTATCTTACGCATTCTGTTCATGACTGACTACGCAGACACTGCAGCAAGAAAACAAATAACTTTGGACTTCCAAATATATTTTTTACAAAATTTCTCGATATTTGTGATTGTTTTTCGACTGGTAGAACTGCATACATAATCAAATGTTCGATAAATCCTCGTTTTTTGTCGTTAAATTAATATTTTTTCTTTCAAACTTGCATGTAGTGTTTCTGAGTTATATTAAAAGAGTTAAAAGTTTAGTAAGTTAATTTTTTTGCTCAAAAATATCATCTCAAATCATAGATATCAGAATATTATAAAATCCAGAGAGCCATGTTTTCAAAGAGTTTTATATATTTTAATCTATATACTACTTTACTTAAGTAGATCTGAAGCACCATATAACAAAATTACAGAACATTATTAAACTGCAAAAGTTCTCATCAATAGCAATTCTACGTATACCATTTTAAAAAGCTTGTAATTAGAATTTACCAAAAACTGGTAGCAAACTATAAATTTAACTGGTAAACTATAATTGCAAAATTTACTCATTAATCTAAAAACTTTTATATTCCTAAAAACCTGTCTCGTTCTTATTTTATAAAGATATTTGATAATAATTCGGGGGGGGGGATGTATGTCACTATGCCAAAAGACTTGCAACACATACGGACACTTTAAAAGAAATTTTAATTACTCTCATAAGTGTGAACTTTGAGAGTAATTAAATTATCTGTAACTTTGAAAAAAAAATATTGAAATCAGTTGTTGCAATAAGACTGTGTCTGTGTTTTATTAGTTTAAAAAACATCACTTTTGAGCCATACGAAGGCTATTCGTGATGAGCCTCGTAATTTTGAACCGTTGCCAAGTGACGAACTGTTGCTTGTACCAATAAATACTCGCGTTGCCGGAAACTCGGTATAAACATACAATGTTAAAATATCCAGCTTAATAATATTTTTTGTTGATTCGGTTTCTTCCATCAGTAGGGTTGGGGCTCACACACACACACACACAAGTAAACGCCGGGCACGAGATCGAAATCCGCCAACTATGCCAAGCTTGGCGTAAAGATCTCCTTCGCCGGATAAGGATTTGTGGTTGTCTTACTACTAATAGCATGTTGGCGAGTGTGGTTCGATCGTATGCGCCGTTACAGGCCAAATCTTGAGGATTAATTAGGAAATCTTTAAAGTCAAGGAATTAAGGAGTACGCCTGTACAAGGATCTTAGTGGAATTTGTAAACAGGAAAGGGGGACATTCGGTTATTGTGGTATGGCTATAAATTTAGGGTCTAGCCGACACTAAGTCTGGGTTAGTGACGTTATAACACAATACGTCTGGAAGAGCCTTTGTGGTGGATTCTCAGAACGAGATGTTTTCGAAAATAAGGGAGCAGATGTACGGGGCATTACAAAAGTCAAACTGGACCAATGGTAAAAATTTAAGTAACAATTTTATCAAATTTACTGACCATAGGGAAGTTAAGAGGCTGGACACAGGGGTGGATATTAAAAATCACGATTGGATAAGCAACCGGAAGGGAGGAGTTTAGTTGAGGGGTCGAGAAAGTTGGACCAGAAAAAGCAATTTAATTTCTGGTCGTCCGCTGCTAATATCCTTATTTAAGAAGAACGGTAATAAGAACATAGAGTACGAAAAAAAAGTAGAGTAAAAAATTGTTTCGTTTCAACCGGCATATTAATGAAGCTCTAAGAATATTATATAATTAATTAGTAGAAATTAATTTATACCATTTTCTGATATTAATGCTAATGGTTATCAAGAATACAATCCCCGTATAACATTTAACATGATACACATCACAACCTCTGCGGCCAAGATGGTAGTCTTATAAACAGCGCAATTGGAAAGTAATGTCCAGGTTGGAACTGTTATCGCTAGAATGGTGAAATAATTACACCTAAATTGGCAAATTCGCATGTCGATCTCGTGCACGGCGATCCCGTGTGCCATCACGATCAGTAGTTCCCTTGTTTGAGTTTGTCTTTGATAGTATAATTGATAGCGATGTCTTTGATAAAACAAAAGCAATGGATAATTATACTATTCAATTGGTCCCTTAATCATCATTTTCCAAACATTCTCACTCTAAAACAGAAAATAAGGATTTTTCCTTCCTGTGGAGTGATGAAAGTTCCAGTGCAGAAGTTCCTAAGCAAATATATATTTTTTTAAACTTTATAATAAACTGTAATGATTTCATAGTTACTTCCTTATTGAATAGCTTCAAACACTTTCTAAACTTTAGAAGATGAAGATAGGAATTTATATAGTAATCAATGCATTGTAATGAAATATATAAAATAAAAATGGTGATACTATATTAAATTTTCAGAAAGCAGATGAAGAGTACAGGGGAAAAACCGCTTAATTTCGTAGAAAACTTTCCTCATCAGGCATCTTTGGCGATGATACGAATAATCGCCTAAACTGGTGTAAGGAAACTAGTTTCTCACTTTCTTGTGCATCTTCTCTCACTGCAACCCTGATATTCAGTTCCGCGTTTTATTCAAAAGACTGTGTTCATCATCATGTTAAGCTTTAAAAATAAAGTAAGATTGATTAAAAATGACGAATTTTTCTAAAACAATTCAGAGAAATTTTAAGATTCGCAAATTAATTGAAAAGTCCTAAACCGCGACTTTTCTACCTACCGAGATTCACGCGATTCACGATTCCGACGCTTGGACCAAGCAAAGAAGAAAGAGAGGAAACGGTTTCCTGCCGCCAATGTCCGCCAAGCAGACACAATTACGGGACGACTCCTAATAAATCAAGCGGTTCTTCCCCTGTACTCTTCATTTGATTAAGTGTCATATGTGTCATTGCTGTTAAAGATAGAAAGATGTATACTATATTAATAAGATTGATCCTTGTAATAGAACAAGGCTGTTTAACGGTAAACAGAGGGTTCACATAAATTGTAAGTGAAATATGATTAGACAGAAACATGAAACAGAGTTCCCCAGGGTTTGGTTTGGGGACCAGCTGTGTCCATTATGTTTATTGGTACTATCAGCTGAGTAATTAAAAACAAAAACAAAATATTTGCAGATATCTTAATAGTCATAATTACATTGAATTTTACTGAAACCTTTGAGCAATTATCAAATGATTCTCCTAGAATTGCTGATTGGTTACAAGATAGGGCATGTTATTCAGTATTAATACATGCCAGACTTTGGGGAAGATCAGTTCTAAAGTTCATTATTATTTACTAGTAGCAAATTTCCAAGAAATGAATTGGTAGAAGATTAAGGACTGGGTTTTTAGCTTCCACACTACGTTTATAACGTAAAAAGTGGAAGGTATTATAATCGTCCAGTCCGTCTGTCTGTCTGTCCGTCACCCACTTTCATAGCCAAACTACAAAAGCTACGGACAAGTGTGATACGTCAAAAAAATTCAGCGCATCGAAAATTAGAATACATTGAAAATTTAAGAGAAGAATTCGAATTCGAAGTACTTCAATTATTTAAAAAACTGCAAAATTGAATGCTCCTTTTAAAAGCATAAGAAGCCATTTTTATTAGAATTAAATCACCATTGCCATTCGCAACAATCTCTCGAGAAACATTAATTCTTTTAGGCAATAAATTAAAATAAATTTAATTTTTGCGACATCGATTAATTTGAAATGACGTCAAATATATTTCACTAGAGATTGTTTGTACGTTGATATGAATTGTTTTCATTCTTTTTAAAAGCGAGGAATATTACATATTTATTCTTTGAAATATAAATTAATTTTTGCAAACGATAAGTAATAATTATTGAATTTTCGAAATAAAATAAATGAAATAATCCAAATTTAGCATGTAAATGTTTAATATAGAATTAATGCTGTGTTTGGCGCTTTTCTTACCTGTTAAACACAACTGTTGTGAGGAAGCAGGTTAAGTGACAGATTCTGTTACAAACCAACTTTGTTTGTAAAAAATGATATTTTTAAAATGAATAGGACGATGCTTCTTTGGCAGTGGCAGCCAATAGGATTGCTGTTTTAAATCAGGAAAAGTATCACATCGCAATCGAAAGATATTATTTAACCCCTACAGGGGGACTCTAGTGTGACGTTAAATCAACTCAATCCAAATCTGTATTGGGGGATAGTTAAGGCCACATCTGGAGTATAAAGTTCAGTTACTTAGTTACCTTTCCTGCAGATTAAAAAAACACATTAAATTGCTTGAAAGAGTTCTACAGGGGGAGGGGGGGGGGGGGATAATGATACAAGGTTTCCAGGTATAGATTATGAAAATATATAAAGACATTGAGCATATATTCGCTAGAAGACAGAAGGATTAGAGGAAATGTAATACAGTTAATCATATTTATTAAACAGATGTTAAAACAGTAGAATAAAAAATAGTAGAACGAGAGTACAAGGCATAAATTTGAAGAAGAAAAAAACACGATAGGTAAGACATATTAATTTTAATATAGAGTTACTTATCAATAAGTGGAACAATTTACCAGCATATGTTGTGCAAACAGAGCCTTTGAATTACAAAAACAAATAATTTCGACATTTATTAGGAACTTGTTGGTACCTTGATGAGTATCTGGCCTACAATTTTCTTAATTATATTTTTAATTGGCTAACTATGTGTTTGATACAATAAAAGCAAACTAATTTCCTTTAAAGCTACAGATAAACAGTTTACTTATACACCCCCCATTAGTTCCCGTTTACTGCGATTATAATTGCCCTTAAAATGTAAAATTTTTAAACGGTTAACGGCTATTTTCCATGATTGTTATTTTCTTTTAAAGATCACTTATTATTTTAACAGCGTACCTTTTATTTAAAGTTTAGTTTGGTAGCTTTACTCGTGATTCTGTCCCCATAGATGGCAGCACCAAAATAAACTAAGATCTCATACAAAACTGAAAACCTGACAAAAACATGCAAATCGGCGATAAAATGAAACAATTTTTTAAAAAATGTAAAATTAAGAGGTTTTTTTAGAATTTAAAAATTATACGAGGAGCATTCCAGAGTTCCGTGTTTTACATTCTGACCCCACACATTTAGTATATGATTCAATTTTTTAGGTGGAAATCTAAAGCAGCTTAATCAACAGCTGATAAATTTTCTTAGATATGTAATGAAATTAGTTAATCAATATAAATGTTGTTATGTTAATAAAATATGCAGATTTATGTGTTTCGTTTTCACCTCATCGCCATGTGTGTTTCAGTTTAAACATTTTTTTTTCTTCTTTTATTGATTAGGATATGTTTGCCGAGTTATGTAAATATTCATGAAATTACAAATTAGCAATAGCAAACTAAATATATAAACTTTAGAAAAGTGGTGGTAAAAATCTGAGTCCGTCTGTCTACGTCCGTCTGTAAATGTATGGTACCGTGAAAGAAAAGCAATTCAATAAATAAGCAATTTTAAGCAATCTTATAAATAAGCAATTTTAAGCAATCTTATAAATAAGCAATTTTAAGCAATCTTATAAATACGCAATTTTAATCAATCCAATAAATACACAATTTTAAGTAATTTAATAAATAAGCGATTTCATTAATGCTGATTGTAGAAAAACCAATCATCAATAAGTTGTTTTACAAAAAATGTGTTTTGTATAATTTAGAAAAAATAATTTAAAAAACTTTGTCGGTAACAACGAGAGTTAATAAATTTATAATAATTGTATTTAAAAATTCTGATTTTTTGGCACAATTCCAAGAATGCATATTTTTAATTTCACATTCATGACCAAATTACATACTTTTAAAAAAAAGCTTTTACGATGAATAAAAACTTTTTTTAAACTGTTCCTTAATTACTAGAAAACCTGTTGTACAATTTCTGAAGAAACAGGGACTTTAACTCAGCTATTTCTTTAACATAATCCTATCTTATGTCTCCCAATGCTGTCTAGAAAACTGATTTAAATACATTAACCCAAGTGGAGATCTGCCACTTTTCCACGCATAGAAAAGATCTCTGAAAAAATTGGATACTGAAATTAATTAGAGGTGTTTTGTTTGAAGTGTAAAAAAGGAGGTTTAATTACAGAAAATCTTAATTCATATTTGACCCGGTGTGGTCTACTTTGTTCACAATAACAGAAAGTTCTAAATGCAAGTTTTTATAACCGATTCCATATTTAGCATATAAAAAGAAGATTTCATGTTAATATTAATACTTGAAGCTTAACAAATCATTTAGATGTAAAAATTATACTCAAATTTTGTACTGAATTTTAAAATAATGAAATAATTTTTGTTTCAATTTCAATATAACGGACATCAAACGTAAAATCGTGAAGGTTCTTGTGCACTATTCATTACTCTTTCTTAAAAGAGGATACATTTAAATCTTCCTGACTCAATGTCTTTTGGGTGCCTTGACCCTTAAATTGACCCTCTCATCGCTAGACCCTCACACGAAGGGCGCTCAAAAATAGCCGTTTTTGTTCTTAGCCAACGAGCGTGGGGCGCCCTTTGTCCTTAGGTATCGACCATTGCTTACTTCTGTTAACTGACTCTGATTCTTAAGTTTGGTAATGAAGGTAAGAGCAAGATATAGATGGTGCTAGATGAAAAGCAATAGAGGGCTGGGGAGTCCTGTTGGTAAGGCGCTCGCTGCGAAAGGTCCCAGGAACGGACCCAAGCAATTGGCGCAGGGCGTCATAATAGGGTATTTGACTAAAAAAATTTACTGGCTTAAAATATTTTTATGCCAAAAATATTAGACCCGTATTTTTTCTTTTTTTCAAATACCCAATAAAAAGGGAGAAAAATGTATTTTAAAATAGGACGAAAAATTGCGCCCGAAAACGCTTTGTGGCTGTCACGTGGTATCTATGACATCACTAGTACCTATAAACAAACTTTGAAACACCATTTTGGAATCTACTTTAAGCAAATTTGAACTATCCACTTCTGTAAAACCTCCTTCCATTATCTATATAATTCTTATTTTAATAGTATATTAGATTAAATCCAGTTTAATTGCAAGCAAAAAAACATCATCACACCGGGTTGTTTATATATACTAGTGACGTCAGTCAAATCGACGTGTTTGTGATCACGTGACGTACCGATGAAAAATAAGCCATTTTAAAATGATTTTTACCAATTATTTAAAGATTTATTTTGCAAAAAAAATATATACGTTTGTTATTTTTGGGGTTCAAACTATAATTAATTTAATATTGGAAGGTATTTTATCGATACAGTCAAGTACCCTATTTAGATCCACAGTCAAGTGACGAGCCGACACCTGAGTAGGCATGGGGAAACGCAACTTTTAAGGTGGTCATCGTACGTGGCATTGAGTAATGGATACATATTTAACGTACACTCCCTGGGGTATTATTTGTTGGACGTTTTGGCTGCCAAGACCGTTTATAGGTTGGTAGTTATTTTTACAATGCCCGGGCCTGAACTTAGGACATTTTACATGCATTGCAATCACTTTACCGACTGGGCTCCCCAGTCCTCAACCCATATGCAGTGAAATGCTCGTTAAATATGCTTTAAACTCCCGACTCTGCGTGTGATATCGCCCCTAAAATTTGAGTTGGGTGCCTACTCAGGTGTCGGCTCGCCATTTGGCTGTGGTTCGAAATTACGGCGCCCGTCGCCAATAGCCCTCGTATAGCTCTAGTGTGACGATTTTTTACCTCAACTTGAAACCAATGCAAGAAATGATTTGGAAAGTGAAGTGTGAGTCACTGAAGATTGACTTGTATACTAATACATGAAAAGTAGCGACAACCATTAGTTTTGATGGGTTTGTGAATACGTATGCGTAGGAGGGTTGTTTACCCTTTTCATAAGTCCTAGAATCTTATTTTGTAAAATGCCTTTTGTATTAAAATCTCATTAAGAATCAAATCCAAACTTCACGTTGTTGTAGCGATTGGGCGTATCACATCCATTTGGCTACTTTCAGACCGGCGGCTTCACTATTTTTCGCACCAAACATCTACATCATACGCTAACCTTCAATGGTATGGCGAAGGAATCAAATGAATTTTGATCAAGGGTACAGTATAGAGAGTAATCCGAATGTCTATTTCGGTCCTCATTATTAATTTTAACAAGGCAATGTAACGCTTCGTAGTTTTTAAACAACGCTCAGTGCTCTTATAGCGAGGTCATGATGTTTTACCATGGTGAATCGATGGAACGTTCGTTCACGACCTCTCGAAGTCGTTTCTGTATGGCATTTTTGACAAGCTTAGGTTTGCTAGGTTTTGAGGTTTTTTTTAGTATTGAACTTTCTTTGTTCCCACATTTTTTAGATGACAAAAAAGCGTTTAAAGATAAATGAGACTAGCTTCTCTGAGTGAAGGCTCTCCTCTGCGTTAATCCTAAACATACCCACGAGAAAAAATAATTTTCGAAGCAGAATTACTCCCAGTTGAATTGAATAATTTTACAAATAGTTTTTTCAATGATAAATGTAGCTGGCTTCGGAATTTTGTTTGACATTGATTCAAAGATTTTATTTTAAAATTACAAATTGAAAACAAAAATATCTTTGAACATATGTAAAAAATTCAATTCTAGCTACTCTGAAGCCAGACAAACATTTATCCTTTTAAAAAACTGTTTGAATAAATAATTCAATACAACTGGAGTAATTAGGCTTCGAAATTTATTATTTCCCATAACACAAACACTGAGAAAGAATAAACATATTTAAAACAAGTTTTAAAAAAAAAAATGTTTAACTGCTTTCCTTGGCTCTAAGAGGTATAAGCAAATCGGCTGACATGCAAACTTGTTTTCTCTGCATGATATTTATGGGGAGTCGGATGGTTCTATCTCGCCCATGTTAAATTTACTAACTTTAGGAACATTTTTCTCAGTGTTTATATGAGATATCATTATGAATTTTTTATAGTTTGTTCCTTACATCTATCTCTTTGATTTACACTGAGGATATTTCACAGTATTAAAAAGTACTTTTACAGTGATTTTTTTTAATGTGTATTAAAAAAACCAAAAAAAAAAACGATTAAAAGTTATATAAATTTTTTTGAGCAGAGATAGTTAGAAGTCCTCAGTTTTAATCAAAGATCTTAATGGGGAATAAATAATAAAACAAAACATGTAGATATCTTTTATAGTTCCCGAGAAAAATGTTCCGAATTATAGGTAAGAACTGATATAAAGGTTTTCTGAAAAATGCTTATAAAAAGAAAACCACTAAACAGAAATCGATAATCGTGGACTTAAATTAAAGCTATAGATATGCAGATTAAAAAGAAAAGAAATACAGAAAATTGACATTTTGATCCTACACCCATCCGACTACCCTTAAATTAAAAAATGTTACTGAAAATTTAGTTTTTATTATTTTTAATTAAATATCTGTTGTAGATGGTTATAAATGGCTCCTCAATGCTTTAAATTTTAAAATTCAATTAAATTATTACATTTACAAATTTTTAACCATTATTTGTGTTGCTGGAAATCCTAAGAGTCAGGTGACGAGTTTATACGTCTGTATCCCTCAAAGGGATAGATGAAAATTGTTAACCAGCTGTGTCCTGAATACGACATCAAATGCCACAAATGCAACAAAACTTGGCGACTTGGCAGAGTCAGCCACTGGCTATTGCATCGCTTGGCGCCCTTGGAGGTCGCCAAGTTTTGTTGCATTTGTGGCATTTGATGTCGTAGTCAGGACACAACCTTATGATAACCTTCCAAGTAAAGAAGGTAAGACTTTAAAATAGAAAATTCTGCTTGCATTATAATAAAAATGAGAAGTATTTCGTTACAATACCGATTTCCACGAAGTCAACAAGCAGCATATTTTTAGATCATTTTGTCGATACAATTTTATAACATTTAAATAAATTATTTATTGTACGGTGTTTTGCAAAGTATATTTAAAGGTGTCGTTTCAACGATGTTTGTACTGGTTGGTTTATAACACGTTCCTGTGTTGTCTATGGGTCACCACTTTTATACATCAAAAAACGAATTCCAAATATATTAAAGGGAAGACGGGATATAATGTTTAAACTTTTCTGCAAAGCTTCCAAAAAACTTATACCTTACACAAACACCCGAAAGTTGTACTCCACAATCCCAAAATAGTACCGAATCTCAATAGGAATAAACAAGTTATATAACTTCACCAAAACTTTAAAAAAAAAAGATAAGGATATAGACTTTAATGGTTTAACATAAATTACCATTTAACTTTTATTCTTTTCAGCATAAATACTTATTTAGTCATAGTAGTAATTAAAACTTTTTTAGTCAGACGTTTTAAATATTATGTCCAATTATGAAAAACTAATATAATAAAATAATCTTGTCCTAAATGTAATTCTTTGAAGCAGAACAATTAACAAACACTCATTAGTATTAAAAAAATCAACAATCCAATCTGCGCATGCCCAAGAAACGTGACGTCACCATCTTCCAGGTAAACAAAAAAACTCTTGGCACTTCACTTCACTTCGACTTCGATTCGAGGCGGGAGAGCAGACGATAGTAGAATTTTTTTTTCTCGTGACGGAAATCTCACGCAGTGTTGACATTCGGAGTTTGTGTTCCTGATTTGTCGTCTGCTAATAAAACATGGATTTCGAAGTGTCATGACATGGGACAAAATGCCGCTGTTATGGATTTTATTTCTTGTCACTGTCCGAGAAATTGGTGAGTTTATATTTATGAGTTTATGTTTTAAAGGATCAGATCTGTAAACATGTTCATATGGTAGTTCTCATTTGAATATTCAATAAGGCTGATGAAATTATGCTAATTCTATGGCAGTAAGTGGGAATTTTGTGTTTTCGAAATTTTAAAAGACTAACTTGTTAAAGTTATTAATAAGTTTTCTTAAACATCTATTGAACGTAGGGGGGAAATATTGGTGGCCAACCAACGCGATAAAATTGTTGTTCAACTTAAAAGCTTAATAATATTTTAAAAATTCGAAAAATATAGAGAAATAGACATGGCTCCGTCGATGTTAAAAAACCCTCTAAAATATTCTTAAAGTTTAAAAATGGCTTAGAGGGTCCTTGAAACGGTTTAAAGAGCCCTTGAAAAAAAGTTTAAAATGGTTAACATGACTTAAAGGGTCCCTGAAATGACTTTATATTTAATCTAAACAATCAAAAGGCCCTAAAAATTCTAAGCTCAACTTTTATTGTCTTGTTGTATTCGTTAATAAAGGATTAAATACGCTAAAAAATTTACTTGACTCTAAAAAAACCCAAAAAAGCCTTAATTTTTTAAAAAAAGTTTTTAGTTGGAACCAGATTTGACTTTGTGATTAACGCCTAAATAACTCTCCGATCTAATGTAACTTAATTAAACCTTGGTCTAGTTGCAAACTCACATTTTTTTAAAGTATAAGTAAGGTATAAGGTCCGGTCCGGTCACTTGCGAGACTTCATCCAATTAAATTTACAATTGTCAAAAGTCGCCAAAGAACGGTCCGGGAACTACATCTTAGTTATACTTGGGAGAATGTGAGTTTTGCATCTCAAAGTTGAACTAATGTTTTAGTTTAATTATACTATCGTAACAGAATGGAGATTGACCATTTTCTAAAAATGATTCATACATGCTCAAAGATATCCACACAAAAAATCGTCTTTTTGATAACTTGATAGATAATATATTTTGGAACTGTTTATGTTTGCATTAATTAGAAACTTAAGCTCGTGTTTTATCTAATCGTGGAGATTTCAAGTTTTTTGATAGAGCTACTTTGAATCGTTGTCACTGGAGCTTAAATTTTTTTTTAGTAAACTTTAAGAAGTCTCTGATTGCAAAATATACGTCAAATTTCACTTTAACCCTTTCAGTCCCAAAGACAATTTGGCATCATCATTTTAGAAATTTATTTCTGATCGTCTATAGCCATTTATGATATCAAAAAGCACATCATTCGATTCTTCAAACTGTTTTCTATTAGAAAATATTTTTTATTAATCCCAATAGATATCAGCCTTATTATTTTTTAAAAATTATGATCAGAAACATGATGATGCCAAATGGCATCACTGGGACTGAAAGGGTTAAAAGTCCACTACTCCTGGGTTTGTGTAAAGTTATAGATAGTGACTTTAGTTCATTCAGAGTTAAATTTTAAAAATTTAAATCGACAAATATAGTCTATTAAATTATTACATTAAAATTTCTTTTGTTATTCTTATAAGTTTATTTGTTTATATACTGTGCAATGAAAAATATTAATAAAAAAGTTATCATGGTGTTTCTTATCTATGCATACAATCGAATTGCATTCATTAATAATTGTCGTTTTGAATGCTAAACATCCTGAATGGAAGTGTTGACATTCAAAAACTAATATATGTGGGCGACTTCAAGGTTTAGTATTATTTTTTTTATTCGATATTGCTTCCAAAAATTTTTATCGTCACTTATAATGGATTTTTACGAATCACAAAACATCAAAACATTTAAGGATTTATTTTATAAAAGCCCTTTTTCTCAAAAACGTACAGAATTTTAAGTATCATACTATCAAACATAAAATGGTATAGCCAAGGTAGTATTTCGAAAGTACCTAATAAAGATTTCACAATGAAATATTTTCACTTTTTACTGCATTATTGTGTCGTTCAAGTTAAACTCTGTTTGAGGGACGCCCTTAAACAGAGTCGATTGGCATCTTTTTATAAAGCGCACCTTAGAGGTTTTTAAATATGCCGTTAAAAATTTTCGTGCAAGGTTGCAATGGAGAATGCTGAAATTTTCTAACTGCCACCACTATTTAGAGCGTGTATTTACCAATTTGTGGTAAAACCATAACTTTGGTACATCGCAAAAGTGGTGAATCAACGCTCTAAATGCTGGTGCCAGCTTGAAAAAATCCAGACTCGATGCAATCCTGCAGCAAACTTTTTAACAGAGTATGATATGTTAGTCGTTGTTGTTGTTTCTAATGCCACTCGGTAACCGAGCCCGGAGTAGAGAACTACCCGATTTTAAGGCGAAGAGTAGCAACTTCCATTTTTATTGAGCGCCACAAGGGAGGAAGTCCGACTTTTGCTCGCAGCATGACACATCCATTTTACAGGAAGGTCCCTTTCACACATCCATTCTCACTCACATATCGGAATTTTGATCCAGATCAAAGGCGATATGAATGTGCCAAACAAATGTATTCTGCAATTTTAGATTCTGAACACAGTACATTGAATCATCGAACTTTACTTCACCAAATTAAAGGTTGACAACGTTTTCAAAATAAAAGATATAAATTAGGAAGGTGTCATTAAAAACATCAGTACCCAGCAATTTTAGATGCCGAACAAAATACATAGACTCATCCAACTTAACTTCACCAAATTAATGATAATTAAAGATTGACAAAAGGCCTGCGGTACAACACCTTGTTCCTCGCGGTCACAGCTACAGCGGAAACTGTTTGTCTCCTGCGGCTTTTGAAGACGTGGGAATGAGACAAAAGACACAAAACCAAGAAGATTTTTTCTCCGAGCACCCCACAGTGAGAACACAGCCGAGCGTGAAAGAATGGACTCGCCCTTCCGCTATGCGCATCACGGGTCACGACCCTTCCCCCCTTTTGGTCGGCAGGTGGATAGTCATTTTTAATGCGTTCATTGTTAGGTTGTAAGAGTATTCGTGACATACATAATCATAACACCAGAGTCATGTAATTCTTACAAATTTTGATAAGATTCTACAGAAGAGATTTGCTGGTTGCACATGTAATGGTTAAGGTAATTTTTTCTGTACTTACGGTGTTGGTTTATAGCAGTGGTAATGGTAAGTCAATTGGAGCTTTTTCATTTGACGGAAGCGAAAACCACCTTTACGGTTTTTTCTGTGGTTTTTAATCAAGTAGTGATAATGTTAAACGCTGCTGCTATGAAAATGTAAGAACTCAAAAATGTTCAAAAATATTTTTGTATAGAAGTTAGAAACAAGATCTACCGAGTAGACGTGACTTTTGCATGTTAAATATCTCCTGTGAATGCTTAAACTGTCATTTTCCTTGTCAGAGGGTAGCATTGTTCAAATTAGATTTCTATTTTTTCATACTATTACTTCATACCAGCAATATTTCCCACTCTTCAAATTCACATTGCAACTGCTTGATTGAAAACCGCAGATAAAAACGTAAGTCCGGGTTTCGTTTCCGTCATATGTGAAAGGTCCAATTGATTTAACATTGCACCTGCAATCATCCTCCACCGTAAGTACGGCGAAAATTACCGGAACAATTGTGGGTGAAACGAGCCTTAGCTAAATTTCGAAAATGTCTTGGTTGGAAAATCTCGATTTATTTTAATTTAAGATATCGTTGGTAAATCGACGTTTTATATACAGCTCCCCATGCCGAATTGCTGACTTAGATATTCATTATCAAGTGTATGGGTTGTTTTCAATGCTTTCAAGATCGTTTAGATAAATTCATTTCGTGTTTGCGTGCCACATGCTGTCGTGACCGCAAGTGTGTAACTTTTATAAATAAAGAAAAACTGGAACGTTGTCTTAAAATATATACAAAACAGCGTTTGGGATTACACAAATTTTAGATTTGCAATTAATATGTGTGTCACACGAAAATTTTGTGAATATTGACGAATATGTTATTGTGGCATAAAAAAAATAGAATTGTCTTGTTTTACGTGACGTTAATCATTCCTACTTTCATTCCCGGAATTCATTGGTAGTATGACACAGTAAGCTCCACCCACTACACTGATTAACCAGTTGAGACCTTATTTTCATACTTGTAAAACTTTTGCCACTCAAGACTGGAAACATGCCTATTAAAAATAAAAATTGTTCCTTTACACACCGTTAATACATACCTGCAATGAAAAAAACATAGCAATTTTTTTGTAAATCTACTTTTCCAAACTATGAGTTTATTCTGAGGTAGGGTGTAGTATTTCATGTTGTCTTTTTGGAAAATTAAAAGAGCCGTAGAAATACACTTTTTATGCATTTATACGAAGCTTCAAAATATGAGATACGTAAAGTGACAAAAACAGTTGAGACAAAGCTGACACAGATGCCACAAGTTTATGATAGTGTTTCTTACTCCAAAAGCGTTTAAACTTAAAAAATATTTTATGGGAAACCGTAGGTAGAGTGATTATACGTGTCTACAATTTCATTTTACACAATTTTCACTTTTCGTATTTATTTTATCGAAGAGAATAAGCTAATTTGTAAACATACAGCAGAATAGCTATCTTTGATAAGCGTAAATTATTGTTGATATTGTTTGTATACGAGTGTTCCCTACTCTTAGTATATGGTAGGACATTTAAACAAACCGAAATTTTACTTTTTTAATAGCAACTGATTTTTTAAAATAAAACTTTTAAAACCTAATAAAGACAAATTATATATTTTTCAAATACAAGCTCTCTTTTTTATAAAAGTTTTCACTCGCATTTTTAAAAGGACTGTATCAGCTTATTTACACATGTGCTATTTTATTGTATGCTGTTTAAAAAGATTTTTCAAACAGATGAAATGTAACTTTTTAAATAATAATTATAAATATAACCGAACGAAATTTTTCAATACAATTTGGTAGAATTATTGCATATGCCCCTTACTCTTATAAAAATGTATATCATTGCATTTTGACCTAATTGTTGACTGTGTTCTTCCTCCTTGTCCCTTTGGTTTAAAACGTCATTCTACGGAGGATATACATTTGCGTGTACTGTTTTCTTCTTAGAAACCATATAAAAGTAATGTTCCGGATAAAAAAAAATCCGCCAAAAATAACTCTGTGTATATGGGGCTGCTCCCCGTTAAATCTATCATAGTTCAAAGGCCTGACACAGCGTTATGTACCGAACCAGGTACCATCCTCGACACAAGACCGCGGTTTAAAATTTCGATAAATGAACGTAGAATATAGTTATTAATAAAATAATATTTAATATAAATTACAATATAATAATAAAATATAAGTACATTTTATTTTTTTTTTCATTTGAAAACTAGCGCCTAAAGATTTGGCGAGCGTTAAAAAGTCGACGAGAAAAAAACACAATTACACTCTGCATCTAATTTCAAAACCCTTCTCTTTACCAATCTCAAATCACATGAAATCAGACATTATTAGTAGCACCCAAACCACAGCATTTAAAGAGAAACTCAACCGATCCTTGTCCCACCCACACTTAAATTCAGTTGCGTGCTAATGACGAAACCGCCTTGATCAGTGCTAACACAACCACAACAAACCCACGTGTTCCCTTGACTCTCCCTTTCTCCCGCGTTTGACTTCATTGCTGACATTATCAAGTGTTGCCAATCGGCTTTTGCGATTTATCGTTTGATTATTATTTATTTTTTCAATTTTAATGATCTTGCGTCTGGTTTGGAATGGAAGATTGTGGAATATTTCGTTGTGAATTAAAGAAAAAACTTATGTTTTGTTTCAAGTTTTCTATTTATAAAGTTAATTAGCTACATTTTAATAAATCACTTAGGGTTTTGAAATTTACAAGGTTTTTTTTAGTTTGTATAGCATATTTAAGGTTTTATTCTTAACTCTACCAAGCTGTTTTCAGCATCAGTAACACTGGTTGGTTTAACAGATTATACATGTATGCGCTAAAATGGTACATACTTTTAAAGTTAAGTTTAAGAAGGTCGATTTAACCATACATTTATTACATTAAGTATTAGAATTTATGTAGTTTAATTAATTTAAAATTGATAGTTATTAACTATATTCAGTACTTTAACATAATTTACAAGCATTAGCTATTTCTGTTTCGATTACATAATTATCAGTAATTTAGTGTAAATTTAATAACTAATATTGATAGCTATATATTAAAATATTATGCATAGATTATTGATCATTGTCTTTTTATTATTTTATGAATATATTATCAGGTATGTATATATATTAAATGCTCATTTCGATTTCTTAATTAAATTTTAAAACTTTATTTCCAATGCAATCGAATACAAATAACTGTGTAAATTGCAATCGCTACCTATTAATTACGATTTTGTGAATACCATTAACATTTTCATTTCCAAAAAAAAAGTCAACTTTAAGTTCTTTTAATATTTTTCCTTGTAAATTACTGAGGCTGGGGAGCCCAGTCAGTTAGGCGCTCGCCTAGCATGCGAAAGGTCCTAGGTTCGGGTCCGGGCATCGCCAAAATAACTGCCGACCTATAAACGGCCCGTGCAGCCAAAAATGTCCGACGATAATACCCCGTGTAGAGGGAGTGCACGTTAAAATACGCTCCAAAGTCCCAACGCTGCGTACGATGTCACCCTTAACGGTTGCGTTGGGTGCCAACTCAGGTGTCGGCTCGTCACCTGACTGGTTCTAAAATACGACGCCCGTCACCAATAGCCCTCGTGTAGCTCTAGTGCGCCGATAATTCAAACAAAACTAAACTTGTAAATTACTTTGTCTTACATAAATTGTTCAATTTTGCTATTTCCCCTTAATGGGTTAATTAAATACATTGAGGCAATTTCCTAATTTTTTCAAACTTTCAACAGCTCGATAGAAGTTATCTACTGTTTTAAATATGTTCTAAATAGTGAAAGCCGTTTCCTTTTGTTCGCCCGCCCACCCATCCGTGACGTCAGGTCCGTTTTGGGAATGTCCTGTTCCGGATTCGATTTCTATGATTCACCAATAACCACTACCACCTTCTTATAGTGACACAATGGGTGACGTCAGACTAATTCTGACAGATTGTCTTTCTTTAGAAAAACCACTTTCATTGTTTTTATTTGCACTTATTGTTTACCCTCAATTCCCTTATTTAGATACATGTGAGAAGGATATTCGTATGTGTTGAAAAGTTAAGTGTTCGGTTAACACTGTTTTTTACCCGCATAGTTTGTATAAATACTTTTCTTTTAAGCATTTTTCGTAGAAAAAGTTAACGAATATGGTGTTTAATCTTAAGATATTTTCCTAAGAGATGTTCTTTTATTTATTTTCTGAAAAGGCAGTTTAAACATAGGTCTAAAATATAATTAAGCATTGTATAGAAAATAGACTCTGCGTCAAACAGAATCTTTCATGCAAAGCTTTTAAAAAAATTCTCAATTTCACTTGAAAAAAATATTTAGTGTGGCGCCATTGCTCACACATGCTAATGCAGCATTTTAAATCGACTATAGACTTTTAATTTTAACTCTAACATATCATTTTGTGGCCAGATTTAAAATTCAACTCAACTTCCTTTCTTGACAACGATACATCGTGAAATAATGATTTAATTTTACTACACTGCTCAAAACAATTAGGGGAGCACTTTGCGTACTTTTGATAACTCTTTCATTTCCAACTTTTTATTTTTTATTCTAAAAATATAAAATTTGTAGAATAGATTCATTATGCATTCAGAATGAAATAGTAAAAAACAGGGGGAAAATATTAATTTTTTAACTAAAATTTAAGGGGGCAAAATTGGAATCATAATTTTTGAATAAATTATAATAATAATTTTTTCAAAACTTTATTTGTTAAAAAAAAAGTTAAAATCATTTTTTAAACATCTAAGAACGCAAGCGTGAAGAATTTACGGTCAATTTCTGTCGTAAATATTTTTTGGAGTGAACTTTATTTTACCATGTTTTTTCGTATTTTCATTTAATTAAACGAACATTTTATAATTTTCTTAAAGACATGATTCTTCCATCTAACGATAAATAAGTGCAAGCTTAACTTAGTGAGAAAAAAAATTGCAAGCTGATGATTCCAAATGGCATCATTGGGGGTGAAAGGGTTTAAACCATGCGTTCCCCTGATTGTTTTGAGCAGTGTATATCCCATTTAACACTGTAAGTCAACATTCAAGATTTAATTTAGAAAATGTATCGATGGTTATTATTTTTACCTATCCAAAGTGACTTTCTTGTACCCTGTCACCAATCGCATTATAAAAAAAAAGTGACAGGTCTGGAAAAATAAGGTAATTATCGGTTTCACTTGTCTATTGTATTTCATTCCCAGAAAAAAAATGACAGATAATAACTGTAACCTAAGTATGTACCAGTTGCATAATGTACACTCTTAAAACAAAAGAGTGAAATTCACTTCTATAGGAGAAGTGCATTTTTGGCACCGGAAAGGAGTGGAAATTAACTCAGACTGAGTTAAAACCGCTCGTTTTATAGGAGTGTAGGACGCAGATTGTTTTCTTTTATTTCTTTTACCCGCTCCGAAAAAGAGTGAAATTCAATCCTATAGCATTTTCGGCACGGAAAGGAGTAGAAATTAACTCACACTGAGTTAAAACCGCTCGTTTGTTTTAAGAGTGTAGTCTAAATGTATTTTTTAAAAAATCATTAATGTAAAAAATTTTGCCTTGCAATTCCATAATTTATCATTGCAGCATAATCCAACGTAAAGAGTCATAATCTTGTCAATTGTTAACTCAACAAGTATCATAATCATTGGAAATTTATTTTCAACACTTGTTCCTATACTGGTCTTGAGTCTTTTCTTTATGGGAATTAAACAGGTAGGTTTGTAACGGAATCTTTAACTTAACCCGCTTCCACACAACAGTTGTGTTTTTAACAGGTAAAAAGGCGCCAAACGCAGCATTGATATTCTATATTAAACATTTACATGCTGAATTTGGCTAGTTTCATTTATTTTATTTTGAAAATTCAATAATTATTACTTATCGTTTGCAAAAATTAATTTATATTTCAACGAATAAATATGTAATATTCCTCGCTTTTAAATAGAATGAAAACTTTTCATATCAACGTACAAAGAATATCGTAGTGAAATATATGTGACGTCATTTCAAACTGATCGATGTCGCAAAAATAAATTTATTTTAATTTACTGTCTAAAAGAACTGAAGTTTCTCGAGCGATGGTTGCGAATGGTAATGGTGATTAAATTCTAATAAAAATGGCTTCCTATGCTTTTTAAATGAGCTATAAATTTTGCAGTTTTTAAATAATTGAAGTACTTCGAATTCGAATTCTTTTCTGAAATGTTCCATGTATTCTAATTTCGATGCGCTGAATATTTTGTCGATCACACTTGTCCGTAGCATTTGTAGTTTGGGCTATGAAAGTGGGTGATGGACAGACGGACGGACAGACAGACGGACTGAACGATTACAATACCTTCCACTTTTTAAGTTATAAACGTAGTGTGGAAGCTAAAAAATGAACAAAAAATTAATGTTGCCACAAAAATAAATGATCGACAAATTGGTTCGTTTAAAATTAGGGAATAAATAGAACTAAACAAAACTCGGTAATTAATTTATTTCATGAGTATAGGTGTTTAGAAGAAAAATAACCTGTATAGAAATATTTTCAACCACTTATTAGTCTGAATCTACTTATAGTATATGTTTTTGTAACTTACAAATCAGACAAATGACCATGAGAAATGAGAGAACAAAAGAAAACGCCTTGAAAACTGCTTTTCCATTGGAGCTGATTTACAATCTCAGTTGTATTACTCATGTTGTCTAGCTTATAGTATTTTAATCAACACTGAGCTTAGTACAATGCCACTCGGTCCAGTTTGGTTCTGGCCTGGTCAAGCAAAACTGACTGAGAATGATACTGAGATGTGGATGTTTCAGAAGAAATATGGTCGAAGTGGAATCTGACTTTTATCAGTATTGTTAGTAAAATTTAGTTCGAATTGGAAAACACAGCATTTATACAACGAAGTGAAACTTTAATGAAATTTTAATATTTGTATTTAAATTGATAGGAACAAGTTTTCTGGTTTTATCACTAAAGTTTTAAAAGGTTAATGATGCATATCACATGTTATGTTTATAGTACAAGAATGTAAAGTTCCAAAACACTACAAGGTCAATTCTGTCTATTTAACTGTGCATGAGTCCACATTTAAAATTTTCTAACTTTTTTTGCTTAACAATTATCACTGTTAAAGAATAGTACACTGTAAAAGAAGTATTCTCATTTATTTATTGATTATTACATGAGTTCATCTTGGCTCAACCTTACGCATATATCTATGGTGAGAAATTAAGAGGTCTTGTAAATAAAACTAATTTTTAGATATATACAAAGGAAATAACCATATATTTTTGTCCATTTCCATTTTATTCTCTCCACTCTACCATCCAGGTTCTTGATAAGCTAATATCAAGAAATACTTCGAATTTACACATTCCTGAAACTTATTCTAAGTGTTTATAATTGGAAAACCGTCATAAAGTTGTTAAATTTGGTACAAATTCAAAGAATGGCTTTATCAGTAAGATATATTTTTAAACCTTTTGAAAGAAGTTTTGATGGTTAGTATTGCTTTTTACACGTTAAAGATAAAAATATTTTATGTCTAACAAAATTGTATTTTTCCATGATTTAGCTTTTTAAAGACAGTGTCTAAAATTTTCATAAATGAATTCAGTGCGTGGCGAAAACAAAATAGATTTCTTTAGATTCTCAGTAGGAGTTGACAACTGCCGTTCTTATGCAATTTTACGCTGCAACATTCAGAATGTTTTAATGACCGAATTTGCATCGAATTTAAATGCTCCTGGGAAATAACACCTTCGATTTCTTGCGACACCACCTTTCTTAGTAACACATTCTAAAAATACAGAATCTAGTGCTCTACGGGATAAGCTAAAGGACGAAAGAATAAGTTGTTTATCTCTGATTGGGACTCAAGTTGAAGTTTTCAGCATTTCATTTTTCAGTTTTATTAAAAAAATTATACCTCCTATAATAAATTATTTGAAAAAACTTCTGAATTTTATACAAATAAATTTAATATTGCTAAGTAGGTTAATATCTTCAAGAATAACTACCTAATTTAATACCTACGGGGATAACACCTTCGGTTTATTGGTTTCTTCGGTTTCTTTTACCTTCTTAATGACGCATTCCATAAATAAATAATGTAGTGCTCTATAAAGGATGAGCAAATGGTCAAAAATATTCGATGTATTTCCACTGATTGATACTCAAGTAATCAGAATTTCATTATTCAATTTAGTAAGATAATTGTTTAAAAAAAACTTCGCATTCTGTCCAAATAAGTTTAAGATTGCTAATTAGGTTAATATTTATATAGTACTAATATATCCGACTGCTAATGCTCTCGTTTAAAACATGATACGAGATAAAGACAACCGTTATTTGGTTTTCCGCATAGAAATGCAGACTGTGCGGGATCGCACGGTTTTACTATCTCTATGATGCAGACCTGCCAACAGTAGCTCTAGTGCGACATAAATATAACCAACTAACCTGCCGACTGTCCTTAGTTAACTCTTGTAATAACCATTTTCCAGATTCTGTACGCCAAGAGAAAGTTTATTGTTTCCCTTTCTAAAATCCGGCAATTGGTACATACGACACGTAAATTAAGAAAGTAGTTAAAAATACGGTATTGCCTGGTTAAATCTGAAGAATTGGCTGGTCTGGATATGGTTTCTCGCCAAAATTAATAAATTTATAATTCTTTTAAAATATTTGTGTTACTGGAAAATATGATATGATAGTCGGGTGACGCGGTAACACGTCTGTATTCCACAGAGGGTAAAATATGTAACACGGCGCAGAAACCTGCAAAGCCAAACACGGAAATACGGTTTCTATTTGCAGACTACGTCGCTTGAGCGAAAAAGAGATTTTTCTGTGGATAAGACAAAACCCTTTAGTTTCGCAACTGGCCTTGGCATTCCACTCGCCGGCGGGACGTCACACATGTAGTTGAGATTCATTTTACACAGATTGAAGTAAAAGTTAATTTTTTTTATGTCTGTTAAATAAGAACTCCTGACCAAAATGTTGACATACAAGGTGGCAATATTTAAACTGAAAATACATAGGGCTTTGTGTAGGGCGAACTAAAGGAAGGAATTGCTATTGAATTGGTAGAGACTATTGACAACCAGGGAGGAACATTCCCAAAATATTATTGAATTATTATATTTTCCGATGGGGATATTCGGCGTTACAGCTATTAGTTCGTCCACGGTATTCGAAAACGAATTTAAAACTTTGTAAACGCGCACTTGTTTAATTCTTGTATTTGAATTTTTTTTTTTTTAAATGTGAAACAAGTTTCTAAAATAGTGTATAAAACATATAAAAAAATAGTTGACGAAAAAAAACTAGCTTCGCAACTAAACGTTTACACATTTACTTCAACATTGAATATTTAGATGTGTCAGATAAAGTCTGAGCTACAACACTCATAAAAATCCTTTTCACTACTTCTCGAAATCTACAATCAAAATCTTACAATTTTCGGCGTCAGCAAGCAATAATCGCTGTCTGCATAGGAATCGCTCCCTAAATCAGCTCAGCCCACCAACTTTGCTTGGTGGCACCCAACCTTTGGCATTGACCCGTTAACCTAAACGTCGTCGCTTTCTCCCACCAACGAACGTGGGCGCTACTTTCGCCTCGTCAAACGCTCACTGGGACACGGTAGTTTCACCTTCTTTTTAAACGGTTTCCTTTACGATTCCGCAAAAAAAAAGTTTTATAATAACGTGTTTCTAATAACTAGGTTTAGTATTAATATACTTTAAGCTATAAATGATATTTGCAAGAATATTTGCCGCGCTAGAATTTTAACTGCGCCTACTGTTGAGCTGCATGAAAAAGAAGAGCTTGCGTTGGTTTATTCAATAGAAATCCCATAAGTTTTTTAACCCAATTATGCCCAGTAGGTAAAGTATAGGGGGCTTGTTGGTTTTCCTGATTATAGATTTGTCTAAATAAACATACAGTGCTGCACAAAAGTTTAGGCAAAAGATTTAGTGATTAGACAAAACCTTTAGACGCAACGTAAATCATTCAATGATATCGCGGAAACGTATACATTATTGAATTCATTTACAAGATAAAAAAATGTTAAAGTTTTTTCACCATGAAAGAATTGACCAAAATTCGCACAAAGTTGGCAATTTTAAAATAATAATACATAGATTAGTAAATGCAATTATAGAGAATTGTACTTGATTGGTTGTATTTTGAAAACCTTGTGAGGACATGCAAAGTACATTGATTTTAGTTTTCGATGTGATTTCGCGTTTCAATAGTTCGTCTTAAGCTCGGAAAAGGGAATTTTAAAATTGTCATACACTCTATAGATTCTCCAATCTTTATTTGAATTTTTTTTTTCAAGTGAAACAGTCAAAATAGTTAAAACTATAAAAAATGTTACGAAATAACCTAGCTTCGACTAGACGTATTACATTTATTAATTTCAATATTGAGTAATCGTCCATAAGGAGTTAATTTCATAATCCTTTGCCTATTCTCCAGAGTTCATTAAATTTAAATGTAAGGCGTCAGCGATCAATAATCGCCTACCATGATCGCTCCCTAAAACACTCAGCCACCGCTTATTGGTGCACCACCTTGGGATTGACCATTACTAAACGTCGTCGTTATTACCCATGACATCTGGCCTTATTTCGCTCGTGAAACGTCACTGTGCACTGTGTAGATATACTTTTTGAGACGATTTCCTTCGATTCCTTTAGAAATAAAGCTAAATTGTGTTTCTAACTGAGGTTTAGTAGTATCATATACTTGTACTCAAATGATTTTCACGGAAAATTTGCCAGCAATCAGGCAATTTTAATGAGGCACTGTTTGCTTGAGCAAAATGCTTGCTTTCCGTTTATGTCATTGAAGTCATATTTCAACCCAATTATGGTAGGTAAATTGATGGGGTGCTAAGTCCTTTCCTAATATCGTTTTCTAAACTTAAATTCAGTAAATATAAAGACATCTAAATTTCGTTGTACCTTTAAAAAATCTTCTAATTTCGTCATATTAGACTTTCCGAAATTTTTAATTTACTAAAAGCCTACTTTAGAAATTAAAACACCTTTGCAAAAATCCATTTTCTCTAGAATTATATAACCTGAAACTCCTATACTTTGAGTCAACAAAATTTCGAAATTTGTAATTTCATGGAGCTCGAAATTAAGATATTTTCTGTGATCAATTTTTATTATTTTTCATGCTGCCTAGATGATATTAAAAAAAATAGCAAATTAATTAATTGACGATTTGTTTAAGAAATGCGTTATGCTAAACTTTAACGCCTTAATAGACTATCTAGTTTGAATGGAACCTTTAAAAAAATTGATTAAAATTCGTATTAATATTAGCTAATTCAAATTTTATTTACAGAAGCTTTATTAACGGATTCGTTTAAAAATCATTTTAATTGCTATATATCACCTTTTTATTTTAAAGCAACAAAGTTTCACAACTTAGTCATACCACCGTAGCAAATTATGGCCGTAAATAATTTTAGACGACTGTTCTACTTGAAATTTTGGCAAATTTGGTGATGAATCTATTCTGCAAAACCTAGAGTTTTACTCATATAAAAAAGTTCTCCGCACACCCTCATGCCTAAAATAAACACACTTGCTTTATTTCCTTAAGTGTTTCACCTGCATCTTTCATTTTCTCAGACAATTTTTCGATTCCAACGTTCGATTGTCCCTCTTAGTAGGGGTTCGTTCACCCCCCTCGCATGGGAGGAGCTCAACAAACGGCAGACGGTTTCGATTAACCCGTTCCGCACTAAATGCAGGCCAAAAGATGCGTTCCACAAGGGTGGGTTCCATCAAATATTTGATACAAAACCAACACTAAGCACTTTTCAATTAAACTATATGTTTGTGGATAAAAGGGATTAGTGGGACAGTTTCTCTCCAGGGTTAAAAAAGGAAACTTAATGCTACAGAATAAGTTTGTGCTTTCAATATGCAGATGCAGATTGTAAAGCAAGACATTAACCTGAAAAATTGTAAGTCAAACAAGATGTTCTAAAAGAACTAAAATAGCCTACTCTCCTTTTACATTTCTTTTAGTTACATTAATTCTAACTGAAATTCTTATAAAGAGCCAAGTAGATTTGTAACAGTAGCTGTCTCCTGGTACTGCTTCCGCACAAGATTTATACTCGATAGGAAAAATTGTCAAACATAGTATTAAGTTGTAATTTATACTTTTAAAAGCAATAATTAACAATTTTCAACAATTTTCTTACACAAATTAAATTGTATTCCGTATTGTTTGATAAATTTATTTGTAGTTCGAAGGGTAATTATGTAAAATTGCTTGGGCAAATCCTACATCCGCTTAGGAAGGTAAATTCGAAAAATGTCACCAACCTTTTTAAATGAACAAAAAATTTTAAACGAATTAAATATAGTAATCATCATAAAAAATTTTTAATAAAACCCGTATTTTGCGAAATAAAAGCTTGCACTTTCTTAGTAAACAAATAATGAACAATCAACAATCATATTGTACTAAATTTTTTGATGTCATACCAAACTTATATGACAAAAATAAATGTTTCTTCAAATATTAATTTTAAATAAATAAAGTTTCTCATGATATTCTTGATGGAAAACAGTGATTTAAATGGTTAAAAATTAAATTTCAACGCTATTGAATGGTTGCTTTTGGTCTAACACAAGTAGACTGATGTCCATCCGACTTACACCATACAGACCAAATTAGTGTAGATCGGTCGCTAATTCATACTTTTCTATAACACAAAAAAAGGAATTTTTAATATTCGACTCATAGTACCGATTTTGAAAGGCGGTACGGACGGATATCTTCAGCATGTGTATACCTTATTTTCCATTTTTTTTTAATTCTTTCGAATAAAAAAGGAAGTATGCTAAAAATGTCTCATGTTGAAGAAGTACAATATTTTATTTCGTCCCGTATAGCAGCAGAAGTTTGAAATATTTTAAATGCAACTCCCTTTACTTCTCTTAATTAAATTTTTAATGATAGAATGTTTAACTTGAGGCAATTTTCACCTTATTTTAACAAACCATATTTCTTTAGAAAGTTTTCGGTTCACATGTTTTCATTTATCGACAGATTTTTTTTTTGAAATTTTTAATAATGTTTGGTTAAATGTAAATTCTTTACGATCGACTTTAAAAATCAGAACTTTTGAAAAAAAAATGCAGAAAATTTTAATGTAGCAAAAAATAACTTTCCTGTTCCATTCTGCGTAGTTTGACACCTTTCCCATATCTCTACGTTTTATGGTTCAGACGAAGATACGTTTCAGACTGACAAACAGATATACCCAGTCACACATTAATAGTGTAGAAAGAAATATAGATACAGCTTCAAAAAATATTAAATAACTGTTAAACAAACAACACACATCAAGTTTTTCATCGCCATCAGCGCTAAAAAAAGTCTCCCGAAATAAACAATTTACATTGCCAACGCGATGGAATATGAAACTTGAATCCCGTGGAACACAATCATAACTGTCAGAAGTACCAAGAAATGGTCCTACCCTGATTTAATTGGGCTAATGACAAAGTCCGTTTAAAATATGGTATAAAGTTACTTTATGGTTATACATTCACTTTGCTGAAGAAATTTGATCCTAGTAGTCCAGTATCCTTAATTCTTCTTGAAACTTTAACGCAAAAGGCTTAGGAATCTGTTTGATTCCTAAGACTGTGTTCGTCTGTTCGTCAGCGTAAACACGGACAACTCGCACGGCAACTAATTGGTTAGTCGGTGAGTTTATGTTATCGGTGAGTCGACGAGTCTCGTGTTGTGGCCACCGGCTTGGAACAAAAGAATAACTATTTGAATAAAAATTAAAAATAAATGCAAATAATTGCAAATGATAAAAGAGTATAATATAAAGAAAATACATTTACAAAAACCTATCATATTTGCTTCTTGGAAAACAAATATCTAATTTTTTATCTAACCGGAAATATGCTTCTTCTACATTTTTTTGATGCACTGTAACACAGGTCACATAAAAATGGCGGGAATTCATTCCGAAAAAGAATGCATCTGCCAGAAGAGAAGAGTAGCAGACGATTTTTTTAAGGTTTCTGGGTCATGGGTGACTCACTTCAAAAGATGACATGCGGAATGAGAAAAATTTGTAACTGTTTATGTCACCGTTCTATTGTTATTTGTTTTACCTGAAGTTGATTCACTATTTTCTGGTGTGTTCTCATTTAATTTTTTTTATAAGAATTAAATAACATCAAAATTTATCAACAGGTTCAGTGTTTTAGTATTAAATAATTT
Organism: Oedothorax gibbosus; assembly: GCA_019343175.1. Lineage (NCBI taxonomy): Eukaryota > Metazoa > Arthropoda > Arachnida > Araneae > Linyphiidae > Oedothorax > Oedothorax gibbosus. The sequence continues at coordinate 41,365,524 of CM033280.1, forward strand.
ACATCACATGCCTACATTCTATTTGAAGTGGCGTGGTTCGGTGTTTTACTCATACCACAGGGAAAACCTTCAAAAATTCTGCACTCGTACTTTCCATCCTACAAGTGAATCATGCTATACAGAAGAATATAACTCCACCAACCAATACCATCGGGCATATAGTACTGTTACATTTTAAATCTGCAGTGGTCCCAAGTCCTGAAACCACATGTCACCATAACGTAGCGTTTGAAGCCAGTTCAAGTGTCGGCCAACTCACTTGACCGCGGTTCAAAAGTAAGCCTTTCCTCCCCTCTTCGCGGCCATTATGTAGTACCAGTGATACGTACGTTAATTTTAAGCAAACCAAGCTACTTTTATTCTGCACACGAACTAACAAGTTTCACCCGTTCAACGCTGAGAAACACTGAAAATATCTAACGGTTTGGAGTGGTTCACTGATGTAGGGTGGTTAAAATATTTATATTGTAAGCTTATTATTTAAGGTTGCTGCTTTTTTGGACGATCATGCCTTTTGTAGACTTGGCATATTCCCCAGAACTGTAAGCCATTTATTATTTGTTGCGGCTCTCGCTACCGATTTTGACGCTCAGATTTTAATAAATAATGAATACGAGCTTTCTGTGTGTGTGTGTGTGTGTGTGTGTGTGTGTGTGGATGTTCTAGTAGGCCGATATTTAATTTTGCCAATTTGGGGAACCCAAAACAACTGGGTACTCAATTGATCTTTTACATGCCACAAAATCATTTGACATTCGTGCTCACGATTTTCCCATCCTGAAAATCTGCCGACTCAGCCGGAGTTCGAACCCGATATCTTGGGCTTATAAGGCGGGCACTCAATTGAAGAGCTTAGTGGAATAATGTGCTAAGTGACATTTTTGAAAAATTTTAGATTTTTGTGTCAATGAACATATTACTAACTTTTTTAACGATAACAAGTTTCCCCTTTTTCATAAACTTTAAGTTCAGTACATTTTTTACGGTTTGCAAGTACCGTTTTCAACAGATCTGAGTGAAAACAAAAAACTTTCAAGTTCGTTTTCTCGTTTTCACCTTTTTGTCACTGAGCACGTTCTTCCACTAAGCACTTCAATTTTAATGTGATTACTATCATAAAAGTAATATTACATTTATATTTTTACTATAAAATATACATTATTTATTTACATTATTTTCTTACTTCAGCCTCTGAAACGAATTGGTGCGGGTACCCAGGAGCACCCGCCTTCGGCCGCCCTTTGCCACTCAAGGAACGGTACCGGCCGGGAGATGGCGTTGCATTCGCTTGCGAACCAGGATACGCTCTACAAGGGGCCCCTTTACAAAGGCAGTGCACACACGAAGGGACATGGGCAGGGGACATGCCTCTATGTGGTAGGTATTTTTAGCCCAACTTTTATCCGTTTTCTGTGTACTTATACAGGGTGAAGCAAATAAAAGTGGCCCCAACGTGGAGATAAGAATACGACAGAAATGTTGCCGAGTCAAAAACCAATACAAAATCAGGTTTGCTAACATGAAGCCATTGATCGCTTCAATATTAAGCCCAAAACAAACGCTTGGCGACTTATTTGCCGGCAACTACGCTATGGTTTGAAAAGCTAGTTGAAATGAAATATAAACAAGGTTTGTAGAGCTCTCTCTAATAAAAAAAAGTTCCCACTAGTGATTATTTCGGTTGTTATTTATCGTAAAGAATCGGACCTTTCTGTTTTTGTTAATACAAAACCAAAACATTCTAAATTGATTGCAAGGCCCAGAATCTGGTGTTCAGACCCGTTTCGGAATGTTTTTGAACTTGTTGACAGCAGATCCTGGCTGACGCCATTTCGTAACTGATCATTGCCTAGTACTCTTTTTTGGCACTCTAAATTTATTTCTTTTTACACATTTAAATTCTTCAACAAGCAACTGGTCACATTTTTTCCACGAATTCGTTTTAATAAAATTTTCTACAATAAACACTCTCTGCTGTACTGTAAGTTTCATCTTCACCTGTGAATTGATCAACTTACACTCACACAGTCGCAACTCACACTGACACACTACGATCTGAACTGGCCAATAGTCCATGAGTAGCTCTAATGTGATGCTAATCCAATCCAACCAATGCAAAAACAGGTTTGTCAAGTGAAACCATTGAACGCTTGAATAATCTTTTATTTCCACTTGAAAGCTTTCAGGCGGCTTCAAGAGTTTTTCTCGCCAAGCATTTCAACGTATTCCTATCTCTAGGGCCACTTTTCTTTGCCTCACCTTGTAGTTTTGGTCGTTTGTCCACGGTATATTCAGCTAATAAGAACAGCGAAGCTCTATGTGACGTCGCTCTATCCGTCTGGTTCGGGTTATCGGTTGTTCCGAAAAAGATAAATGAAACCTGTAATGTATAGTTGGCCGTGAATGAATAGGTTACGTACTTCTTCTTCGGAAAAGCCGACATTCCGGACCTGTCGGATAGAAGAGCTCAAAGTTGAGTAGGCCATAGTCTGTGTCTACATTCGCATGACTGTCTTTCAACTTACGTTCTAATCATTATACTTAAAGTTGTTTTTTTTTCAAAGGAATGACTTTAGAAACCGATCTTCTATATTTGCACGGTTGTCTGTTAATCGCATACTCATAGTCGTTAAGGTCTTCTTTGGCGATAGAATGGTAGTTGTAGTTAATGTCGTATTAACAATAGAATCCACTTTTTGTTTGGATCATTAGAACACTAAAATTCTAATTTTTAGGGCTATTTTATGCTAAAATTATTAGTAATGTTTACGAAATTCCGAATTGATGCTTATGCTATTTGAAATTGAATACTCATGACTGATGTTACATAATGTCCTGTATGTAATGAATATATTATATTTAAATTGTTATATATATATATATATAATATATATATTATATATATATATATTATATATATAATATATATATATATATATATATATATATATAATATATATATATATATATATATATATATATATTATATATATATATATATATATATATATATATATATATATATATATATATTAATATATATATATATATATATATATTATATATATATATTATATAATATATATATATATATATATATTATATATATATATATATATTATATATATATATAATGTGTCTTATAATTAAATTGTGTATAAGCTAAAATTACATTAGAATATATTTCAAATGCAAAAGCAAAATTTCAGTCATTTTTTTTTTTGCTTTACGGAGATCCAAGTAGAAAATCACCAAAACAAACTAATCACTTCTCAGGAACTGATGAACTACAATTTTCAGATTAAAAAAAACAACATGGATAGTAAAATAAAGACAGAAATAGAATAAGGTGTACATTTATGATATAAAAATATAAATGCAGTTTGGACTTTCCGATATTTTTATTTTTAAACGGTTTCAGTGAAAATCGCTTTCGAAAACTATGAAAAAAGTATAAATTTCCTTCTTACTTCCTTGGCCTCACGTGGGGCAAGTGACTTTGGACTCCTTCCAATTTAGTAGCTAAGAATAGAAAACGTCTCCACTCTTATCTCAGAATACGAATAGCTTTTATGAAAAAAAATGCTTTGAAAAGTTCTTTTTATGTCGATTCATTTGGGCTTATAAATCACCAAAAAAAAAGCATTTACTATATTTTTCAATATAACGTTACAGTGCAAAACCCACCAGCTTTTCAGGGTAACGGTAAAAGGCAATATAACTTTGACGACTACTTGAACACCAGGAATGTTACTTTTCACTTAGTAAAAATAATGCAACTGATGTTATTATGTGTCGCTTAGTGGTAGGTAGTGCTTCGCATTGCCACGCCACAGGTCCGGGGATCAAATCCCGGATTGGGCGAGGTTGACCCCTCCTTTCATCCCTTGAGTGGGTCGATAAAATGAGTACCAAGCATGCTTGGGAACTAAACACTGGGGGTTCCGCGTGAGGCTGACCACCTTACCGGGACATATGCCTAGCACCCCAGAGCCCTAGGTCACGAATGCTGAAATGGGCACGGCAGGCCTTGGCCTAGTAATGGGCTGTTGCGCCGAGGAGTCTAGTTTTAGATGCTAATTATGTAAATAATGTAATTGATATTATTCTGTAAATGATGTAATAATAATGTTGTACTAATAAAGTGATTATATTGTAATGTTAATGTAATTGTAAAAAACCATTCGTCTCGCAGATAAAAACATTTTAATTATGTTTTTGTATTCGCAAATTTGAACTTTTTTTTAAACTATATCTGAGTCATAAAGTTATCTGATTTAAATATCTATACAAAAAAAATCCTATATATCGTTTTCAATTCCCATCGGGTTCAAAGACCTCTCTTAACAATAGAACAGTCGCGTTACTGTTATCGAAAAACGGTGTGCTGTTTCGGTGGTTATGTCTTTTGGGGCCATGTCCATTGTTTTTAATTCTAGAAAACAAACTTTTTAACTATCCATTGTTCTATAGGTGAGTGCCTAGTGCTCCGTTACCAAAATACAGTTTTGGAAGAAAAAATATTACATTTTTGTGTTAAGGGGGAATGGGCGCGCTGGATCGCGGGTCTCCAAACTCAAGTGCCTCAGTGTTAATCCAATGGGAAAAAAACTATTTTTTCTGCCACATTTCTCCGGCTGTATTGAATATTTTTACAAACGGTTTTTTTTTTAATCATAAATGTAGATAACTTACAGGTTCCCGCTTTTTGAAATGGCTTCGAATATTTTGTGTAAAATTATTCATTGAAAAAAAAAAAATATTCGAACCAATTTCAAAAATTGGGAAGGTCGGGACCTGTAAGTCAGCTACATTTATCACATCAAAAAAATCCGCTTGTAAAAATATTCAATACAGCCGGAGAAATGTGGCAGAGAAAATATTTTTTTCTCCATAGGATTAACACTCATGCACTTTACTTTGGAGACCCCCGATCCAGCGCGCCCATTCCCCCTTAATAGCTATATCTGAACTTTATGATCACAAAAAGAGTATTTTCATATGTTAAAATGCTTTTTGAGAGGTTAACTTTACGTGTGAAATTCATATTTTTTAAAGTTTCTGAATGTAAATTTTATTTATCTATTAAATTTGACTCATTGGTACGATTTTTTTTTGTTAAATAGTTGGTTAGTTTATTGGTATTTTATGCACAAGTTCTCATGTGGGTCTACTGCGCCAGCTTTTTATAGAAGCTGAAGCTTCAGGTTTAAGAGTTTTGTTTTAAGTGATACTCAATTGAGGAAAAATTGCAGTCCCTTCTTCCGGAAAATTTATTTTTATTTATTTTATTGTGTCACAACTACAGGAGAAAATCCCAATTATAGGGGACACCATACAGAAATAAGTTAAAACAGACACAAAACAGTAGATATAAAAACATTTGGTGACAGATAAAAAGCATCAAAATCGTAAATAAAAGAATTATACAGACGATAAAAGAAACTAAAAGGAGAATAAAAAGCATAAGCGGTAGAATCCAAACTTGATGAAAATAAACGTATATTACGCAGTGAGAAAGGAAGAAACAATAAATTAACCTGTTCCAATAAATGATAGCAATAAATATTATTATTACATAATTTTTAAAAAAAAAAACCACATTAACGGAAAATTCCGGCAACCAGCGAAATTGACATTAAAATTTTATAGAAAAACATTGTGTTCAAATCCTTTCCCCTCTATACCAAAGTTCAATAATAAAATATATTTTTTCACAGGCTATAAATAAAATCATTTACTGTTTCGCTCTTTAAAATTTCATTTTTTAATTAATAATAATAGCCCAGTTGCACAATTTCTCACTCATTAATTGAGGATCAAACCAGGAGACAGCCGAGTAGCTCCACATTAGCCTCAATTTTGCTGCTGCCATCTATATTGAAAAAGTAAAACTAAACAATACTCTCGTACTTTTAATCAAAAAGCATTAGTGTCATGAATTTTAGATTAATTTAAAAATTGGCAAGTTTGCTAAATTGTAGTAATATTAATGTCTTCTAATCAAATACAATTAGAATCACAATCCATGTTCAAGTGTATTGTGCAAGTTTCTCAGTGTATATTTTCCTACAGTAGTTAACAGTTGATTAAGAATTTTAGTTCAATAAATTTGAGTTATATGCATCATTGAAGACCATGGCCATCTTTACATCTTTTCCATAATTTAAAAAAGCGATTTAAGAATACTTAAAATAGTAACAAAATATTAAAATTTAATATTAATTTCAAATTTAATTATTTTCAAAAACAATATTTTTGATTTAAATTTCAGATCGTCCGTTGTCATGGGCAGACCTTCAGGCGTCTTCCCGACAGACACTTTCACTGTACCCGGCGCAAAAGGCGTCTGACGGTGACGTCTCAAGCTGCGCCTACACGGAAAAGCTGCGCCCTCGATGGCTGCGCCTAGACATGGGCGCCGAGAAAAGGGTGAGAGCGGTCGCCATTACCGTGCCTAGAGGAATGTATGCACAGGGTAGGTTAAGTGAAGTACAACAATTCAAGTTTACATTGAACTTAACTGATATTTATTCTCCTTGCAATAACAAAAAATTTTAAGCTTTAAAAATTGTAATTTATGTTGCATTAATACATTACACGAAGTTTTGCAACGAACGCAAAATAAGCTCACGCAAAGGGAAAAGGTTATAAGTTTCACGTCACATTGATGTTGTCAAGGCATAAAGAGAGTCACAAGAACATCTTTCTAGAGTTTCAACAGAGAAAATAGGTGCCTCCAATATCTGCTAAAGAAAGAAACATTTCCGCCGGTCGAGTACTATGAATTTTACATCAAAAGTAAATTCACAGCACACGCTCTGCTGGTAAGTTGATAATTTTTTACAGTGTATAAAATTTCTGTTAATTTCCCCTTTTTTCCAGATGCAGCCCAACTGACAATTTATGCCATAAGCGTGAGGGACTCAACTACTGCTTCCTACCACAAATGTGCCACATTCAGTGGGAGATTCGGTAAATATGCCAATAGCGTCATTTTTTCATAACAAGGGGCAGTCAGTCCTATAGAGTTAATGCATAGAGTTTCGAAGTCATAACCTCAGCCAAAGTAACACTTTGTCATGTAAGCATGTAAGTGTGAGCCTGCCTATTGAAAATTTATTTTTGCAAACCAGTCTGGCTCGTTGGCTCTTTGGCTCCTGGCTCTTTTGCGATTAAAATCGCAGAACATAGTGGTCGAATAATTCAGACACACTATTTAAATGCTCTGAATAAAATGAAGTAGTCAAATTATATAATGGTTAAATCTAAAATAAATACACTAATTTTGCTTTTAATTTAAATTTACCACGATTTAAGGTAAAATTATCCATGATCATGATTCACTCTTTTAAAAAGCACTCGTAAGTAAAAAAAAAAAAAGGTGAGCTAACCCGGTCCTCAATAGCCCAACCTTGTTATAAAATCTTTCGATTTCAAATACGCTATACAACAATGCAAAAATGTTCTTCCCTTTTAGACCCTATATTCCTGGAAGGCATACCCATCTATTAATAGAGATCACTTAGTAAATGACATAGCCAGCACTCCTTATTAGCCTACTTTTTTTTTTAATTCGAAAGAATTAAGAAAAATGAAAAAGTAGGTATTGACATGCGGTCGATGTCCGTCTGTCTGCCCGTTTGTCTTTCTGTCTTTCCGTCTGTCTGTCTGTCTGTCTGCCTGTCCGCACCCCCTTCCAATATCGGTTCTATCAATCGGATCTTAAAAATTCTTTTTTTGTTAGAAAGCTATGACCTCAGAGACCAAACTTTCATACTTTTTGTCCGCCTGTCTGTACGTCCGGACGGACATAAATCTACTATCTGTCGTCGAATTACCCACTGAATTAGCATTGAAATTTAATTTTTAATCATTTAAATCACTGTTGCCAAATCAACAATGGCATGAGAAACTTTATTTAAAAATATTTGTAGCAAAATAATTTTTTCATGAAGCATTTTGGAATTACGTCATAAAAACAATGTGATTCTTTGATTATTCAGTAATTGTTGACCAAGAAAGCGTTAAGGCATATTTTTTGCATACAATTCTGCTTAGTTTTAATTTACATTTATTTTTTTAATGCAGTTTGGAGTAGTTTCATTACTTTTGTTATTAATAAATATTTAATTATTCTTCGAACTACAAATAAATCGAGCAGACGATAAATAATATAAAGTGATTTGTGAAAGAATATTAAGGAAAATAGTTGATTTTGGCTTTTAAAAGTTTAAATTATAGCTGGATGCTGTGTTCAGCGATTTTTTTTCTAATGTGTGTAAATCTAGTGTAGAAACGATTGTTGATGATATTTACTGTTATGAACCTAGTTGTTTCCCGATTAGAATTTCAGTAATCATTTAAGTAATAGAAAATTGGGTTATTTTAGCTCTTTAAGAACTTCTTGGTTTTTCTAATGTCTGGTCCAGAATTATTTAATTTTTTTCTATTTTTGGTTGTCTATTTTTTCGTTGTTTTTTTTTTTCTGGTTTGGCAACATTAGTTTCTAAATACTTTGGTTTTTAAATTCTTTTCTTAAAGTCGTGCGTGTCTGTTTTTCTTTCATTTATCGTTTTTATGCACTGAAAACGGGACTTCCTTTAAGTCTCGAAACAGAGATTCATGCTTTTTCAAATCTTTTAAACTTTTCATTTAAATTTTTTACGTTGATCTTTAAACTCTGGTGAATCTCTTTTACAGCTTCCCAGACCCTTCGTGTACAGTGCGCAGGAGGTGGGGTGGAGGGAAGGTATGTCCACATAGAGGACAACAGGAGACAGACCGACTACTTCAGCCTCTGCGAAATACACGTATATGCTCACAAAGGTATATGACATACTTATATCAAATAGTTGGTACTTGTTCATCTATTAGATAAAATTTTATTATATTGTTGAACATTTAAAGAAATGATTTTCATTTATTACTTATTTCAACTTGATGTGATGTTATAAGCACAACGCAGGTAGTACTAAATACCTTAATGGGCTCACATGGATTCCATATTAGGGATCTACAGGAAAATGTATGCTGTATTTTGCATAATTTATTTCACTAATTTGAGTTTTGGTTACTCATTTTGTGTTTTGCAATATCGTCTTATTAATGCTATTATTACATAGTATAAGAAGAGTATACAGATGCAAAACTCATATTTTCCAAAGCATAACTAAGATATGAAGAGCTTAGTGGAAGAACGTGCTAAGTGAAATTTTTGAAAAAATTTAGATTTTTGGGTCAATGAACTTATTACTAACTTCTTTAACGATTACAAGTTTCCCCTTTTTCATAAACTTTAAGTATAGTCTATTTTTTACGCTTTACAAGTTCCATTTTCAACATTCCTGAGTGCAAAGGAAAAACTTCAAAGCTCGTTTTCACCTTTTTTGTCACTTTGCACGTTCTTCCACTAAGCTCTTAATATGGAGTCCGATCCGTTCATTGACGACTTTTGATAACGATAAATTAAACTGAAAGAAATCGCTAAAGAACGGGACGTACACTATATCCTAAAAATGCTTTGGAGAATGCGTGTTTTAGACACATTCATAATGCACACTACTTTCCAGAAACATAGTTTATCTACAATAAACGTTCCATTACTTTTCAGGCAGTTACGAATGCGGCGAGCCTGAGCGCCCACTGTATGGATACTCAGTGCGTACCGAAACTGGTGCAGTGAACTATCGTTGCCTTCATGGTTACCGCCTTCAAGGTCCGGCTTCACGCACATGCGACGAGAGTGGCAAGTGGCAACCTAGGGAGCAACCTATTTGTGTTGGTAGGTTGCTTTGCTGATCCAACCCTGATCATTGTCTATTGAGACTGTTCTAACCTTACAAGGCCCGGGCCTTGTGCCCCTTATTTTAGAGGTCCCCGAAATTGGCTGTAAACGAATTGGCTGTTACAATTTTTGAATAATTTTATAACAAACGTAATTTAAATCGGAATATTTTAGATTTTTTATTTAACAATGAGCACCATAGTTGAATGATATTATGTGTGATGATTAACCTTACTTTCAAAGGTCATGATTTTGAAGTTTTTTTTGTAACAAAATCTCTCCGTTAAAAGGCCCCCAAAAGTATCCGGGCCTTGGACCTAAACTTGTGATGGTCAGGCCCGGGCTTTGCTAATGCTTTGTGGTCTTTTCTTAGCATTCGGGTTTGACAACACTGAGAACCTCTGCTACCATAAAAGACATATCACATCGAAGCTAATTCATTCGATCCAACCCTCAACGCAACTCGATCTTCAACTTTTATCTCAATTTCGACATCGAAAAGTTGGACATAGGGTTGCCAGCGTTGAATGCCGTAGGGGTGCCAGCGCTGAAGATGACACTTGGCACCGAATGGAGGTGTCACGTCAGTGGGAGGGCTTGTAGGCACCCCTAGGCGATTCACAAGCCCAAGGTGCATCAACCCAAGTCTATTCAAAGCCTTGAGGTGCCAAATGGGACCGTCCTTTTTCACTCCTGGGTTGAAAATTGCCCCCATTTATCACCTTCAATTTTAACAGTGCAGTCATAAATAGAACTTCATCCTCATTTTTGGCCCAAATTGATGTCTGTTCATCAAAGTTGGCTGAACCTACGAATGCTTTAAAACTACGTAGTATCTCTTCGATGTGATGAAACCAGCAACCTATGAATCTGATTGGTTCAAATTCTAGGTTGGATTAACCAAGTCAAGTAGGGTTGACGACGTTGAAGATATTTCCTTCAACCTTAGCTTCCTTGGCAGGTGGCAAATTTCCTATAACTTTTGCGTGTTGCTTTGAAGATGTGGTTGAGTTGAGGTTTGGGTTGGAGAATTTTCACTCTTGTGATATGCCCTTCAGATTCTACGTTTTCCAAAGTGTTTCATTAAATAAGGGATAGAGTATTCTAGTTACGTAATCATGACAAAAATAACCAGAAGTAATGAAGCACCCTGGTGTGGATAGTTCCTAGAAGGCTAATAAATTTCTTGGAAAAGTAAATATGCATCATTGAAAAATTCAGGTGAAAGATTCGACAAATTGTTAATATGGGATATCCAAAAAATAAGCAGCAGTCAAATGATCACGTTTTAATGATACGGCAGCATCCTTCTCCAAAAATCATTCCAACAAGGCTAGTTTATTTTTTTAAAAGAACGTATTGTTTAAAAAAAAGTTAAACTAGCCTTGTTGGAATGATTTTTGGAGAAGGATGCTGCCGTATCATTAAAACGTGATCATTTGACTACTGCTTATTTTTTGGATATCCCATATTAACAATTTGTCGAATCTTGGTGAAATAAGTTTGGTTTTAAGTTTGTTTGTTTGTTTTTTCAATTTTATTTACATCAAAAGGAAATTTGGTCGTGTGGGGTGAAAGTTTTGAGCCTCTTTAATAACCTCAAACATACGTTTGAATGAAAAAAAAATAAAACTAATCAGTTTTCTTCTATAAATACCCTGTATATTGATTATTCAAGTTAAATCAGTATTTTAGTAGTCAGTGGTCAATTTAAATCAGAATTAAAAGAAAATCAACACAAAAAGGAAGTAATAATCAAAATACATCTCTTCTCCCCTGCAGAAATCACATGCCCCCTTCTTCCTACCATTCCTCACGGGCGACTGGTTTACTCCGGGGTGACCGGGGTCGACTCAAGACCTACCCTGGGTTCGAACACGAATCTCACGTGCGACTATGGATTCGAACCCACTGGCAGTGCCATCGTCTGTGGCGAAGATGGACGGTGGATACCTCTGGTGGATCAACTCTCATGTCAGCGTGAGTGTGCAATTTTTGATTTGGTTGGTAGACATATATTTTCAGGCTTGTGTGCTTGGTCACGAAGACCCGCTTATAAACCATCGTCAAGAAGGACGGACACGACATACACACAAGACAGATGCTGCCATCTATCTCCACCCTCACAATTTAAACATGTCCCTGAAGGGGAGGGAAATAGTCTCCAGGGACCTGTTCCCGTGGGAAACTGCGCAATGACCGACGACAGGACTTTCGAACCCAACAGATTTAACGAGCACGTACTCCAGTTATACTTCAGTGGTACCGGGACTCGATCGCAGGACCTTCTGATCTCGAGACCGAGACGCTGACCACTAGGTCCCCACAACCAATTTTTGAGTTTGAGTGTTTGATATTTGAAAAAGTAATTTTGTGCCCCATTCGTGATTACCATTAACGTCTTCATTACCGAATAAAAAAAGTTCCTTTGAATTGTTTTAAGATTCTTTTTTCATGTAACTTAATTTGTCAGACACAAATGAAGAGTCCATTGGAACCCCTTGATTGACTAGGAATCTTCCCGTAGTCAGGTCTGCTTTGCGGACATTGGCGGCAGGAAACCGGTTTATCCCCTAGGTTCTTCTCTTGCGTTGTTAGCCGTACAAACGTGGGACTCGTGTCTCACGTGAATCAGGGTGGCGGCGTGAGAAGACCCAAGTGAGAAACCGGCTTCCTAACACCACTTTAAGTCGTCACCAAAGAGGCCTGATACGGACAGATATCCTGTCTATGAAGGGTTTTTCCCCTGGTCTCTTCAAGTTTTTTCAGATGATATAGTCTTCATTTGTCTTATATTTTGTTTATTTAGAAAAACGTCCCTCAGCTCAACAGTAGAGATTATTTTATTTTTGATTTTACAGAAACTGTCACCAACAAAAATATGAATATTTCTTTTAGTACAGAAACTTTCATCAACACAACTGAGATTGTAGATTCTTATCGTAAGATGATAGTATCGAAAATGAATGACAGTTAAAAAATTCCTTTAGCACAAATGGGTTTTTAATGTAAAATAAAATTTTAATATCATTTATTAAATAAAATCTTCAAATTTAAAAGTCACAATATTTATAAATAGATTAGCCCAGACAAATTTTTTTCGAACATATTGTAATTTGTCCAGAAGTCAATAATACATACTACTGTTTTTTTTTAAATACAGTAACTGTCATCGTCTAAAACTGTCGCTGAGACTTTTCTAAAAAAAGACAGCTTTCGCTTTAATATTAGCATTTTATTCATGCAATATTTCAGCCGTGGACTGCGGACCGCTTCCTTCTCGACATTCATCCGAGCGATATGTCCTGCTCAACGGTACGAGGTATGGTGGCGTAGCCATTTTATCATGTTCCACCTCTGAAGAGGGAGAGGAGGAGCTAATTTACTGCAGGGAGGATGGAAAATGGACTACTCCTCGCATGGACTGCTCTCCAAAAGAAAGTAAGTATTGAAATCGCATAGTAGTGTTGGGAAATAATTTTCAAGACCAGAGTCAGTCCACTTGCATTTGTAAGCTTCAAAATCAACCAGAAAGTACAAGTGAAAATTCAGTTACCAGTAAGATGTATGTGTGTTACTACCTTGTGAATTTATTGGTATATCTGTGAAAGCATAGATAAAAAATGAACGATATCAAGTTGAACACTAGAGTGTGCTTTACCGCAGGTCCTCTAAAATGTCGCTACGTTTTCCTAATGTTTTAAAATAAACATCAAAGTCAGGGCTGGATTTACCAATAGGCCCCAAAGGCTCGGGCCTAGGGGCGCACCATGATGAGGGGCGCAAAATTATTCCGCATATTTTTCAGAAAATTTCCATAACATGTTATAGACTACAATACATGTCTACATCTACATGCTCTCCACGAATATAAGTCCCATTCGCCTTCCTCGTATAGGTGACGCTGGACGGGCGAATCTTTCGCTTGACTGTCAGTGTGTATCTACAGCGCGTTATTTATTTAATTTAATTTGTTAGTTATTTATTTTATTTAATTAATTTACTTCACGATGAATTAGAATAAAATACAAATTATCTTCACAAAGACCTTTCTGGGGTCAAATTCCCCCCTTCTTTCGATGGTGTGAAGAGGGGGCGACAAAAAACCACGGGCCTAGGGGCGCATAAAATCTAAATCCGGACATGAATTCAAAGTAAAGTATTAAGTTCAAAAAGTTACTGAAAAATATGTATGCGTAGTTCTGGCTATATTTTAAAATTTCAAGATTCATTTTTAATGTTACTTTTATTTTACAAAACGCTTTCTTTTTCGTAGTTGGTCTCTCTCGCTTGGGTTTAGTTGAAGAAGATCAAGGGGATGTTCCTACAGGTAACTTTAAACCTATTGATTATTACTTACACTAACTAAGGAGTGTTTATAATTTAGTGCTCCACATGTTTCGAATTTCGACCCAAGAGCTATCTTTTTCTCATTTTTTTACAGGTGCCGTCATTGGTATGGCTGTGGTGGTGTTTCTCCTTCTGCTAACGGTTATCTTTGTTCTCTTACTCAAGAGGTGTGTTATTTTGCAGTCATACTTTTTTTTAGCTTATCTTAAAGCTCAGTTTTTAGTTCCTGAAAAATAAAAAAAAGTAAAATTAATATTAATTAAAAAATATTTATTATTTCAACGTATACCTGTGTAAAGTAATAAATTCCTTGAAACTAGAGTATGAAAAATAAATATCATCTACTAATTTCTTAAAACTTTGATCATGCACATTGACATCAATTTGAACCTTGAAATTGACTAATATGTTTCCTGACCATGAAACACTGAAATGAAAGCAGAGAAGACGGTTTAAATCAAATTTTGTTCTTTAGACGGAAGGTTCTCCGTCAAAACAGCGCTGATTCCCTCCCACGAAAAGAAAAGGACACGCCTTCAAACCCAGATCCTGCCCCTTCATACGACAATGACGCCTTCTATGCCACAATACCGCCCCCTGATGCTTCTGATTCGTCGAAAGAGCGATCATCCGTTTTTTCCACAATTATTTTCCCCAATCAGTGGCGCAGGAGAAAATCTGGCTCCTCCTCTAAGGACTCTGGCCACTCCTCTTCATCCGGAAATGGCTGCATTTATGAGGAGGTTGGAAAGAGGGAAGAACCAAAAGAAGTAGGCGTGGGAAAGACTCAAGGCGGAGTTACAGCAGCTGAAGCTGTCTACGCCCAAGTAGATCTTGAAGAGAAAAGGCGGTCCAGACTAAATAGAGCCGAGCGTTTTGAGCCAGTGGATCCACCTGAATGGGAAGGAACATACAGGTACACATTTTTTAAGATAAATGCATTTTTTTTCTAAAAAAGTAGTAACCAAAATGATTTTCTCTCATTTTTCTTTATCAATAGTAAGCACATTTTTAGTCTGTGTGAAGCATAAAATAATCTCATTTAACTCTTAGAATTCCCTATTTAGGAAATTGAGTTTGATTCTTGATTAGTTCTCGATTTTACTGCCTGTCGATTTACACCACTAAAAGGAGGAAAATTGTTGCTTCAAACAGGATTAGGGGACGTACATAAATTACATCACGAACAGAGGGGGGGGGGGGAGGTTATGTGACTGATCGTAACATGAAGGGAGGGAGGGGAAATTGCTTGCGTGACGTAACGATTCGGAAAATTTCACTTTTGCAAGGATAATCTGTTTTACATAAAATGGAGTTTTTGAGAAAATAATCCGTAATCTTTTTTATCATAAGAAACACTTTATTTCAGAAAGATGATGGGGAGATTATTATATGCCATAACGTTGGCATTGTTAGTCTCCTATATTTTATACACCCCTTTTCGTAACGGTACTTCGTAATACGATAAATTGCAACGCTATCTTGACCAATCAGAGGGCTAGCAGTTACCTGGACGAACACTAAAAGACCCAGAACTAAACAGATCCTATTACACCCAGACCTCCTTTTTTTAGAAGACATTAGCGAATGGCTAGTTATTCCTTGGACAACGGAAATGTAAATAAAATGTCGGTCTATTCCTATGAATAAATTGTTTAACCAATATAAATTTAACTTTTTTTCTTTCCAAGTTAAGTTTTAAATACATATATAAATGTGTATTTTTTATACAAATTTCAGAACATGGGTACAACAACGTCACGTAATTTTAGGGGAGGAGTTTTATCAAACCTGACGCAGCGTAAAAAAAGCGGGGGGAGGAGTCAAAAAAGTCAAAATTTTGCGTGACGTAATTCATGTACGTCCCCTTATATTTAAAAAAAAATATAATGTTTAAAAAAGCGCTTGAAGTTTCAATGTCATTTTTTTAAAAGAAATCTCAATGAAGGGACGCTTTTCGGATAAAAATGAAAAAAATTATATAAATAATTTAAAGTTAATAAATAAAATTGATTATTAAATAAAATTGAAAGTAAATAAATATTTTTTTAATGAGACGAATGATTATCTTCGATTTTATTTCTATTCTTATTTCTAACATATTAACTCCAATTTCAAAACTATTAATTGATGCTTTTTTTTTGCAGATCTGAGGGAGCATACGACGAGGTAGATCTGGAACCAATTAAACTCAGAGAGTTGCCTCCCATCCCGCCCATAGATGAGGGCGTGACCTACGCTTCTCTCTCCCTTCCCCTAGATCCGCCTCCACAACCCACTGTCATGAAGGACAATGAACTTTACCATGTGAATGAGGGACTACAAGTATAGACCCTCCTTACTTAGGAAAAATACGCCCCTTTGTACATATGCCCCGCCCATTAGGAATCTACTTACTGTAATTTTTTTCTGAAACTTTTGAAGTTTCGTCTATGGAACTTATCTTTTTTACATGGTTGCAAAAGTAATTGGTGGAAAATTATAATATCATCGAGCTGATTCAATACCACCGGTTGTCCATTTAGTGAAACACCTGGCTAGACTTGGCTTCGCGGACTTGGCAGTGTTGTCCCACTCTTTTTAACTTGAGAAAAGACAAAAAAATGGGATATGTAAGCCAAAGGTTTGGTTGTAGATCTACATAAGACGTGAAACTGACCATTGTAATGTCATATTAATGGTCCAATATATAATATTTATACAATTGCTGGTCCCTTAATTAAAAAATAAATTTAACTATCCATTCAATGGAGATTTGTGGGAATAGGTCTAGAACCCTTGAACAAATTTTTAATTCATATTCCAATAAACTGATAAAATATTATTGAAAAATCAAACAAAAAATCATGTTGGTTAAAGAATTAGCTAAAATCAAATGTATAATACTACGTTGTCAACTAAATTTACCTATCTTAATATGAGTAAATAAATGTTTTTTTCCGTCTCTATATTCTCTGCATATGCAATATAAGCCTTGAGAGCACACCTCTTTCTTTTCATCGCATGCCATGTAAACATTACGGCTAATTCCAGTGCTAAACCATGTTCGACCTTGAGGCACCAATTTCTTATGAACAAATTTTAGTTAAAACTTTTGAGGAAGATGCGGGTACTTAATCAATATTTTGATAATACTGACCAATTTTATTACATCAATATCATAATTTTTTGTATATAAGATGTATTTTTTTACATACGTGACTAGTCAGTGTCGTAGGCAAATAAATGTTTTATTTGAATTATTGTGTTGTTTAATTCTTTGATGGTATACTTTGATTGCTTTTTTGATTGACTATGGTGGTTGACTCTTTGCATCCTGATGTCGTTTATGTTGAAATTTTAAGAAAAGTCTGAAAGTTATCTCTCTTATTAATTATTTAAGGAAGCACGAACGGGTGAATACTCTGAAAACAACGAACCATTCTTATCCCTGCCAGTTTTATAAGTAATATAGGCTTTTAGAAGCAAAGCAATTTAGAGAAAAATGAGAATACAGTTTATGGAGTATAGGACAGAAAGAATTATACAAGATTTCCTATTTTTTTATTATAGTTTTTTTTTATTCTACAGAGCGTGATAAGTCATGTCCGTGGTGTGCTCCAGCGTCACGTCCGTGGAGTTTGGCAATTTATATCTGACTTATAAGATATGAGTCACTGTTTAAATTCGAGAATTGAAGAAAAGAACATTTTTGGATTATTATTAATGCAATATTTATGTTTATTTTTTAATTTGTATTTATTTTACTCAGTATTAAATGCTTGTCCCCAATGACTGCAGTCACGTCCGTGGAAATGAACAAAAACTTGTATTGACTTCAATAGGTGCCAGAACAACGCGGTGTCTATGTTATTTTAGCTTCATTTGTAGCCATATTATATAGAAAAATCAAAACATCAGTTTGTTTTTGGCATTAAGGTTCTCGTAGCGTGACAGTTATTATGATTGTGTGTCGCAAGGTGGCACTGCGAGCGCTGCATTATTCGGCAATTTGGCGATATTAAAAAAGCGATTTATTTATATACATAGCACACTGGGAAAATCCCCCAACGTTTAACTGACAGGTGGGGAGGCGGAGCCTCAGGAAAATGATATTTTTGGCACTGTACCATACTTTCCATTTGTGCGCGATTCTTTCGGTGTGTTACTTTTAAACGTTGTTTTTCGATTTTATGGTCTAGCAAACTTATTATTTTATTTTTAGGTTTTTTTTAGTGTTGGCTCAGGGACTTATGAATGTTATTACTTTCAATCAGTGTTGGGCATTCAATTAATCAATTGTTAATTGTAAAAGTTATGGCAATTAAATTAATTGCAATTAAATTAATCGCAATTGAACTTTTAATTGTACCTTGCAATTAAATTAAATGCAATTGAACTTTTAATTGCACCTTGCAATTAAATTAATTGCAATTAACTTCTTAGTTGTTTTATGAAACAATTAAAACTAACAATTAACTTTATATTAAAACGAAATGAGTTGGTTGGTTGGTTTGGTTGGTTAAATGGTTGGTTAGTCAGTGTTGGTTTTTCGGTCGGTCGGGTAACCAAAGCCAAACCAAACCAAACGACTGACCAATAACGACTACCCGACCGACCGACCGGTGTGGGTCGGTCGGGTAGTCGGTATTGGTCGGTCGGGTAGTCGGTATTGGTCGGTCGGGTAGTCGGTTTTGGTCGGTCGGGTTGTCGGTCTTGGTCGGTTGGGTAGTCGGTCTTGGTCGGGTTGTCGGTCTTGGTCGGTCAGTCGGTCGGGTTTGTTTTTCAGCATGGCTTTTAAATCAAAAAAGTTTTGAAAAGCAACTACCACTTGCGCATGCGCAATTTTCTCGTAAACCTTGTTTCGAGTACCAAGTTTGAATGCTTTATTGGTTTTCAGTTCGTACCTTTGAAACTTGAACTAAAATAAAAAAAATTCTAAAAAACATCTCCAAATTGAGCATGCGCAATTTTCTCGAAAACCTCATTTTGACGTTCCTCATTTGACGTTGTTAAAACCAAAAAAAAGTTACCACCTGCGCAATTTTATCGAAACCTTATTTCTACGTCCGAAAGGTACTACTGCAGGAACTCCTGTCCAAATTTGAAGTCCGTAGCTTTTTTAGAATACCGTAGAGTTGCCGAATACCGAACCGTTGAGTTGTTTTATACAACGGGCCAATGTCCAAAAACTACTTTTTCGGAATCAGAACCTTCCCAAAATGTGTAGAAAACACAAAATCTTCATTTCGGATATTCAAAACATCTCAATACTTCCATTACCTAATATTCATATTAGGAAATTGTAAGTAAAAAACAATGATATGCGTTAAATTACTGGCCATTTATGAGTATTTATTGCGAAAAATTGAGTCTGATATTAAAATTATTTCACTGAATAGAAATACCCCAAAAATAATTCTGATTTATGAATTACAAAAAAATAAAATCAACACCTACAAAAAATTTCAAAGAGCTACCAGAATATCATGGAATCCGACATAACAGCTTCTAAAAATAGCCCACGAGACGGGTGAAGGTCAAAGGTGGAGGTTTCCCCTTCAAATCCCCATGTGGTTGCCAGCTTTTTTTTCTTTGAGTCTTTGGCGAGATTGGCATAATTTAAATAGACCGTTCTTTTTAATTTCGGAAATCCAGATTATGAATACAGGTGTCTTTTAATTCGAATATCTGCAATTGTATTTGGACAAATAAATTGTCTCCTTTATTTTGAATTGTTTTGGCAATCGAATAAAATAATTAATATTAGATTTAAAAAATAATTATTCGTATTGTACTGTTTTTAGTAATTATTCACAACTATAGATGGCAGCACTAACTGGATTTAAATATCTAAAGAATTTTTTGTTTTAATTATAACTAATTAATATCTTTAAAATTACACTTATTAAATATTTAATTATCAAAATAACTTTGTTTTGTATTTTTTGGTAAATTTTCGTTTGTCCAAGTGGTATACTTTATTGACAATCTGGTTTCAAAGTTTCCCCATTGGGTATAGAGATCTATTACGCTAAGAGACCCTAAGTCATTTTTTTTTTGTTCACTAAGCTTAAGATTTAGTGAAAGGTTAAGAGGGGTACATCAAGGCTGTGACTAAGAAAGAAATTAGGTAAGCTAATCATAATAAGTACATTCATACATAATTACGTGTAGCATTCGATACAAAGAGCAGAAGCGTAGCGTGCCTTGGCGGGGCCCCGTATAAAAATTTGTTTGGGGGCCCTTAGGAAGGGTAAAGATTTCTCACGAAAGAAAAAAAAATGCATAAAATTAAAAGAAATATGTATTCATCATAATTATCTATCTGTCACTTTTTCCAAATTTTTTACAAACAATTCAAATTAAATATACGGTCTCCTTTCCTTTTTTCGGCAAACTGATTTATTAAATCATTTATAGCTGATGACTAGTTTTTCTAAAGTTTCTGCCTCTATGGACAATAGTGACAGGTCTGACAGGCGTTCCTATCCCATCGAAGTTCTTAGGTAACTTTTTATCAGTTTTAATTTTGAAAAACTTCTTTCAGCAGTTGCGGTTGTAACTGGAAGGGTCAAAAATAAAAAGCATGCTGTTATTACCTCGGGAAAACTGGATGCAAGCCTATTGAATTTATCAGCAATAATTCAATGAGTTCCTTAATGGAATGATTTTTTTGAATTTCAGATTTTAAGCATGTTTTTAGAGCCTAATTGGTCATAAAGATTAACTGAGATGTCTTTACTGTATTTAGCCGACAGTTTTCCGGAAGCGTTTAATATCTCTTCGTTTGAAGAAGACAGGAGTTTCTCCGGTTGTAATATTTCTAACATACTACTCAGGTCGCAAAGGCTCTGAAATCTTTGTTTAGTTTGAGAAATTAATATATCTAAACAGCAATAGTATACATTAATTTTGAAATAGGATTCTGTGTCTGAAATTCTCTCATATTGTAAAATTGCTTTTTTGGACCTTTGTAATTTGTGAAATAAAAAAAAATGGGAAGTTTTTATTAATTTTTGCCTACGCACGTAGGGGCCCCCGTATAATTGATACGGCAGATACGGCGGTAGCTACGCCTCTGACAAAGAGCTTAATTTGTTAAACTCATGTTTCAAATATGAACATACCATGTTTTACAAGGATGAAACATGTAATTGGTCACATCACGTCCGTGGATGTGGACATGGATCTGTGGACATCACGTCCCTGGATGTTTGGCCCACGGACATGATTTTCGTATCCACTGGCATGACGTTTCAATTATATAAGAATAAATTGATTAAATATAAGTGAAGTGCATTTTAGTAACACTATATTTTGCCGTGAACTAATATAATAAAGTAAAGCTGACATTTTATTAAAGTGTAACACATTATTAAAATATTTTTATGTTAATTTTGGGGGTTAAAACTTTTCTAAATAAAACATTATCAAATTAAGACTTACTATCAGAATAATTTATATTAATTGTATGATCTGGACCGAAGCTATATTTCTAATGTAGTATGTAAGTGTAACTCAAATCCAAAGTTTCAAAAACTTTCATCAATATTTTTTTCCAGATTTTTCGCGCCAACTGGTTTCTTTTCAGAGTATTCATCCGAACATATGGCGACACTGACACACATCTTGAATAACTGAGAGTTTTATTCAAAGTGATTATGGTGAATGCCAACACAGAAAGTACTATAATGACAATGACATGGATAAATCAGAGACATATAATAGAATGGACTGCGCATTGTCAAACCTAAGACGATACCCTCATGGGTCACGTGCTGGGGTAAGATTTACCCCAACACGTGATCACGACCAGTTGGCGAGTTTTTTTCACAACGACTTGAACATATGAGGCCGACAATTTAGTGGTATAAAAAAGAAGTTGAGAAAGGAACAAAGATGAATCGCTATTTCAATTCATTAGCTGTTCAATTTAACAAATGTTTGACTTTTTAAATATTAGTAACTCAAAAACTACGATTGCAAAAACAAGTTACTTTTATGCTAATGTACTAAAAATAATCTACTTCTAAGATGTCAATGTTCAGACAATTAATATATTTGACTGGGCCAAAAAGATCATTTAGAATTTTTACAGCGTTCACTTAATCATGAAGATGATTCTTCAGCATAAAAGAGCTCTTCTATAATAAATTCCCTCTATAAAAAGTATAGTTTATAAAAAACACAATTACTTAAAGTATGCAGAACTAAATAAATTTACCTGTGAAGTGCGACAAATCCTTTTTTACGCCACTCTGTGCAATTAACAACTACACAAGAATTTGGTATCTTGTACGATTAAAAAAATTACATGATTAAGAATAATCTAACATTGGACGAATTTAATCAAACAATTATGATTAAAGCTAGAAGAAAACAAGTAGGTTTGTAACAGAATCTGTCACTTAACTCGCTTCCACATATTTGTGTTTAACAGGAAAAAACGCGCCAAACACAACATTAATTCTATATTTAACATTTACAAGCTAAATTTGGCTAGTTTCATTTATTTTATTTCGAAAATTCAATAATTATTACTTATCGTTTGCAAAAATTAATTTATATTTTAAAGAATAAATATGTCTTATTCCTCGCTTTTAAATAGAATGAAAACATTTCATATCAACATACAAGGATTCCGTAGTGAAATATATTTGACGTCATTTCAAACTGATCGATGTCGCAAAAATAAATTTATTTTAATTTATTGTCTAAAAGAATTAAAGTTTCTCGAGCGATTGTTGCGAATGGCAAATGTGATTTAATTCTAATAAAAACAGGGCCTTTAGCTATTTGTAATTCAATGTTTTAAACGCCAAAATTAACTATTTTCATTAATCTTCTTTCTCAGATTTAATAATTAGACTTTATCGTTTGCTAAATTTGTTTGAAGTTCGAAGAATAATGATGTAATCTTTTTTAATAAATATTTTTGTCGCCACAATTTCCCATTTACATTTCTTTCGAAAAGTCACTTATTTATAGTTTGTTAAATTAATTTACAGTTCAAAAAATATATAATTTGTACAATTGATGCTTTAAAAATAAAAGCGAAACTTAGCATATTTTTTTTAATGCCAAGTTAGAATTCTCTATGCATCTTTCTTCATACATATATATATAGAACCATTAAAAGAACTCTATTGTGATAATACAACAATCCAAACCGAATTATATCACATAAATAAATATTTTTTCAAAAGTGTATTTTTATTTTAACAAAAGTTTCTCGTACGTTTAACGAAATGGCAACAGTAAAAATATTGAATAAAATGGAATTTGCATGTTATTTCAATGTAGATTAAATTTTTAGTTATTTAAATTTTAAATAAGCTTCTAGTTTAAATTTTTAATGAAATTTGGCATGTAGCCTAATCTGATTTTTTGCTTCAAAATGACGTATCCCACTTGTCAGTGGGACTTGTGGATGACAACAGTGAAAATATGAATAAAAATAGAATTTGCATGTTATTTCAATGTAGATAAAAAAAAATTTAGTTATTTAAATTTTAAATAAACTTCTAATTTAAATTTTTTAATGAAATTTGGAATGTAGCCTAATCTGATTTTTTGCTTTAAAATGACGTATCCCACTTGTCTGTGGGACTTTTGGTTCTTTCTGTGAAAGTGGGTGACAGACGGACAGACAGACGGACTGAACGATTATAAAACCTTCCACTTTTTACGTTATAAACGTAGTGTGGAAGCTAAAAAAAAAGAAATATATGCTCCTGGCCAACCTAAGTAGGGTAAATAGAAATATGCTATGGAGGAGATCCTTCCGCGGATGTAAAGAGTTCTATAAATTATTTGCGAATCCATCCAGAAAACTTGTTTAAAACATTAATTTTGTTTAAGGTCTAGCAGATTTGAATATTATTTGAGAAAATTTGGTAATTTTATTAAAATGAAAAGTGTATTTTCATTAAATTGTATTCAGATCATTTTGTATAGTATAAATATTACTTTATAAGAGTTTCCAGCCAACGGATTTGTTTCTTTTTCGCGTTCCATGGTTGCCGATTCGATAGGATTTTATTTATTACTAGCTGTTATACCCGACGTTGGACGGGTAGAAGTGGAAAATAATTTAACAGTCAATTTAACTATTTTTTTCTTTCATTTTAGTTACATAAGATATGAAGATTACCCAGTAATTTTCCATTTAATTACACAACTTGGATATAGTAATGATTAATATTAATTTCAAAAATACCTTTGATAAGAAGCTCAAATTAAAAAGAATACATATTTAAGTAAAAAATAATCAGTAAGAATTAAAAATGGAAAAAAATGTAAATCTTAAAAGGGTCTCAAACATTTATTTCAAAAAATGCGCTCATAAATGTCATCACAATTCCCTCATAAATACATAAAACCTTTTAGATCATTTGGCGCGTTTTGGGACATAATTTGGCGAGAAAATAGATATAGCTACAAACACACCCATTACAGATCCAACACAATGACCTTTGAACAACCGACCAGCTTATAAATTATTTATAAAAGAAATTGCCCATTTGGCGAGTTTTAGTTAATGATTTGGCGAGATTGGCAACGTATTTAGCGAAAAAATAAATACATAAAACACTAATATGCAGCTCTAGTGCGATGGCCTTTATTAACCATCAAGTTCAGTAATAGCTTAACTATACATTTATCTTAAATATGCATACATGCAGTCAACAAAAAAATCAATAAAAAAATCATCAAATAAACCCACAATAAAATCCGGGAATGGGGACTGGTGGAATTACGTCACTTGAAACGTGTCAATTATTTTTCAAATAATGAAATTAGTTTCTGAAGGTAATGGCAACAGAATAAAATAAACATTTTCAATTTTAAATGCTTTCGTTAAAAGTTTTATTTAATTTTTTCAGCCGATGGCATCAGGAAAGACAAAAAAATGATCGGATTTGAGCGAAAGTGGTGTATTTTTTTCAGAAAATTCAAATAAAAACGTTCGAAAACGATAGAAGGAATGGTCTGATTCGAAAAATTCTTAGCCTATGTTTGTTCCGGAGATGAGATGAATTTTTGTGCCAAATTTCGTGACGATCTGTTGCGGGGTTCTTTAGATCTCGTGTCTTATACAAACAAACAAACAAACAAACAAACGGAAGTTGCCTTTTATGTATATAGATGACAGCGGCA
Source organism: Oedothorax gibbosus (assembly GCA_019343175.1). NCBI lineage: Eukaryota > Metazoa > Arthropoda > Arachnida > Araneae > Linyphiidae > Oedothorax > Oedothorax gibbosus. The sequence continues at coordinate 41,390,803 of CM033280.1, forward strand.
GATGGTTTTTTTTTCATTGTATCATAATTCACTGTGTAATTGGCGATTGAAAATGAATTTCTGTTTAAGAAAGAAGGCAATTTACAATTCTTTCCTTAAATGGGAAATAGAAGTTATCAAAAGCATTTGCCCAAATCTGGCTGAACAAAAGTAGATTTTAAAATTTTTAAATTTTTTGGAAAAAGTCGTTGGTAATTGTAGTCAAGTATTCAATAAATGTCATAAAGATTTTTTTTATATCTTTTGTTACTTTTTGAGTCGCATTGTACGAAAAGTGAATACTTGTGATGTACATTATTCAATTTTTTTAGTTTTGTTAAAATAGTTTTATAGTGTCTCGGTTTTCAGAAATATTTTGTATGCTTTCTATAAAGCGCTAGAAAAAAAAATCTCCAACTATTAATTCGATTTTATTTTTTAACCTTTTGTAGTTTTTTATATCGTTTCTCAAGATTTATCTTTGGTTTTAATTGCAATAAAAGTTTGGATTTTACACTTTACAATACCGTAAAAACATTTGGCGTTTTTTGCGGTGTTACAATGGTTAAAATTTTGAATAAGAACATAAACTCTCCTGTTTATTATATGTTTGTTATGTATTCTTATTTTTCGCTTAAAAATATTAACCTTTTGCAGTTATAATACAAAAAAATTGCGATTTTTTTTGCAAAAATAATTATTACATTTGGATTTGATTTTCATCCACGGATTTAAATACTGCTCTGAATCCCTACTGCCTCATATTTTTTTTAATTATATTTTAGAGATGTGTGCTTATTTTTAGCTTAAAAATATTAACCCTTTTACAATTACAATTAAAAAATATATATTGTTTTTAAGTATTTTGAAAAATATTTTTCATATAAATTTCTCATCAAAATTTGAACTATTATTCTAGTATTCTAAGAGCCTATAAATAAAAAAAAACGCCTTATTGCGCATCAAGACAATTTTTATAATACCGTCAATTTACTATAGGCCAACTGAAGCGATATCGGCGCCACACTAGACGACTGATTGAAACTTTTTTTTCTTGTTTCGTTTGAATCGGCGAGGTTGCGATGTGATTTATTGTCTTGTATCATTTCTCTCTGCCATTTTACTCTTTGTTGTTTACCCAAGTTAGGTTGGCCACGAGTAAAACATTTTAAAAAAAAACGCCATGCATCTGGATGCTATAAACCCACGTGACTTGGGAACATATGTGAGTCACCGTTCAGGTTTGCCAGCCTACTCGTATCTGGTTTTCAGGTCTGGCGACAATTGGCATAGTTCTAACGAAACAATAGCGATAAGTTGCCATATGTTGCAACCTTTCTCCTCTTGGCGATTTTCATGATTGGTACGCTTTTAAGCTGCTTGACAGAGCAATGCGCAGTCCATTCTATTTTTTGTCTATGGGATAAATAAGCCACGCACGGGTTTGAAAGTTAAAGTGGTGCTGCCATCTATTTATTACGAATGTAACTAAAGAAAATGGTTTAAAAAAATGTGTGTTAGTTACATATTTCGACAGTTTCTAGGAGACATCAATCCTACCACTTTCCCTCTTAACAAAAAAGTTTTTAAAAAATTGTATGAAAAAACACAAGATTTACTTAAAGGTTCACATACTCTTTGTTACTACTATTTTACTGATCTTTTTTTAATCAAGTTGATCCGGAAACTATGTTTGACATAAAGTTGGGGGGTTGTGGTTTGTGGAGATAGTAAATCCTTGCGCCCTCACACATTTCTTAGAGGAGCGGAGACATGGGAAGTAAAGAGCTTACTCCTTTCTCCCGTTATGTTGAGGTCTGCTCGGATAGTTATGTAGAACAGAACTGTACTAAAATTGCGGGGTTTGTATCAGAGTCTACGGCTAGTAGCTTTTTTTTTAAATTTTGGTAGTACTTTTATGATTACTTAACTAGTAAGTTTTTTTTTGGATAGTTTCTATTCAGCGAAAAAAAATTGTTAAACCCAATCTTTCTCAATAAACACTTATAAATAGCTCGTAATTTAATTCTATCATTGTCTTTTTTTTTAAATATTTCCAAAAGATAAATTATTGAGCATATTAAAATTCGTTTTTCGTCTTCATAATAAATGATTAATTAAATAAGACTTATAAATAATTTTTATTAATTAATATTAAAAATTACTAAATCAGTAAAATAGAGCTTTTAAAGTGTTTTATTATTTTAACTACTAATACTTATTTACGGGCCACTAAAAAGTGTTCATTAAGAAAAATTGAGTTTGACTTAAAAAAAAAGTTCGATGAAGAGAAATTGAAGTCCCCCCGCCCCTCCTCGAAAAAAAAAGGATACTACATAGTTTATAAATTACAAAAGTACAACGTCTAAAAAAATTCTAAAAACTACTATAGCCATATAATATACTTTGATATAACATCTTCTGAAAAAAAAACGCAATTTTATGTAAGGGAGCCTGGGGAGCCATGGCCATAAGGGAGACTTGGCCCACCTTTAAATTTTAGTATTTAAAAATATTTCAGCATTTTCTCAATAGATGGTACTCAAAGCTACTGTTGTCAGCAGATAGCCACCTTAGTTTTATTGAGCTACTTTTTTGCATTGAGGAGAAAATAAAAAAAGAAAGTTTCTCACCCCAAAAAGTAAACATTTTAGAAATAATTTGTAAGATTTTTTCAGAAAAACCAATTCAATTAAGTTTAAGTTTATGGTATTTTTAAAATACTGTTATATTAAGGTTTTATTTTAGCTATAAAATTTATGCAATGAAGTAGGCTTCAAAGCACCATGTGCCATTCTTTACGAAATGTCTAGGTGGGGAGGGTTGGCCACTCTATGTAAGGGAGGGTTGGCCACTGGACCAAGGCTCCCTAAATGAACTAGTTATGGAAATCTATACATAATGTTTATCAAATACACTTTTAATAATAACGTATGATTATAACTTTATGAAGGTAATAGATTGATTATTAGTATTTGTACTTGTTTAGAATAAAACGAAAACCTCAACTAAATCAAACTTATCATTTATGACCAAATATCAAACTTTTTCTGCAAAAACTATATAAGTTATTAATTCAAGTATAATATTACTCCAGATTAATATTACGATATTATCAGATTTTTTCTTTATAGGGGGAGGGGGGGACGAACGGAAGAGCTTTGAAAGTGCGCTTTGATTTTGACTTTTACAGTTTGTGCCGTTAAAATGCAAAAAAAAATCAAACTGAGGCTTATATCTTGTGCATTTTAATGTGTGTACAAACTGAATAAAATATATTTAACATAAATATAAAAAAATATTTGTTATGGACAATATTAGAATTTTTAATTCATACAATACTAGAAAAATGTTTTACTCTAAAAATTAAGTGAGGACCATATGACGGTTCCCCAAAAATGAGAGCATAATCTCAAAAATGAACAATTCTCAAAATAGAACATATTCATAAACAGAACATTTTCTCAAAATGAGATTATAATCTCAAATAGAACAATATTATCAAAATAAGCACAATATTATCAAAATAAGAGCAATATTATTACAAGGTGAATATAATTCTCAAATGAGACATTATTCTAAAAAAAGAACATGTTCTCAAAAAGGAGAACTAATCTCAAAAATGAAAAATTATCTTCAATGTAACCCACTTTGACAGTGTATGATATAGGGTCCTGAATTATTGTCGTTTTTCTAATTGATTGATAATTTATTCAGGTTGAGTGTACAGTTGGCAGAATGGGTGGCCCTGGACAGGCGCGTAGCCAGCATGGGGCTGAGGGGGCTGTAGCCTCCCCCCCCCAGAAATTTTTCCGATTTTTTTAAAAAAAATTTATATTAAATTTCTTATGAATGAAAATAATATCTCTGAAAATGCCTAAGAAATGCCAACCCTACCCCCTTCAGTATTAAACACTCAACCTTAAGCAAAAGAAACAAGAAACACATGCTACAATGGTACACTGTTTGAATGACTGCGGGCGACGGTGCGACGGGTATTCACAATGGACACGGACACACCCCAGAGTATTTTCTCGGCTTTGTTCCTATAAAAGACTTAACTGGTGCAGGTCTTACTGCAACTAGATTGGAAACACTAATAAAACTTGGCTTTGATTTAAGCAAACTGCGTGGACAAGGCTACGACGGTGCATCCAACATGCGTGGTGAATTTCGAGGAGTCCAGGCTTTAGTCAAAGATAAATTCCCCAAAGCTCTGTACACACATTGCGTTTCCCATTCTTTAAATCTCTGTGTATCGGACTCAACTAAAATTCAAGGCATCCGAAATGCACTTGGAGTAATTTCAGATGTGTGTAATTTTTTTCATAGGTCGGCTAAACGAAGTACTATTCTTGCCGATAAAATAAAAGAGTTGAAACCGAAGGCGAAACAAACAACACTGAAAACACTCTGTGATACTCGTTGGGTCGCGCGCCACGATGCAGTTCTAATGTTTAAAGAATTCATTGATCCTATAATAGCTGCATTAGAACAAATTGAGAGCCTTGCTGCAGACGATTCTTCAAAAAAGGCCCTCATTCTTTTGCAAAGCGTTTGTAACTTTCCTTTTATCATATCTATATGCGTCGCAAGTAAACTTCTTGGTTACACTGTTAACTTATCCGAATATCTCCAAAGTAGCCATATTGATCTGGCACATGCCCTAGATGAAGTTTCTGAAATACACAGCATGCTACAAGAAGTTAGAGATGAGAACGAAATTAAGTTTCAACACCTTTTTGTAGATGAAAACATAGCAAAGTGTAACGACATACAAGTGATAACCCCAAGAATTTGGGGAAGACAGAAAAACAGACCTAACATTGTACAGAAAACACCTCAAGATTATTACAGAGTGACTCTATTCCTACCTTATTTGGACGCGATTTAAGTTCTTCTTTAACTGAACGTTTTTTGCCGCATGACAATACGTTCACCCAAAAACGCCATTAACAAAAACTTTGAAGATATACAAGAAGCCATTTTATTTTATGAAGATGATATACACACCTATCAACATGAATTTGAGGCTGAATGGGATCTGTGGAAAAAGAAGTGGGTATCCGCTGAAATTCTTCCATGTACAGCAATTGGCTCACTCTACGAGTGCAACAAAAACATATTCCATAATATTTACATTTTAATAAAAATATTGTCCATACTACCAGTTTCGGCTGCAACTGCCGAAAGAAGTTTTTCTACACTGAGGCGGTTAAAAACCTACCTAAGGAGTACTACCAACGAACAGAGATTAACTGGACTAGCTTTGCTAAATGTACATAGAAAAATCAATATTCCTGATGACATTGTAAGAAACAAATTTATCTGTAAAAATAGAAAATTAAACTTTAATTTATAAAACAATTGCAATGAATACTATTTATTCAACTTTTAGTTTGAAGGTCTCAGCCCCCCCCCCCGAAAAAAATCCTGGCTACCCCCCTGGCCCTGGATGTTCGATAACGATCATCACGAACGACGGTTGCAAGGGCCACGGCCTGAAGTGCCCCTTAAATCGGCGGCACCTACACCTGGGACTTCTACATCATGGAGAGGTATCCCACTTCCGAAAACGTAGTGATACAATGGAAAATGGTCGATGATAAATACAAGGACATTATATGTGTTCATGTCCCAAGTAGGACCGAGGGTAAAAGCAAGATCGACTCAACAACGCCAGAGATGCTCCCTGTGACGACATACTCTCCGTCTGATTCGGATTGTTGGCTTTTCCTAAATAAAGTAATGAAATATGTTCTTGATCAAAAAGAGAGTATTAGCAAAGTATTAGCGAGGACCGAGGATAAAAGCAAGATCGACTCAACAACGCCGGAGAAGCTCCCTGTGACCACACACTCTCCGTCTGATTCGGATTGTTGGCTTTTCCTAAATAAAGTAATGAAATATGTTCATGATCAAAAAGAGAGTATTAGCAAAGTATTAGCGAGGACCGAGGATAAAAGCAAGATCGACTCAACAACGCCGGAGAAGCTCCCTGTGACCACACACTCTCCGTCTGATTCGGATTGTTGGCTTTTCCTAAATAAAGTAATGAAATATGTTCATGATCAAAAAGAGAGTATTAGCAAAGTATTAGCGAGTAGCAAATAGGTTTCATGTTTTTTCTCCGAAATAACCGACAATCTGAAGCAGACGGCTTTAAAGTTGAGTATGAAATCGTTAAAATATTAGCAATTCAATTTTGAGATTACGTCTGGGTCACCAATATGGCGGTGGATGTTAGATTTTTGCAACGTTCTACTAAATCAGTAAAAATAAATGCTTTGTACTAGTTTTGTGTATTTTATTCGTTACATGCATGAAGTTTAAATAAATAGAAAACGGATTGTAGCTTCCACACTACGTTTATAACATAAAAAGTGGAAGGTATTATAATCGTTCAGTCCGTCTGTCTGTCTATCCGTCACCCACTTTCACAGAACGAACCGCAAGTCGCACAAACAAGTGGGGTACATCATTTTGAAGAAAAAAATCAGGCTAGGTTACATCCCAAATTTCATTAAAAAATTTAAATTAGAGGTATATTTAAAATTTAAATAACTAAAAATTTAGTCTACATTGAAATAACATGCAAATTCAATTTTTATTCAATATTTTCACTGTTGCCATTTCGTCAAACGTACGAGAAACTTTATTTAAAATAAAAAATAAACACTTGAAAAATATATTTTTGAGTGATATGATTCAATTTGGATTGTTGTAATATCACAATATAGTTCTTTTGATGGTTCATTATATATGTATGAAGAAAGATGCATAGCGAATTCCAACTTTGAATAAAAAATATGCAAAAGTTCGCTTTTATTTTTAAAAAGCATCAATTTTACTAATAATTTATTCTTCTCTTTTTCGAAAGAAAGTTAACAGAACATGGAAATTTTTTGCAACAAAAAGATATTTATTAAAAAAATATTGCATCATTATTCTTCATCATCTATTTTCAAACAAAATTAGCAAACGATAATGCGTAATTATTAATTTGCGAAAGAAGATTAATGAAAATAGTTAATTTTTGCGTTTAAAAGTTTGTATTATAAATAAATTATTAGCTAAAGGCCTTGTTTGGCGACCTTGTTCTTTCTGAGGTGTATCAATAGTGCGTTTTTTTTGTTGAGCACAAATATTGTGTGGAAGCGGTTTAAGTGACAGATTCTGTAACAAACCTACTTGTTTTTGTATGGGAAAATTAACATAGACCCAGATTCTCCAGATGCATTTTCCCCAGATGCTTGCACATTAACCAATATCATAAAAATCATTTCAATAAAGTGTATTGGAACACCATAGGTAAAAAATAGAACGAAAATTTCATATCTTTGTTATCGGTTGCTAAAATAGTAATTTCTGAAATTATATTGGAAACAAATGCATTTCTTGGACATAATGTTTTCTTCACTACGCTTCCAAACTACGTTTATAACATAAAAAGTGGAAGTTATTGTAATCTCTTTCAGTCCGTCTGCCTGTCACCCACTTTCATATCCCAAACTGCAAATGCTATAGACAAGTGTGATGCGTCTAAAAATTCAGTGCATCGAAATTTGAAGACATTGAAAAAGTTCGAAAAAAAAATAGAATTCGTAGCACCGTCAGTGCGGTTAACTTTGGTCCAAAATCATAGGTTTTTTTATAAAAGAAGAAACATTAAACTACAAAAATGATTTAAACACTTAAAAATCATTATGCATTCTACGTATTGTACTTTTAGGAATAATTTTCAAGCATTTTTGTTAAATTTTATAAATTAAAAAAAAATTGGTGTTAGTTTAAAAAATTAGGCCACGGTTAGGATCCCGGAGGGTAACTTTGGTCCATGCATGAAATACATAAGAACATACTGTTTAACATCCCTAAAGGCTGTGTTACCGAATTAAATAGTAATATTAAAATGTTTAAACATAAAAGTTATAAGATAAGTTATTAAAATGGTATAGTAACTGGTAAAATGGTATATAACTTAACATGTACATTACAGTGCATCGTAGAATGACATTACACTATGAATAACACGATTGATCGCCTTTTAAAAGAACAAATGTAAACTTCAATTTTAATTTTGGAAAATTAACTTGTTTTTAGAAGCAAGATTTAATAAAAAATATCTTTATAAAACGCAAACGATTTTATTATAAAAAGAAAACGATAATATATATTCGCAATTTGGAATTTGAAAATGTTTACATTTCGACATTAACGATTTTGGATATTGTACTTGTCCATTTTATTAGAATAAAATCACCATTGTCATGCACGCGAAACTTTATTACTTTTAGATAAAAACATAAAAAAACACATTTATTTTAGAGAAATAAATTAGTTTGAAACGACGTCTTAATATATTTCATTTTGAGATTCTTTGGTTATGTTCATATAATTTGTTTAGAAAGAGACATTATTCGTTTTATTTTTTTCTATTTTAGAAAGCCGACTTAATTCTCATTTAAATTTAAGCATGTATTAATGAATAATGACGTTTTATTATTTAATCCGTTCTTTTTTTAATGGTATTAAAAAATCATTCAGTGGAGTAAGGTTTCGAAGATAATATGTATTGTTTAATTTTGTTGTATGTTGGGGGAGGGGGGGGGGATTGGAAATGTTTTCTTCTATTTAAAAACGAGGAATATTACATATTTATTCTTTGAAATATAAATTAATTTAGCAAAGGTCCGCGATAAGAAATAATTATTGCATTTTCGAAAGAAAAGAAATGAAACTAGACAAATTCAGCGTGTAAATGTTTAATATAGACGAAATACTGCGTTTGGCGCCTTTTTTGCTGTTGAACACAAACGTTGTGTGGAAGTGGGCAAAGTGACAGATTCTGTTACAAACCTTCTTGTTTCTTCTTAGTATAGTTTCAGATCATAGTTATAAGATATATTGATTCAAAAGAGATGTTCAGTCGTTGGTCAGTCCCATACAGCTTATGCATTATAGCTTTGAAATCGCAACCTCTGCGAAAATATTGCTTTGCCATGTAAGCATTTTTACACCAGGTAAGATTCGTCATAGCAGCAAAATAAAACAAATTCGAAAAGAAAATATCATCGGTATTTTTAATAATTGATTGATACAGTGATAAAATAATGTAGCCCTCTTCAGAATAATGGGGGGGGGGGGAGTTTAATTAAACCTAAAAATTGATAATTAAATAGCCTGATCATGTTTCACTTTCAAATTTGTTTCATTTTGTTTTTATGACAATACTCATACATGGTGAAAAAATGCTTACATGGCAAAGCAGTACTTTTGCAGATATTTCGAATTTAATGCAATAGCTCTACATTGCTGACCATCCCTCTTAAAAGTGAATTACACTGTCAAGAAAAGAAAGAAACAAAAAAAAGCAAGAAACTTAAATTGTTAAATGGAGAATAAACATTGTATAAAATATTCTGTAGCATTGTACATTTTACACAATCATTAAATAGACAGAGAAATAGACAGCTGGAAATGATTTAATTACCAAATTACCTTTGCAAAGGCCTCTGATCAAGCACACAAGTCGGAAAATACATGTAGCACCAACCAACCTTTGCGAAAAGGCATATGCGTGACAGGACGCCACCAGTTTCCACTACAACATTAGATTCCAGTTCTCTTTACTTTTCTCCAGTTCTCTGAGACCTCGCTAACTAAAACCTGATCAATTCTACCGATCAAACCAGAAAAAAAAACTGAAACAAAGTATAAAAAAAAAACTAAATAAATAAATTCACCACGCACTGATAACTGCTGAAAAACTGACCATAAGGCTCCTCGAAAAATCTCAGCGCTTGCAGTGACAGCCTCCATCATTCATGGGCCATAACCACCAGCATTGTTGCGAGATAGTAGTTTTTTTTTTACCTCGTTGGATCCCGTGGAAAAGCGATTTTGGGGGCTGAAGCGGTTATTTCTACAAAGATTCTATCGATTTCGGACGGTAGAGCGAAACATGGGGCTCTACCTCTCATTAATGATGTAAAAGACATACATGGATGTTTTATTTTGCGTGGTTTATACTGGTGTCTTTGTTGAGCCTGACTGATCTAATTTTGGACGAATTGGCTGTTGGGTGGGTTTTCTTGTGAGGAGCAAGATAATTTGACGTAGCTGTGACATCACCGAAGGCGTGTCTGTTGTAGTCGTCCACTGAGCGGACTAGAATAGTAAAGAAAAAGGAATACGACGGGAAAATCGACAACCTCACAACATATATTACTTGTAGAATTGCTAATTATCGACTGGAAATTAAAACTAACAAAACGCCATAGTTTCGGCAAATTGACAAACGCATTTCAACGCCCAAGTCAATTTCGTTGCAGTTTTGACAGTTTAATCTTAAGCCCATTTCACACCTGCACAACTACTTGCAATTCCGTTGCAACTACATGCAACTGCAACTCGTAACTTGTGGTAACCTGGTTTTTCGGGTTTCCGCAAAAAGTTATTTATCTCACAATTTGGCAAGTTTCATCTTTTTGCAGGGCATCGCTTGCATCATACAGAAATTTATGTTTCCGAACTTCATTAATAAGATCAATTTCCATTTGTGCCGTCCATTTACTACCCAGTTTTACTTGCGCAGATTTTTGCATTTTTTTGCAAGCAAGGAAAGTTGGCGTCTTAAAAAGTAAATAAACAACCAGTTGGCGAAGTCTAGTTCGCCACAATGTAGCCAAACAAATACTGAATTCTGATTGGCTAACGGTACATGCAACTTGAGATTTTTTCGTGCTCGCATGAAAAAAATCTCACGACTTGAGTGCAACTTTTAAATACATGGTGTCCTATGGGAGTTGCAAGTAGTTGTGACAAAGTGTGAAATGAGCTTTAGACAATTGAAATCCACCATGCGCTGACTATCTATGCTATAAACTTTTGGTCAATGTAAGTTACTATATCATCAAGGTTGTTAAGACTTTGCCTGCCTTAGAGCTTGTCTACTTACCTCTACGTAAGTTCTTATATAAATAGTACTTATATTTACCTTAGCCTTTAGCTACCTACCTCTGTATTCCTTAGTCATCATCTATCTACCTTAATCCTTAACTACCTACTTCTGTGTACCTTAGTCTTTATCTACCTACATATGTCTATCTTAGTATCTGTCTACCTTACCTCTGTCTACTTTAGTCAGCGTCTACCTACCTCTATGTACCTGCCGATGTCTACCATAGTCTTTTTCTATCTATATAAGTAAATCTTAGTATTTATCTACCTACCTCTGTCTACCTCACAAGAAGAGTCAATATATAATGACTTTAATTGCATGTTGTGCATACAACAAATAAGATCACATTGATACCCTTACTTCCTCTAATCGATTTAAACTTATTAACATTGTACTCCTAAAAAAACTTAAAAATTTTTTTACAGAATTTTTTTAAAACCATACCATAAAACAACCATACAATAGTTACCATAAAGTAGTTCTCAAAAATTAGTTGTTGCTAAAAGGGGTATACCTATACATAAGACCCCACTTTTTATCACATCAAAACTTTAAATAGAAAATAATGATTGGCAAAAAATAATAACCTATAGAAATCTGAACGAAGGGTGACTGCTCTGTAAAAGTACCTACTACAATTGTATATCTCATAACGGGATTGCAGGGGGAAGAAATGTACAACGTCGTTCATCAAGAAGGTAGTTCTTTTGAGCCCCGCGATTATCGCTCAATTTTATGAGTTTTTGCCCCATTCCCCACCCCCATGTACTTAAGTAATATTTTTTTCGTGGTTTTTGGTGCTTTATATCGTTTTCTGTGCCCTTGACTGGGTGATTTTTACCCCTTATTAAACGGCTCCGAGTCGGTACGCTGACGATTGTGTTGTACTATAGATGAAGTTTCGGTCTGCCTTTAAGTAAATGTAGTTTTACGTGATTGAAATAGCCAATGTAAGCCTCGTAGGTTTATTTTTACTCCAGTAAACACTGAATTAAGAAAATATCTTTTATTTTTTCATTAAAAACTTATTTAGAGAAAAATACTGTTATCTTCTTTAAACAGTTTTTTTCTGCAAAAATATGTTGTTTGAAGTAAAAATAAAGTTTTGCCTGTTTTTAGCCACGTAAGTCTTGGACTCTGCAACCAAAAAATCATTGTAATTGTTTGTTACAAAACTCCTAGTGCTAAAATATCTCAGTTGGGAGAGCATTGGACTAAAGACTAAATTCCGTGGTTCGACCTCGGGTAGTTTAGCAGTTTATTATTCCTTGGTAGCATTGTGGTCAATATACCCGCCTGTCTTTGGGTTAGAACCGGCTGTTCAATTTCCCGCAGAGGGAGGCAGTACTTTTTTTTTACAATTTGTTTGTTAAAAGACAGCTTTACAGTTAAAATGCAAATTGATAGTATAACATAAGCATCGCACTGTACGCGGAAAAGTGACCTATCGCACAAATATGACTTTACGAGTTGTAAATGCTATAACATTCAAAATTTAAATATATAGCTATTAAAGCAAAAATTAAATCAATTGGTAGAATAGTTGGAATGCAGTAAGAGAATCGCTATTTTTTTCTATAATGCAATGCAATCGAAAAAATAAACTTCAGACGATTTTTCTGAAAAATTAGTATTTTTGCGATAGGGTCTCTTTTCCGCGTACAGTGCGACATATTTTCCCTGTAAATTATACGGCATTTTTCTGGCTTAACAGCTGACAGTTTTTTTTTGTGTTTAAAAACAACATACTTTTTTTTAACAGTGAAATTTCTTCCTCAACCAAGCCCAAAGAAAGGTAATGCTTTGGACCACAAATAAGCTTAAACATGTATCATTCCACTATTCATAAAATAATCTGGTTAGATTTTTTTTTATATGATCTATAAAATGGGTAAACATAGAAGAAATAACTTTACATTTGTATTTATTTGCATTAATTCATACTTAGTTAACATAAATTTTATATAGCAATTTTCCTTATACGTGTCTTGTGACAAAAATCTAACAAGGCGAGTTATAAATTAGGAATATATGTTTTGAACAACTAATACCAGGGGGATCATACAAAATTCATGAAAACATGTACTATTCGCCAAAATCAATCTATTAAGCTCAAATGAAATGTTTTCTTTTGGGGGAACTATACCTTACTCAGAAGGCCGGGATAGCCTGGTCGGTAAGGTCTTGGACTGGCATCCCTAAGGTTGCGAGTTCGAGTCCCGCTGCCTTCCGAAGACCCCCGTGTACGCTAATGGTGACTGGTGCACGTTAAATCCGTCGTGGTCACAAAGTCCTCCAAATTCCCATACCAAATCAATACTTCTGGGGGTGACAAGCCAATTCTGGGGATCCTCTAGTTGACCTCTGTCTCTAAAAATTAGATGGATCCACTTATGTGTGTGTTGTGTCTGTCTTACTTGACGAAGGTTTATAAGCGGGTCTCTGACCAAGCACACAAACCTGAATATATATGTCTACCAACCAACCAACCTTACTCAGATACCAGTTTTATCTAAATTTATTCAACAATTATATTTTACTGAGATGATGGTTTCGAAAATTCGTTGAAGTGTTATGAAAATAATGCTTACATGACAAAGCAGTAACTTTGGCAGAAATTCGGATTTCAAAACTAACTTATTAGCCCTATTAGAGTAACTAACAACTGGATATCCCTTTTAATTGTAAAATAAGGCAAAATGTTTTCGAAAGCCCATTATCAATAAATAATACTTTTATTGTGAAGAATTTGAATCTTTATTGTACATTATAAATAACAAAAGGTTAATATTTAACGGCGTAAAAAAATCATTATTTATCGTATCCCAAAATACTTTTGTCTCAAAAAAAACAACTTAACCTAATGGTAAATAAAGACGTTTATTCACAAAATAAATGATATGCTGGCACATTTTGTTAAACAAAGGACCTAGTTTCTACAACAATTTAAAACCTATTAAGATCATAATATAATTACATTAAAAGTTATACAACATTTTCTGTTGTTTGTGTATTTTTAAAAGTATATAATCATATTTTGTGAGAAACCGATCGTTTGTAAAACACACCCGTTGGCATTAAAGTGGAGTGAAGCCCAGCTGTAATTGTTTCAAGTCACGTCCACTTGCTTAAGAGTGATCATCAGTCCCATGGAACTAATTCATTAGTTTTGAAATAAACCAATGCAACATTTCGCAACCAATGCAAAATTAATGCTTGGTAAATAAGTATTTTTATACCAGGTATGAAAATTATCATAACATCAAAATCATCGGGTTATTTATTTTGTATTTAAGAACTTTTGATACTTTATTATTTATTGAATAACTGCTATTTTCTCTCTCTTTCAAATTTGATTTTTTTCGCTGTTGTGACGAGTCTCATACATGGTGGAACAAGAAGTTCTTAAAGAACTAAAATAGCCTACTTTCCTGTTACTTAAATACTTACTGAAATTCTAATCGGGACACAACTAGGTTAACAACAGTAAATATCATCAACAATCGTTTCTACACTAGATTTACACACATTTGAAAAAAATCGCTAAACACAACATCCAGCTATAATTTAAACTTCTAAAAGCCAAAATCAACTATTTTCCTTAATATTCTTTCCAAATAACTTATTATTATTTATCGTCTGCTCGATTTATTTGTATTTCGAAGAATAATTAAATATTTATTAATAACAAAAATAATGAAACTACTCCAAACTGCATTAAAATAATAAATGTAAATAATTCATTAAATAATTCAACATTCATAATTAATAATGTAAAATTCATTTTTTTTAATTCTTTCGAATTAAAAAAAGAAAAGTAGGCTAAAAAATGCTTTAATGGCAAAGCAATACTTTATCAGAGGTTGAGACTTCGAAACTGAAGCATTAGCAATACGGGATTGACTAACTACCGAACAACACTCTCAAATGACAATCGCAAATTATCCTAAAGTGTCTAATGCAATACTAAATTTCTATAGATATGTCTGTTTCTCCATACTCTTCCTTCCTTAATCGGCCCTAATAACGTAAACAAAATTGCTCACTAAGTGCGCAAGTTTAATTTTTGATAGATGTATGTATATTTATTTTCATAAAATAATAATTTAAATTAAAAAGTTTAATGTCTAACCATATTTAGCGTTAATTGAACCAGTATGAAACCGTTCTTCCAAATATGCCGGGTTAAATTAATCGGCAAAAATGCATTAAAAACTTCTTCATAAAAACTATTAGCTCATAAATAACTGTTGCAAAAATGCCATGAATTTTTTTAATTTGCTTGGTAAACATATTATTTTCTTGTATTTGACTGGTTAGTAATTAAATACATTGTCACTTTAAAACGTGTTTTATTTAATGATAGAAGAATTAAATTTTTAGCATTATGTTCTCTTACTAATAGTAGTTTTAAACAACTGATAAAGAAAATCATTACGTTCATCGATTAACCTACATCTCCTTAAATTTAGTCAAGCATCGAGAAAGAATGAGCTAAACATTAATGGGATAACTTTTTGTAACTCCCATTAGAAACAGCGGTCGGATATTCGGATGAATAACTAATTTCTACTGGGTTTTATTAGTATATTTTATCTACGATTTTTTTTTTCTAAAACTGTAAGAACAGGATAATTTGTTGTGGATACCCTCGTTACTGTTTTAATATCCGTCATTTGATTTTAAACTGATAAGTTTGAGCATGCATTATTCGTAACTGTTTTAATATTGTTCCTTTGATTACGAACTAATGATATTGAGAATTATTCGTAACTGTTTCAACATTGTTCAATTGATTATGAATTGATAATATAGAGCATTTCCGAAAGTAAGTAAAACCCATTGAAGAATATTTTGTCGATATTCCATTTGTATTTCTATAATAATATTTTTTTATATAATTAATTGTATAAGTATAGTTTTCTATCAATTTTTTTGTAACCGGATACCTTTTCTTGTGGGTACCGACGTAACTGGTTTAAATATTCGTCATTAGATTATGAAGGATAATATTAAGTAATATTCTAAAGTATGTAAAACCTATTCCATAATATTCCATTTGTACTTAGTTAAACACATTTCGTTATTTTGGGTACTTTGATGAACTTAGAGTTTTAATATTCGTTGTTTGTTTATGAATTGATAATATTGAGCATTAATCAGAAGGAACTAAAACCTATTCCAGAATATTTTGTCGATATTCCATTTATACTTAGTTAAACACATTTCATTCATTTGGATACTTTGGTAAACTTAGCTACTTAGATAAAGTGATGAGAAAATGGAATTGGCCAAAAGGGAACTGTTTTAATATTCGTCATTTAATTATGAATTGATAATATTTATTGAGCATTATTCAAAAGTAAGTGAAACCTAATCCAGAATAGTTTGTTGATATACCATTTGTACTTAATTAAAGGTACTTAAGTACTACATTAATTTGGCTAGTTTGGTGAACTTGGCAACTTAGATAAAGTGATGAGAAAATGGAATTGGCCAAAAGGGAACTGTTTTAGTATTCGTCATGTAATTATTTATTGAAAATATATATTGAGCATTATTCAGAAGTAAGTGAAACCTATTCCAGAATAGTTTGTTGATATACCAATTGTACTTAATTAAATGTACTTAAGTACTAAATTAATTTGGCTACTTTGGTGAAAATAGCAAATTAGATAAAGTGATGAGAAAATGAAAATCGCCAAAAGGGAACTGTTTTAATATTAGTTTCTTCTTTTCTTTTTTTTCTTCTTTCCATTTATACTTATTTTATTATTTTTTGCAACCATTAAAAATTCATTTCTTTACACATGAAAACTCTGCAAATATCACAACCAAAATTGAAAAATAAAGCACTGAAAAAAGAAGTCGTGGAAATTAAAAAACAAAAGTATAACCTGTAACTATTCAGTCTTAAATAATTTTAAAATACATAAGACGCTACTTTTTTACTTAAAAATTCTTAGCTCAGAAACCATTATCTCTAAGTCCTTATCTCAAAAGTACTCAAACTAACTGCGTTATTTTCAACTCTTATGCTAGAAACTTTTTTCTCTCGGAAGAAACAAAACACAATTCTCTGGCAAAGGGAAATGAAGTGCAAATGATGAAGCCCGAAAAGATTTGTTATTCAGATTTTCTTACTTTTTGTGAAAACACTCAACAATACGAATGTTGTAAACTTCCTTTTTGAGTCGGTGTTTTACATTGCAAATTGTGTGTGGTGAACCCATGTTGAAACTTTTGTTTTCGTTTTTTTCTAAATGTTTTTTTCTTGTTTTGTTATTGTGTTGTTTTACAATATATGGAAAGTTTTTTAAGGTTAAATTTCGTAGAAAGTATTTTTATAGTTTTAATTTACATTCCTTCGAGTTTTGTCAGAGGGATTTTTGTCAAATAAAAACCATTATTCTCTGTCTAAATTTTAGTCATACGAGAGGGATAGGCAACTTGACTAAAGGCTAAACATGTTCTGCAATAGAATTTAATCAATATTTTTATATATTAATATTTTTTATCGTTATAAAGTAAACTACTATATGTATTTTATGAATTTTAAAATAGGGTAGGGCACACATATATACCGGCTTGTGTGCTTGATCAGAGACCCGCTTATATAAGCCTTCGTCAAGTAAGACAGACACAGAAAGAATTTTTACTGTCACAGAGAAAGGAAGTACACCCAGGATGAAGGCGGGAATCGAACCCGCACCCGTTACAGCGTGCAGACTGCTAGCTCAATGGTCCAAACCACTCGGCCATCCGGGCCCCGGATTTTAAAATACTCCCCTATACTTGAGAAGTAATTCAATTTCCTAATAGGTACTTTAACTCATTTCTTGTTTAACAGTTCATAATAGGTGGGTCATAAATGTCAATTGCAATGCCGTAAATACATCAAAATAATGAACAATCATTTTCCTCTCTTCATAGGTTTGATTATGCTTTTAATTAGTCTTCATCTACAGTGCTGCACAAAAATTTAGGCACAGACGCGATTCATAAAAAATCCCCAATGTTTACTATTTTCCAGTAGATTTTTTAAATATGTATTCTTTGTCAGCATGAAAAATAATAGTATAAAAAATTGTTCCAAAAAATATAAATAAATGTGACTTCTATCAACAAATTAAAATTTTCAAAAGTTTCCTTGCCACAAAAGTATAGGCCCACGTTTCAGTTTTATGCAAGTTCTTTACAGAAAGTGATTGCGTCATCAAAGGAGGGGGGTTTTAAGTTGCTTTAAAAGGTTGAAGGTAATTTTCAATGCTTAGAACTATGCCGAAGTCAACTGAATTTTCGTATGAAGAGATTATAAGAATATGGACAGTAAAATCCAGAGGTAAATCTGTACCGGATATTTCTGCTGAATTAAAGCGATCCAAACGAAGTGTTTATAGAGTGTTGGCACTAGGCAATCATTATCAACCAAAATGGCGGCCTGGAAGACCTCGAATCACCAGCAAACGAAAGGACAGAAAAATATAAATAAATATAATAAAATAATATATTTATTTATTATTTGTTTGTTTGCTTGTCTGTTTGTCTGTGTGTTTGTTTGTTTGTTTGTTTATAGAACTCCACCCTCCCTTTCCCCCGTAATAGTTTCTATATTTAGAATTTTTAGAACATTCTGAAAGCCATGATATCTTGTGCATTGTGCAATCAGCAGCGTGCCATTTGACATTGGCTAGCAGTGTAAAAATATTTCAAAAATTCTATTCCAAATTATCTGGTTTCTAGGCATTTTACTTCTGAATTGATTTGCATTTTTTTCTTCGAATAAATAATCCAGTCTCGCCTTGGAGCTGTCCAAATATCAATTAATAATTTTTAATGCTTTTAAAAGTTTACAATTTTATATTTCCATGTATCAAATACATTCATAACTACTTGTATTTTTAATATATTTTTTGTTGATACTTATAGAACTTGTAAATACAAACAAGTATTCCACCGAAGTTACTTGTTGCTTAAAAATAACAAAAGCTTTTTATTCCATTGCCTTGAACCCGTTCCAACCCCTTGTAGATTAAGTAGTATAATTAATCTTGTTCTTTTAATTACCTTCATTGTAGGAAAGACAAAAGAAAGAGCTCGGAATAATTAAATTAGGAATATATTGTAGTCTTTTTTTATTTTGAATGTATTGCCTTGGTTTGCTTGAGGAAACAAAGTTCTTAACGTAAACTTTTTTTTGAAGGTCATTGAACTCTGCTCTTTAGTTTTTGTTTAAATTCGCTTTCATTCCGTGACATCAAGCAAGGTAAAAAAAAATGCATTTTCACAACTATAGCCGAATATATTTCGTCTTTGTTAATTTGTGCTAGTTAAATAAAATAGTCGTAAAATGTTGTAAAAATGAAATTATGATCTCCAGAACAATGGACAATTACAGCGTTTTCCACAAACATATTTATTCGATTAAGCATATTAAAAAACCTCTAAAACTCAAGTATTTCTGGTTTTAAAGATGTATTTATTTTTAAATTCATTTTTAAAGTTAATGATACGTCACTCCTGTTTAACCTCTCTTAGCATAACAGATGACGTCACGGTTGGCTTTTTTTTGTTCTTGGCGTGTTATTTCGTATCACGTTTTACTGTATCGCTTTTGAAACTGTGAAACGTGCTTTCATCCTTATCAAACTCTTAAAAAAGTTATGCTATTTTACAGAAACATGTCATGTTCATTCCAGTTAATTTCTTTAAACGTTGAACGATTTCACTCGACTATTCCGATCAGATCCAACAGTCAATAGTTCTGCAATAGCTCATACGCGCTCTAGTGTGTGTATTTTAACTAACAACCAAACTTGGAACAAGATGTTTAACTTCCTTGATATGAACAGGTTACAAATAATATTGTCTTCTTCTTTTAATGAGGTTTCGCAGAAATTGTAAGGTTTACTATTTTATAAAGTGTATTACAGCATAGATCGAAACATCGCCAAAAACATAACAGTTGACGTCAGAGCTGTTTTCAGTGACGTACATTTTCGGCAAATTTCAAATGCATTTTTTGTTGAAATTAAACATATTTGTGAATATTTAACCTTACATTCGGAATATGCAGCTTCTAATGTACGAGAAAAACACATATAATATGAATTTCGCGTTTCATGCAACTTGTCCATTCATTTGTTAAACTGATGGCAGAAATGCCGTTGACGGGAGTAAGAGATAAAAAAAAAGCATTTTAAATGTAAATCAAACTAACGAAACAAATATGTAGTGGTTATTTTAACTACAAACAAGCGTTATTGATATGCTTGTATAAGCAACTGTTATGGGTTGTTATATCAATCTAGTGTTTTGACGTTTGAATCAAACGTTTTTATTCAATTTTAAATGTAGCTGGCTTAAATATCTCTAGAATTCAATTTCTTGAAATTACTTCGAATTTTTATTGACTTAAATATATAATTATACAATTAAATAATCGAAATAATATCCAAAACGTTATTTCTAGAAGCATTTACGCCATCTGGATTTATCATATGAAAATATTTTGCAAATATATTCAATGCATCTGGTGCAAAAGGTATCCGCCTACGTTTGGGACAATTTTTTGATAAATGTTATTTTTTAAGCATTTAAACATATTTTTAACACTTGTATGCATAAAATATCAATAAAAAGTAAAAATATCTAGAATACAAATTCCTTTTAAATAAATTTTTATACTATTTTGTTGTTAAATTAGGGAGTAAAACACCATTATGCAAAACCTGATTTCATAAAAACCACTGAAGGTAACCAAATTTCATTTTACTATGTTACAGTACTAACCCTGTTGAAGGCAATGAACTAAAATCCAATAGATATATTGAAAAGGGGGAAAGTTATTGCTCGTCGAAACACAATACTCGGGGTTTTCGTTAAAAACTGCATTTTTTAAAAAAAATTATTAATTTGAAAAACCAGCTATAACAAATGAAATTGCATATGGAACCGTATGATTCTAGATCATTGTCTGTAAAACAGTTTTATTTATATGCTGGGGGAAAAATTTAAGATATCTACAAAGTTTTTTGTTGTATCATGTTTTGCGTGAAGGTTTGTAAAGCAAAATTTACATTTCTCAGAAATGTGTTCTGAAATTTCTACTATGCAAACGAACGTGTTTTGAAAAAGTAACCAATCAATCATTTATATTTCCAGATTACTAAAGCAAAACTTAATACCAAAGAAACTTAAATAATGTGGCTTTGCAATAACACCTTATAAATTAAAACTTAATTTTAAAAAACTAAGAAAGAACAATTACTAATTGCAATTCGAAAGTTAGTTTCGGTTTCGAAATAAGACTTCCGGTTGGATTCGACTACTTTTGTTACTTATTAAAATAATCATAACTTCGTTTCTAGATGACGTAAAATTAAACTTCTTACAGTTTTGAAAACTAGAATAATTGGGCTATAAAGCTAAAATATATATATATATATATATATATATATATATATATTTTATATATATATATATATATATATATATATATATATATATTATATATATATATATATATATATATATATATATATATATATATATATATATTATATATATATTATATATATAATATATATATATATATATATATATATATATATATATATATATATATATATATATATATATATATATATATATATATATATTGAATTTCATTAAAAATAGGTATTATAACGTAGGCGGATACCTGCTTCAAAAATTATTTTTTTTCATTGGATTAACACAGTCCCCATTAAGTTTAATGGGGAGTGAGACCATTATGAATTATAAATAATAACCTTGTTTGACTAGTAATTTTATTTTTACGGTGTTATTACTTGTTTAAAACTTTGACATTAATTCTTGTTGTCACTTGTTCTTGCGCGTCCCAGGTAAGTTCAGTTTTCCTTTTAAACTATTCCATAGTTACGCTAATGCAGGACAGAAAAATGAACGTATGTAAGTTTCAAAACAACTTGTTTTTGTGTTGGCTAACAATGATTTTATTGATAAATAAATTAAGTTTGTAAAACTACCCTAAGCACGCAATATCATGTAACATTATTTCGACATCTTTCCTGTATCATTTCAAAGTTTCGATATGAATTGACATCGATATATCATCGTGTGATACCGTGTGTGCTGCAAGGGAACATTAATAATTGATACGTTAATTATAATGTGCAGAAATAATTAGCAATGAAGAAACCCAACGTGTTAAAATTGGTCTAATATTCAAATTCTCATTCATTTCTTTTCGTTTTTTGAGACACCATGGCAAAGTGCATGTCTGACTACCATCAAATAACGCCTCTACGAAACTAATAACGATTCTTTGGCGAACCATACAAAAAATAAAATTACCGAACACGGAAGACAAAGAGAAAACTGGGTTATGGTTAATGACTCTCTCCCTATTATACCCATCGTCGGCACTATTTACCAACCGCTATCGAGTTTCTCTGTAAATATTAGTCACAAAAAACTTCCATCGCTATTTTTTAGGCCGACGTAAAAATCAATGTTATTCCAATGTGTTATGCTAGGAAAAAATGGATAAAAAAATCATTAGCTGTAACGACAACAGAGTCTGAGAAGGGAGGGGGGGTATGAAAAAAATACTCATCGAAATTGTTCTAGTGATTATTGGAGAGGAGGTAAAAAAATGTAACCCCTTCCTATACGCCACGCCCCGGCTCCTAAAAAAAGCGGCCCTCACAGCCATGGAGACGGGCAAGTTAGTATCGACCTTTCGTGACAGCTGTATTCAATAGGCCATAATTGGCGATGAAGCATCCAGTTTGGTGATTTAACTCATTACACGAAGAACGAATTTTAAAAAACTTGAAATTAACGTTTTGATATGGATATGAATTGTTAATGGTGTTTACAGAGTTTGTTAATGGGTTATTTTGTTGCTGCACTGTAAAAAAAAACTGTTGTTTTTACAATTAAAAACTGTCAACTTTGACGCCAATTAATAACTGCTTATTTTACAGTATAAAAAAGCAAGTTTTTTTACAGGAAAACTGTAACTTTAACAGGGAGAAACTGTAACTTTAACAGGGAGAAACTGTTAATTTAGCAGAGGGAAACTGTCAATTTAATAGTTTTCCCCCGTTAATTTAACAGTTTTTCCTGTTAATTTAGCAGTTTCTCCTTGCTATAATAACAGTTTTCCCCAGTAAAAAAATATAGTTTTTAACTATAAAGAACACCACAGATTTAACAAGCACGTATATCGCAGTGTAATCGGGCACCCCGGTGATGTTTAGAGGATGTTTTTTTCACCAGCACGAATACGTCTATAGTATGACTAGCATAAGGACAGAACCAAGAACCTTCTCGGTGAGAGGCTCGTCGCTTACACCTCGCGGCCACCGGGGGGCCAACATGCTGTTAGCTGAAAGACATCTTTAATTCGAATGGCGGAGCGGTTACAAATACAGTTAATACAACTACATCAAAGATATAGTTAATAAACATTAACGATACAGAAACCTAATGCGCCGGAACGAATCAGAACGATGATCTCAATTACGAGACTCTTTCACATCTTCAAATTTCCCTCAGAGGCAAGTGCATTTGATGGGTTGTGAGTGTGACGTCATGTTAGCGAAGATAAAAACAGTTATTTAACTGTTTTTCTAAAGAACAGTTTTTAACTGTAAAAAATATGGCATGTAACTGTGAAATCAACAGGTTTTTTTTTACAGTGTGTTGTTGTCTTGGTCAAGGATATCCATGGAAAATGGTTGCCGGAGCGTCCGCAGAGGAATGGGTTAAGTCACGTTGTATAGTTTGATTAACCCCGTAACGATCGGATGATTTTCAAGAAAACGGTCGTAAACGGGCCTAATTTTTTTATTCCTGAAAATCATACAAAAATATGTGTATGAACAATACGTCTGTTCGTTTTTAATTTTCATTTGTTTTTAGCTTGATATTACAAAACACTTACGTTAAATTTATCGGCTTTTTATTTTGTGGATTTAAGGGGGGAATGGGTGCGCTAGATCGCACGTATCCAAACTCAAGTGCCTCAGTGTTAATCCAATGGGAAAAAAACTATTTTCTCTGCCACATTTCTCCAGCTGTATTGAATATTTTTACAAAGGGTTTTTTTAAATAATAAATGAAGATAACTTACAGGTCTCTATCTTCTCACTTTTTGAAATGGCTTCGAATATTTTGTGTAAAATTATTTATTGAAAATTAAAAAATATATATATTCGAACCTATTTCAAAAAGTGGGAAGGTTGGGACCAGTAAGTCAGTTACGTTTATCACACAAAAAAAATCCGCTTGCAAAAATATTCAATACAGCCGGAGAAATGTGGCAGAGAAAATATTTTTTCTCCATAGGATTAACACTGATGCACTTTGCTTTGGAGACCCCGGTCCAGCGCTCCCATTCCCCCTTAAGTTATTTTAATCTTATTGGCGTAAATACTATAATACGCCAGGCCGAAAACATCGGACGAGACACAGAGGGTGAAACCTCACCATCATTTTCACAGGAGGAGAAGAAAGGAGTTTACTAATCACACTGGTGGAAATTTGGGGTGTAAAGTTAATAAATACTATGAAAGTACTGATTCGAGATTTCTTCCGAAATTTACAAGAACAAACAACGTTCAACATTTTCAACACTTTTCTTTAGACGGATTTCCTAGAAAATGTTTTGTAAAAATAAAAGTTAGAATTCGTGAAATTTGATATTCCATTTCAAAACTTAGTTATTGAATATTCTAGAGGAAACAGTAAAGGTACGATATACAACTCAACAAAAGTACGAACACAAAATAGCGTCACTGGCAACCAAGCTACGTGGTCTACCGCACGCGATTTTCAAAGGTGCTAAAATCCAGCGCGTGATGAGTTCAGGTAGGAAAAATGAAATGCAGATTAAAATAGCCCGTTTTCTGTGATTTACTATCGAATATTCAGTAGGAAAAGACAGGATATAACTTGCTACAAATTTTAATTCGAAATATTTTTGATACTATTCCTAATTATTGCTTTTTACCATGTTTATGTGATGGCATAAATAGTGTCGGAATTCGCCTAAGATGCTAATCATAGATATCATAGTTAAAGTATTAGATTGGCAGATCACGTGACCTCCAATGCTAACGACGGGACGCGCATGGAGGCCAAATAAGGGGGCAAAATGGCCAGTGTTGCTGCCACTTTAAGGAGAAAAATACTACGAAAAAATGCCATTTAATTCTAAAATCATACAAAAAAATATCGTAAAAATACTAGCTGCATTTTGGAATCTTTTTAGTGACTTTAAATCCTTTTCTAGTTTTTTTTAATGTAATTTTAGAATTAAATGGTATTTTTCGTAGTATTTTTCTCCTTAAAGTGGCAGCAACACTGGCCATTTTGCCCCCTTATTTGGCCTCCATGCACGTCCCGTCGTTAGCATTGGAGGTCACGTGATCTACCAATCTAATGCTTTAACTATGATATCTATGAATATACAGTAGGAAAAGACAGGATATTAACTCTAAACTTAGCTTGCCACAAATTTTTATTTGAAATATTTTTTTTATAATTGCGTGAAAAAAATCCGATTTTACACTATAATTTTAATATCAGACGCGTGCGAAAAGTTATACTTCTTAGAAACAGTGATAAAAAATTACTTTTTTTCACCCAAAAGCAGTGAAAAAAAGTACTTTTTTTCACTCTTGATGACTCAAGATGCCAACATTTCAAATAAAATTTCTATTTCAAAATATTCATAAAATCCTGACATTTATTGATCTGCTTTATTTATAAATATTATGCGCGTTTATTATTATTTTTATTTTTGAATCAGTATCCATGTTCAAATGTTTGACTTTAAACTAAAAAATAAGTTTGTATTTTGTAGTTCCAGAGATTTATCGATGTCAATCTTCTTTACGTAAAAAAATTAGCACGTGAATTATTTTTGAACCAATGAGATTTGATTTTTTTCACGTAATTATAAAAAATAGTGTATGAAACACGTGTGAAAAGTAAACTTTTTAAAACACGTGTCATTATTTTACTCGCTCGTACCTCGCTCGTGAAATAAAATCCACTAGTTTTAAAAAGTGTTACTTTTCACACTTGTTGCATTATAGTATTCCTAATTATTGCTTTTTACCATGTTTATGTGATGACATAAAATTGTCGGAATCCGTCTAAGTGTTAATGTAGTGTTATAAAATGGTATACTAATGTAGTCACTTTTTATGCTTTTCTGGATTGCTTCATGATTCATGTTTAACGCACTCGTGAATAATCGACACGTGTTTACAGGAAGATAAAAGAATTTCTGATCAAAATAACAATGAAATTTGAGTTGTGATTGGAATGCCACAAAAAATGGATCTGTGGCGGTACACACAAATAAGAAATGCAATACTACTAACACTAAAGATACAGTACCTCAAATAACATTTAACAGTGTGGAACAGGTTAAATAAAATTAAGTTTAACTTACAAAGAAATCGTTCTTTCATATGAACAGGATGAAAAAATTTTTAAAAAGGTAAAACGAATTTTCAATAAATTTTTTAGCGATATTAACTGAATAATTATCAGATTTGAGTAGTTGATATTAAAAAAAAACAATTATAAATTTACATCAAATTGAAAATTCATATTAATAACCATATTTCTTTAAATAATGATTGATAAATACGAGAGCAGTAAACATTTTGCTAAGAAACCAGATCAACGAGTACATCATTTAAACAAACAAATAGGTTTGTAACAGAATCTGTCACTCAACCCGCTTCCCCACAACATTTGTGTTGAACAGGAAAAAAGTCGCCAAACACCATATTAATTCTACTATAAACATTTACACTCTTAATTTGGCTGGTTTCATTTATTTTATTTCGAAAATTCAATAATGATTTCTTCAATAATTATTATCATTTGCAAAAATTAATTTATATTTCAAAGAATAAATATATAATATTCCTCTATTTTGAATAGAACCGAAATATTTCACATCAACATACAAACAAAGAATCTCTTAGTGAAATATATTTGACGTCATTCCAAACGGATTGATGTCGCAAAAATAAATTTCTTTTAATTTATTGTTTGAAAGAATTAAAGTTTCTCCAGTGATTGCTGCGAATGACAATGGTGATTTAATTCTAATGAAAATGGCTTCTTATGCTTTTTAAATGAGCATTAAATTTTGCAGTTTTTTAAATAATTAAAGTACTTCGAATTCAATTTTTTTTCTGAGATTTTCAATGTCTTCTAATTTCGATGCGCTGAATTTTTTGACGTATAACACTTGCCTACAGCATTTGTAGTTTTGGCTATGAAAGTAGGTGACGGACTAAACGATTATAATACCTTCCACTTTTTACGTTATAAACGTAGTGTTGCAGCTAAAATGCCTGCTTAACCTTTACCTCTTACCCCTGTTTTGATGAATTCCCAATATTCTATCGATTAAACTATTATCTGAACGATAAAAAATGACATTGCGACAGACATTTTCGCCATTAGTAACGGTAACGGACAAAATTGTTACATTTTCCGCTATTATTGCTCAGTTATGCTTTGTGGTAATTCTATGTTTGGTGGTAAATATAATCACACAATTTGACTGATTGTTACATAATTTCTTTTGCAAATAAATAATTTCAAGGACGATGCCTATTAAAGTGTCGCGAGCCAACAATATTTGGTTTATTTGATTGTAAAATTAATTTTTTATCTTCCACACTACGTTTATAACGTAAAAAGTGGAAGGTATTATAATCGTTCAGTCCGTCTGTCTGTCCGTCACCCACTTTCATAGCCCAAACTACAAATGCTAGAGACAAGTGTGATACGTCAAAAAATTCAGCGCATCGAAATTAGAAGACATTGAAAATCTCAGAAAAAATTTCGAGTTCGAAGTACTTTAATTATTTAAAAAAAAACGCAAAATTTAATTCTCATTTAAAAAGCATAAGAAGCCATTTTTATTAGAATTAAATCACCATTGCTATTCGCAACAATCACTCGAGAAACTTCAATTCTTTGAAATAATAAATTAAAAGAAATTTATGTTTGCGACATCAATCAGTTTGAAATGACGTCAAAGGTATTTCACTAAGAGATTCTTTGTTTGTTTTTCATATGAAATTTTTTGGTTTTATTTAAAAGAGAGGAATATTACATATTTATTCTTTGAAATGTAAATTAATTTTTGCAAACGATAATAAGTATTGAATAATTATTAAAGAAATAATTATTGAATTTTCGAAATAAAATAAACTAACCAAATTTAGCGTTTAAAGGTTTATAATAGAAGTAATATTGTGTTTGGCGACTTTCCTGTTGAACACAAATGTTGTGTGGAAGAGGGCTGAGTGACAGGTTCTGTTACAAACCTACTTGTTTATGTTGGAATACGTATGAACGAGTGCTGTGGAATCAGTATGGATTGTTGGAAATAAGGAATGGAGAAAATTGCTCGTTGGCTCATCTTTCGTAATATTTTTGTTACCATTTTATACTTATTAGAATTATTGAAAACGAAGAAGATTGGCGACGGGCAATTTTGATAAGGGACAAGGAAAATTCGGTTAGAATATCCTGGTTGTTCCGAACAAAAAGTGTTTAGTTATATCTAGGTAACTGTTATTTTTGCGAAATTAACCCTAAAGGTTGCTTAAAGCATTGCAAAGACATTGACCTTTAAGGTTATAAATAAACCCTTTGTAAGTACTTAAATATTTGATAGAATCAAATTAATCTTAAATATATAAACTATGTTTGGTAAAACTATACATCAGGGTGACCCTTAGTGAAATTGGCGATTTTTGTTTGGCACCATTGCTGTTCGTGCTTTGCACCGTGCAAACATTAATGGCGGCCAAAACAAAATGAAATTTCAATGAAACATTGTAAAATTTCAATAAAATATAGATCGAAACATAAAAAAATGGCAATGAACACAATAAATACAAAAATTACGCATTAATCTAAACCAATCAGAATCACGATTGCTAAACAACACTAAAACTAAATACATATTCATTTAAATATAGACGATTCCATAAAAGAAACAACATCACCCAGCTTAGCGAGGGCACCTTCAAGTATAGTCTAACCGGGTTTTTTTAAAAAAAACTCTTCTAATCCCTCAATGTTAAGAAAGTTGACGGCTTTCCTATACCAACAGCTTTTATGAAAACTAATTGGTTATTACAAAAATAAAGTTAAGTAAAGTTATCGAAAGCATCTTTCGTTGTGAAAAAAAGCGTTTATCAAAATGATATCTCATTTAGAAGTTGGTCGAGAAAGAATCATTAACATTTAATTCAGGCTAAAAAGCAATTTCACTTTTTTCATTTAATTTAATTTTAGTTTAGTTTTTAGTAATCGATGCAACGACTTTCGTTTCAAACAATTCAAAAGTAAACTTGGATTGTTCTTGCTACGACATGCCTATATCTAGATTTCAATCGCGCCAAATAATTTCAAATTTTATTTATAGGATATCATTTTCAGGATAATTCATGCGCCGGGGAATAACAAGCAAATTCGCATTTCCATTCATTGGACAGCTGTCATCTTCAGACACCATTATAGGATAAAAGAATAAATTGCCTTTCCATTTGAATGCGATTTGAAAAACTATCTTTCCCTTCGGAGAATAGTTTTGGTGACGATTCATAAGTTTATTTATTTCGCGAAACGTATATGCAAGAATATTTGTTTATGGTTCTATAATAAACTTAGTTTAGACTTTAAAGTTACTTAGTTTATATAAATGTAACCTACTTTTTCTTGGGACACACAACCTATTTTAAGTTTTATCAAATTTGACTCGGTATTCCCATATTTAATATTAAAAAATCCATAACTTTATACATGTTTTCGTTAAGTGAAAAATGTTAAGACATGAAGTAAGCGCATTATTTACACTTAAAATTATAAAAAATATAGATAAAGAGCTCAGTCAGTGATTACTTCAATAAAAATCAATTTATATTGCAATTCCAAACTTACCAACGCATTATCGTCTAGTTTAATCAACTAAGAAAATCTTAATGTACCTTATAGCGTTCATAGCATTTAATAGATTAGTGACAAAATAACAAACTAACCAGGGCATTATGGTTTAGCTTTCAACTAAGAAAATCTTAACGTACCTTATAGCGTTCATAGCATTTAATAGATTAGTGACAAAATAACAAACTAACCAGGGCATTATGGTTTAGCTTTCAACTAAGAAAATCTTAACGTACCTTATAGCGTTCATAGCATTTAATAGATTAGTGACAAAATAACAAACTAACCAGGGCATTATGGTTTAGCTTTCAACTAGGAAAATCTTAACGTACCTTATAGCGTTCATAGCATTTAATAGATTAGTGACAAAATAACAAACTAACCAGGGCATTATGGTTTAGCTTTCAACTAAGAAAATCTTAACGTACCTTATAGCGTTCATAGCATTTAATAGATTAGTGACAAAATAACAAACTAACCAGGGCATTATGGTTTAGCTTTCAACTAAGAAAATCTTAACGTACCTTATAGCGTTCATAGCATTTAATAGATTAGTGACAAAATAACAAACTAACCAGGACATTATGGTTTAGCTTTCAACTAAGAAAATCTTAACGTACCTTATAGCGTTCATAGCATTTAATAGATTAGTGACAAAATAACAAACTAACCAGGGCATTATGGTTTAGCTTTCAACTAAGAAAATCTTAACGTACCTTATAGCGTTCATAGCATTTAATAGATTAGTGACAAAATAACAAACTAACCAGGACATTATGGTTTAGCTTTCAACTAAGAAAATCTTAACGTACCTTATAGCGTTCATAGCATTTAATAGATTAGTGACAAAATAACAAACTAACCAGGGCATTATGGTTTAGCTTTCAACTAAGAAAATCTTAATCTACTTCGTAACGTTCATAACATTTAAATAACTTTCGTTTTAGATAAATAAAACTACCTTTTTATAATATCGTGCAAAAAAAACTGACTTGTTCTACAAAGTAAATAAGAGCATCTGATTGGTTTCAAATTCTTTATTTGAGCGTGATATTTTATTTGAGCGTGACCTTCAAATCATTTGAACGTCATAATAAAATAATTAATAAGCCAATCAATAAATGCCAATTATATAAATACTTTTTTTGCACGTTATTATAAAAAATAGTGTATGACAACACGTTGAAAACAGCCTTTTTAAACTCTTGAATTTATTTCACTCGCTCGTACCTCGCTCGTGAAATAATTTATTCAACTCGTCTAAAAAAGCCTTACTTTTCACACTAGTTGCATAAATAACTATTTTTGACATATTACATTAATAGGTTTGTAGTGCCAAAATAACCAGGGCGTTATGGTAAGTTTTAACAACTAAATTATCTTAATCTACCTTATAGTAGTCATAGCATTTATAGGATTTTCGTTTTAGAAAAATAAAAATACTGTATTATAAAGAACGTCTAAATTCAGACAGATTTATGTTAACTTTTCAATAGAAAATAGGAATATAGATTCAAATGCAGCACCGAAAACTATTTTCGACAAAAACAGAATCTCATTTTTCTCCCGGATAAGACTTTGCATGTAACAGAACACGCTATACTTGAAGATCTTATTTTAACAATGATACATCGCTGCTTTTATTCTTCTTGAAATCTAACGTCTAAAATATTCGGAATGAAAATTGGCTCAATATTTTTTTTATGTGATCCATATAAAAAATATAATATAAACTGTATTAGGAAGGAATTGTAAAATCTTATATTAAATCTTAATTGTATTGTCTTATTTTAACAATGATATATCACTGATCACTGCTTTTATTTTTCTTGAAATCTAACGTCTAAAATATTCTGAATTCAAATGTGCTCAATATTTTTTTTTATGTGATCCTTACAATACATATAATATTAACTGTGTTAGGAAGGAATTGTAAAAAAACCTCAATTATTCTAACTAATGGGTTTGTTTCGCCATTACATTAATGCATTCTAATGAAGGTTTTATACCATTACTAATTCAATAAGACTCTATTAAAATCCATGATACATCAACTATATTAACAATGATACATCACTGCTTTTATCTAACGTCTAAAATATTCTTACTGCAATTTCGCTCAATATTTTTATAGTGAAACTTAAATAATATATAATATCAACTGGGTGGAAGGAATTGTAAAAAAACTCAATTACTCTAACTAATGGGTTTGTTTCGCCATTACAATAATACATTCTAATGCAGGTTTTATACTATTACTAATTCAATAAAACTCTATTAAATCCATGTTATACCTTAATTATTTAAAATATCTATCTTTAACGACCCTTAAGAGACCTAAACTCATTAAATATCTTACCGCAAAATAAATTGAATATTTTCTAAAACCTGTTAAAACCATTTCGGGAGGGAGTTAAGTGAGTAATTTTCTCAAATTCCTCCTGGTCAAAAAGATTAGGTCGTCTCTATCGTTATGAATGAAATTCCTTTTGGAAAGATCCCAAGATTGGTGCGAGGCGGCCATTACTCAAAAATCTGGATAATTCCAGATATTTTTTTTTTCCGTCTTCGTTTTCAATCTTTTCCGGATACGCATTTTAACGGAAAGAATAATGAAGGAGGGAAACGATAGTGAGAAAGACGGATGACTTTGTTTGAGGTCTTGACATTGACGCAAAAGTTGTCGTTTTTTTGTTGTGAGAAGGAGACTTGAGGAATGTAGCGTGACTGTGAAAGAGGACTTACTTGTGGCTACTTTTATTCAGAGGTAATCTGGTAAAGGAATCTGGAGATGAACATTTAAAAATAGTCGTTATTTTTCAAATACAAAAATAGTACATTATATGCCTTTGATTAAGAATATCAGATAAAAATTTTAAAAAAGATTGGTTGGGCAAATGTAACAATCTAATGCATGATTTGTTTCATTTTTACTCCAAAAAAATTTATATTTTGACCTTTGATGGTCATACATTGCGGTAAAAATATTTTTAAAAATGTCTTTGTCCTAGAACTTAATTATTTATATATTTAAAACATTGATATCGCCTTAGACATAGCATTGAGGCAATAAATTTGGGAAAATTGTGTTATTTAAAGTGTTGTTAAAATTGTTGTTATTTTCAAATAAAAAATAGTACACTATATGCCTTTGATTAAGAATATCAGATAAAAATTTTAAAAAAAGATTGGTTGGGCAAATTTAACAATCTAATGCATGATTTATTTCATTTTTACTCCAAAAAAAAATATTTTGACCCTTGATGGTCATACATTGCGGGAAAAATATTTTTTAAAATGTCTTTGTCCTAGAACTTAATTATTTATATATTTAAAACATTGATATCGCCTTAGACATAGCATTGAGGCATTACATTTGGGGAAATTGTGTTATTTTAATTGTTTATATCATAAAATCATTTTTTCTCGAAATTGTTTAACTTTTTTTTCTAAAACATCAATATAGCTTCCAGTAAATGACAAATTGTTAAGTTGACACGCACATCAACAATATTTTAAAGTCATGAAGTTTATTAAAATGTATGTTGGTAAATGCCATTATTATGCACTAGATGGATTAAATTAAGACAATTCTTAAATTTTATTCACAGGTATGAGACAGGTATGACATTTTCACCAGGTATGAGAATCGTCATAACATAAATTTAATACAAAATTGAAAAGAAAATAACATCCGGTTATTTAATTATTAATTGATAAAGTTTTAAAATAGTGTCGCAATCTGCTGTATTTTTTGGGCATTTTAAAACTTCAAAAATGAAGAATGAAATAACTAGATATCATTTTCGTTCAGAATTTGTTTCATTTCAATGTTAGTTGATTAACATACCTGGGGAAAAAGGGCTAACATGGCAAATCAATACCTCTGCGGAAGTTGTGATTGCAAAACTAATGCATTAGCTCTATATTACTGACAATCCCTCTTCAATACACTTTTTACAATGTGCTTTCCTTTTTCGATTAGGGGCTACTCTGCCTTGACCTATGGGTAAAAAAAATAATCAAAGAATTAAGTCAGCAATAGGCCAAAGGCTACCCCATTCGACAATATTTAACCGAACTATTTAACAGTGTGAAACATTGTATATTATAGATCAATGTTTATTAGACTGAATTGCGTAGCTGAGTCTTTAGATTAGTTTAAACATGTAATAAATCCTCTTTTGGAAGGATTTCGAAAGTAATATATTTTTTAAATATTGATGAACAATAAACTTTAATTAGTTTAGTTTTATTTTGTAATCATGTCGTTTTTCTCCTTAATAATTTTCATTTTATACTTTAACTTTCTTAACTCTTTGACTCGATTGTGCAGCTGAGTTTTGGGATTGGACTGAACATGAGGAAGAATGTCACTTTGAAAGCATTTTTGGCGGCTCAGTGGCTGAGAGGTATTACTTGTAAATAGAGCACACGCATGTCATATGATTACACTTTTAAAACAAAAGAGTGGAATTCACTCCTATAGGAGAAGAGCATTTTCGGCACCGGAAATGAGTGGAAATTAACTCAGACTGAGTTAAAACCGCTCGTTTTAAGAGTGTAGGACGCAGATTGTTTTATTTTATTTCTTTTACCCACTCCGAAAAAGAGTGAAATTCACTCCTATAGGAGAAGTGCATTTTCAGCACGGAAAGGAGTGGAATTTAACTCAGACTGAGTTAACCGCTCGTTTGTTTTAAGAGTGTATGCGGCATGTAAAATATCACTTGAGTACACTCTTAAAACAAACGAGCGGTTTTAACTCAGTCTGAGTTAATTTCCACTCCTTTCCGTGCCGAAAATGCACTTCCCCTATAGTAGTGGATTTCACTCTTTTTGCGGAGTGGGTAAACGAAACAAAAGAAAACAATCTACGTCCTACATTCTTAAAACGAGCTGTTTTAACTCAGACTGAGTTAATTTCCACTCCTTTTCGGTGCCGAAAATGCACTTCCCCTATAGGAGTGGCTTTCACTCTTTTGTTTTAAGAGTGTACCCATTTGGCTTGGTTTCTCTCGACAAAATTAAATCTCGGTATACTTTAACATCGACAGAGAGCTAAGATTCATTGTAATCTGTACGTAAAAATTGGTAGCGAAAGTCGCCTAGACGGTGCCACAAAAAAAAATGTTTCTCAGTTCTGAGGAATATGCCGAGTCTGCAAAAGGGGGGGGGGGGGCTAAGCCACCAATAAAACTACCCCGTTGGAAAAAATTTATTTCTATAGTATTTTTCTGTTTTTTAATTATATAGGGAACGTTTAATTTTCAATTTACTCATGTTTATTTTGTAATTATATTATTTTTTTCTCTTCTTAATCATTTTCATCGTACACGTTACCTTCCTTTAACTCGTGCAACTCATAGTACTTTCTTTATTTATACCGGAAACTCTTCCACAACAAAGAGATGTTGTCCCAAACAAAGACCAAGAAAACGTTCCAGGAAGACGAAGAAAACATCTGTCCAGTACAAGGGACTTTGATCGAGTACTCCAGAAATGATTAGGAGAGAACAAGATATGATCACGAAGTTAATGGCCCTTTGGACCATCAAAGACAATGAGGAAAAGCGTGTGTTATTTTCATTGAACGTTTATTTGTCGTAATATTACGTTGTTAATAGCATTGATGTCTTCCATCCGATATGGTGTTTTCGATCTTCGCTTGCCATGCGAGTTTATCAGAATCCCGGTTAAGGCATGGATATTTGTGTTATATTGAGTACATGCGGAGAACGTGCTCGTTAAATCTGTGGATCCTAAAGTCCTGTGGGTGGTCATAGCACAGTAATATTGGGTGCAGGTTGTCTGAAGAAAATTTCCCCTTCCCTGTATCGACATGCCTAAATTGAGGAGGTGGCGCCATCTCAAAGCAGAAGTCAGACTTCCAACCCTCATGGGTGCTCAAAACCTTGAGCCAATGGAAGCTACTGCACCCCTTCTGCCTTCAAGGATATGCTCTGGAAGCACACGTCAACAACACAACAACAATAGCATTGTATTTTTTTAAAACTGAAGTATAAAATTATAATTTGTTTTTATTTAAAAAAAAACTCTTACTATATAAACAAGAAGTGGCTAACCCACACACTTAAAAATTGGACGCTTGGTTTCACCATATAATGTTTAGTAGTAGCTGTTTAGGATAGATGTTTAAGATTAGATGTTTACTATTCCTGCCTTGTAGTCTATACACGGGCATCTCCACTCAGGAACCGCACTCATTTGCCTTAATCCTTGCCCGCTCCGCGGGAAGAGCTTGGGTTTCTCATGTGCCATTAGTAACAACAACAGTAGTAGCTGTAACGACTATGTGGTGGAGTTTTTCATCACATTTTCGGGATTTGTTTGAAGCATTTCTCGCATTTTTGTTTCTAAATAGGAAAAATATTGTTTTACCGAATATCGAAAATATAGTGAAACATTTCACCGCGCAACTGTTGCAGCTACTAGAAACCATTTTATGGTGAAACCAAGCGCCAAATTTTTAACAGTGCCCTTCAAAGTGGATTGGATTTTGTTTCAAGTGTATAAAACAAAATCATGCTTGAAATCGATTTTCTTGCATGAATTTGTTGGGTTAACTTAATATAATATATTGCATTTAAAATACGTCTGAGTAACTTTAACGTACACGTATTCAAGTAGTTTTTTACAAGTAAGTTTTCATTTAAAAAATAACATTTAGCATGATAATTCCTTGCGACCTGATGTAATGATGCGTTATTCGATCAGGTTGCGTAGCTGTAATCCATGTAGAGAGCACTAATAACTCCTTTATTCAATTGAGACCGCTCCCTTCGAGCGTCAGCTTCCAACTGGTTACATATAAAAAGGATATTTTAATATTATACATGATACGAAGTTAATACTGCCGGGGGCAGGTAAACTTCAGTAACCACCACAATGAATTAGACCATTGTCGTCCTGAAATAATTAGTCTTTTAGTATAATTTCTTACACGTTAGAGTTATCGAGTGCTAGCAACAATGGTCCAAGTCATGAAGCTAATTACTGCAGTTTACCTGACACGGCAGAATAATAATTTAATATTAAACATGACCACAGTTAAGCAAAAACATTCAGTGCATTCTTCACTATTCAACAGATATTTTAAAAATAATTTCATTTTTTAGGATAATTTGCTTATTTTTTTAAATAAACTTTATACAATTAAAATTTTTTTATAGGTATAAGCGTTCAAAAATAAGTTTTATTCCTTCTTGGCTTTTTTTTTTAGATTTCAATAATACAAAATGCATTTTTAAAACATTTTGCAAGTTCATTATTTCAATTTTTTATGTTAATTTTTGTCCTGACTTTTACAGCTTTGAAAACTACAACTTGGACTTACAGAAGAACCAGCACTATTTTATGCAATGTAGCTTTTATCAAAGTTTCAACACTTTTATCGTTATCTATGAAAAATAATACAACAATATAAATATAATAGACAGTTACTACTTTACTATCTCTAGCGAAAAGAGTTAAGCAAGAGCCGTTCTTATAGTTAACTTCTGGTTCATTTTTCTTCCGGTAACTCTTCAAAAGTAAAAAAAAGTTCTTCATAACATAGTAAAGAATGGTAAAGGGAATATATAGTTAAGAAGAACGCTTATAAGGAGAATAAAAAATACTGTGGTTTTATTTTTTTTATATAAATTTATTTTATTTTTTATGGTGTCGCAATTGTAGTTCGATACTGATTGTACATTAATGGATAGGTAGTGACCTTTTGTTCAAATAATGAGAAAAAGTTTGAAATATTGTATCAAGTTTTGTCGATTCATTACCACTTTCAAGGTTGTATCTTTGAGAATGGACAGTCAGATTTATTTTATAGTAAAATATGAACATTCCATATTAGAAAGTTAGTATGCAGGAAAAATGCATCTTCCGTCTATTAATTCGACAAATTTTTGGGGGAAACATTTGTGCCTGTTAAAAACGCCCATTGGCCTAGATTTCTCTAGGTACTATTCCTACACCTTTAAAAAAATCTGTTAGAAAACAGTTATATGCTTACAAAAAAATTTCCGGTTGCTAAACTACAGAAATTTACTGTAACATTGCATCTCAATTTGTCAAAAAGCACCTTTTCTCTGTAAACAGATAAAATCTGTAACCACTAATACAGAATGTATAGGTTGATAACAAATTTTTATGTTTTGATCACGAAATAAATGGTCAACGAGCCTGACTCAAATGCCGTAGTTAAGGGTTCGTATACCAATTAAAAAGTCCCACCTTTTATTTTTTAACGTACCTTATCCTACAGAAAATGTCTGTTATGTACGAATATTTTCTGTAGGACAGGGTTACGGGAAAATTCTGTCAACATATTAGTTCCGTACCCCTACTGTTGTATTAAGAAAAACTTCTGGTAGAAAATTAATAGAAGTTTTCTTTAATATTACAGTTTTGTTTTACAGTGCAAACCAGATTTTGCAAAATATACATATAAAAAAATTACGAATTTTATTTATGTACCTAAACAATAACCCTTAACTTAATATATCAACGCAATCAATTAATGTACTTAAGATAATAAATTTGCAATTGTTTAAGTTTATAAGTTAAGATAACAAGTTTTTTGAAACTGAGAGAGACACCTGTAACTAGTTAAAATAAATAATTGTATTCAAAAAATACTCTGTATCCATAGTTTTCCTTCCAGCACATATTTTTCTGCTACAAATTTAACTACCAAACACACAAAGTTTTGAAGTGCTTCTTTCAAAAATTCACTCAAAGGAAGTGAACCTAAATTTAGTCCCAGGAAAATTTTATTTCTTTCCTGTTTTGGAGGAATACGGGCGCCGTAACTTCCCGAAACGGGAAACCCAACGGCGGCTCCGGGAACTTAAGGCAATTCCGCGGGCTTATCTCAATTTTCGGAACTTTATACGAGCTGAAGAGTTTATTCCAACGACCATGAATGTAGCAGACCGTAGTAAAAGCCCCAGTTGGGTAGGGAGCCAAAAAAATCACAATATTAGCGAAAAAGGCGGCTTCTTTTTGTTATTTATCTGAGTATTTTTTGTAGACATTATTGTGTTAAAGGTTTGGTAAGGTTGAATTATCGTTGCACTAGAGCTACACGAGAGTTATTAGTGACCGGTGTCGTAATTTAGAAGTACAGTTAATAAATGAACCGACAGTTGAAAAGACATTCAACGCAACTTTTAAAGGTGACATCGTACATGGCGTAGGGAAATCGGAGCCTATTTTACATGCACTCCCTCGGCACAGAGTATATTATTCATCGGACTTTTTAGCTGCGCAGACCGTTTATAAGCCGGCAGTTATTTTGGCAAAGGGCGTTTTGGGTTCTGTTGACATTCCTCATGGAAGCTAAACATATCCCTTTAAGACCGGTGATCAGATGGCGCTGATTTAAGTTTATGAGACTAAATTTTAGAGTTTTATCGAAAAAATACCTTAAACGGCATCAGTGCCAGCAACTCCTTAAAAACAAAGTCATTTTTTATACAAATAAAGCATGGTACAATTCAGCTGCTTTGGTATCGAAATTTTTGAAAAGCTTGAACATTCTCTTTTTTACCCGCACGATCGTGATAGCTCGGTCTCAAAGGGTTAAACATCTGGAAACAATTAAACCGAAAAATCGCAGTCATTACTTAAAACGTCCCTATTACACAAACCAATGGGTGGTACATATATTTCCCGGTCTGTGATTCCTGGTCCGCTTATAAATCTTCGTTGGGGTCCGGATGGCCGAGTGGTTTGGACCATTACGCTAGCAGTCTGCGCGCTGTAACGGGTGCGGGTTCGATTCCCGCCTTCGCCCTGGGTGTGTATTAATATTCCTTTCTCTGTGACAGTAAAAAGTTCTTCTTTCTGTGTCTGTCTTACTTGACGAAGGCTTCATAAGCGGGTCTCTGATCAAGCACACAAGCCGGAATATATATGTACCTACCCCCTACCCACCCTACCTTCGTCAAGTAAGACAGAGACAGACAGAATTTTTACTGACACAGATAAAGTACACCCAGGGCGAAAGCGAGAATCGAACCCGCACCAGGTACAGTGCTCAAACTATTAGCGTAGTCAAACCCACTAAGCCACCCGGACACCTTAATCAAATCTATATTCATATTCATTTCATAAAAATCATTGAATCCATCGAAATCTATACTGTTATTTTCAGTGGTTGAAAACTTGTCGAGTCCACTTTCACTTGGTTTTACGAAACATTTATGACTGTGTTAAAATTTTGGCTGTGTAAAATCAAAAGGGTAGATATAAACATCCGGAAACAATTAAACCAAAGAAAATTAAAAGTAAGTCATTACTTAAAACTTGCCTATTGCGGACCTAAGACCATTACATAAACCAATGGGTCTTTAACATGATGCATACTTACATGACTTGGGTAGTCATGATAGTTCTCTCTAAAGTTTACTTACCCCGTATAGAGAAAGTGCACGTTTTATCTACGTTCTAGGCTCTAGGCCCATTCTATCTTTTACAGAAGTCTTTGCTTTGCTCTTTTTTACAGAAAGGAATTCCCTGGGTTGGAATAGTTTTACAAGAATGTTGAGAAGCTTGCTACAGGTTTGAAGAGCTTAGTGGAAGGACGTGCTAAGTGACAAAAAAGTGAAAACTAGAAAATGAGCTTTGTAAAGTTTTTCGGTTGCACTCAGATCTGTTAAAAACGGTACTCGCTAATGGTAAAGATGAACTTAACTTCAAGTTTATGAAAAAGAGGAAACTGGTTAACTTTAAAGCAAGTAATAATTTTCATTAACACAAAAATCACAATTTTTACAAAAATGTCACTTAGCACATTCTTCCTCTAAGGTGTTCGTTCATGAAACGTATTCGAAGGTGATACGTCTGGTATTTTATTGTTTTTAGGAATCGGGGAGTAGAACAGTTTTAAATAAACAGCACTGTAGGATGGTACTGTGGATATTTAAACAAAACTTGCAAAACATAAAATTCGTTGACTTTGATTTAAATGCATTGTTTAAGTTATCCGCTTTGGGGTTATTACTCAGAAAACGTACTATTTCAGGTGAAAAATTTCGAAAAAAACATATGCATGAAAGTTTTTGAAACTTTGGATTTGAGTTACACTTACATACTACATTGAAACTATAACATCGGACCAGATCATACAATAAATTTTCAAATTAAAATTTAAAAATTGGCTTTACATAGACATGGATACCTTGTCATGGACAGGTCTTGTCAGGTCCAGAAACAGTCAAGAAAGACATCAAAATAACATCCATATACAACTGGTCATGTCGGTAGATATACAGAGACCACGGATGTGACGTCCACGGACGTGACAAAGTACATGTCTAATCATTGTAAGACATTGTATGTTCGTATTTGAAACATGAATTTAAAAAATTAAGATCATTGTATCTAATGCCACACATGATTAAGTAACAATAGACAATTTATTAGCTTACATAAGTTGGTGTTTTTTTTCAGCCACAGACGTGATGAAATGATCCTGACGTTTCACGAAATCTTAAGTTTAATGAACAACAAAATTACTTAACAGCTAAAAACCAATTGATTTTTCGATTTTGTTATACAATATGGCTGCCAATGAATCTAAAATGACATTGACACTGCATCGTACTGCCATCTATTTAATTCAATACAAGTTTTTGTTTATGTCCACAGATGTGACTTCAATATTGGGAACAAGCATTAAATAGTCAGTAAAATAAATACAAATTTTAAAATAAATAAAGTTAAATATTACCTTTGTAATTTCAAAAAATGCTCCTTTCTTCAATTCTCTAATTTAAAAAGTGAATTATTATCTTATAAGTTTGAAATAAACTGCCAAACTCATGAAATTGAGTGTTAGGACATACCACGGACGTGACATGTCACACTCTGTGGTCTAAAAAAGCCTAGAATAATAAGGAAATCGTGTATAATTTTTGATGTTCTGTATTCTATAAACTGTATTCTCATTGTTTCCTAGGTTACTTTGTTTTTAACAGCCTATATTACTTTTGAAAACTGGCGGGGACAAGAGTGGTTCGGCTATCCGCTATTTTGACCCTTTGTATGTCACTAAAAAGAAACAAAAAAAACTCTTTTCACTTCTGATTCTGTGGAAAATTTTCTAAGCATAGGAAATGGAAAAAAAACCTTTAACCCAACGTCCAATATCTTAAAAAAAAGTTTTTTTCGTTTTTATAATTAAAATAAAAAAATAAAAACGGGTTAAGTTTTCCGAGTACCCCTACTATAACTTACAATTAAAAGCTTTTATTTAAACAATTTTTAATGTACTTACGGATAAAATTGATTTAACGCTAAACTGCATGAAACAAATTTGTAGGGTATGTAATTGAATTCTGGATGGATTTTACAAGCGAAGGTGAGTTTCATTACATACTACATTCTCGCAATACCTAAAATTCCATACGTTTTTTATGAATACTAAATAGGTTTATAAACTCACTTGTGACATTCTTCAAACTTTTCTTTAACAAACTGACCCGTCAATCAACATGCACACACATTTCTCTACTACTAGACACATATCAATATTTTAATAGAAAAAAGATCAGATGTCCAATGATATACCATAGGACAT
Organism: Oedothorax gibbosus; assembly: GCA_019343175.1. Classification (NCBI taxonomy): domain Eukaryota; kingdom Metazoa; phylum Arthropoda; class Arachnida; order Araneae; family Linyphiidae; genus Oedothorax; species Oedothorax gibbosus. Next base: position 41,433,351 of record CM033280.1, read on the forward strand.
GGTCCACTATTGTACTAAAGTAAAGATACGTTGCGTGACTACAGGAAAACACACAGAGAAACATCGCCAAGTTTGTTTCCTCGTATTCTCATTAATATTAGTTCCTCCCTCAGCACACTCGTGAAGCCAACTTTGATGAAACTAGATGAGACCATCTGGACGGTTCCCAGCTAGTAGGCAGGAACCAGTTACATAAGAATTATATAAACAAAATGTCAGAGCCACCCTGCAGTTTATGTGGGAGGTATTTCTACAGTTTATTTTCTGCAGTTTATATTCGTTAAGTTACTTTTTCTAAAGGGTGCTGTCTTTTTGGCGGACTATTGGAGAATCAGCATATTCCCCAGAACTGATTGCGACGGCTCTCGCTATCAATTTTCAAATAGTTTGATACGATTTATGTAAACAGAAGGTCAAAGCCACACTGTAGTTAATGTGGGAGGGACATCTTGTGTGTTGAGTTTTCCTTTTCCTTTTAAAAAGCACTTTTTGGCGTATTTCAAAGAACTGAGAGCCATTTTTTGTGGCACCATCTAGGCGGCTCTCGTTATCAATTTTGAACCAGTTATATACGAATTATATAAACAGAATGTCAGAGCCACCCTGCAGTTTATATGGGAGGGATTTCTCTAGTGCGTTGAGCTACATTTTCCTTTTCTAAACAGGGTGGGGGATTTTTGGCGGATCACGCTTTTCGGCATATTCAACAGAACTAAGAGTCAATTTTGTGGCACCATTTAGGCGGCTCTAGCAACCAAATTTGACACTCAAATCATAATGAGTGGAAGGAATTTCTTGTGTACGTTGAGTAACCTTATCCATTTGTAAATGGAGCTGCCTGTTTGACGGATTAAGTCTTCTGGAGACCCTTCATATTCCCCAGAACTGGGAGCCATTTTTTGTGGCACCATCTAGGCGGTTTTCGCTACCAATTTAGAACCAGTTAGATGCGAATTACATAAACAGAATGTCAGAGCCACCCAGAAGTTTATGTGGGAGGGATTTTTCTCTACAGTTTATGCAGTTTGTTTTCAGCAGTTTATGTGCGTTGAGTTACCTTTTCTAAAGGGCGCTGCATTTTTAGCGGATCAAGCCTATTAGAGACTCAGCATATTCCCCAGAACTGATAGCCATTTTTTGCTCAACCATATAGACGGCTCTCGCTATCAATTTTGAAATTGTTAGATACGAATTATGTAAACAAAATGTCAGAGCCACCCTGAAGTTTATGTAGGAGGGTTTTCTAGTGCATTGAGTTTCCTTTTCGAAAAGGGTTTTCGGCATATTTCCCAGAACTGACAGCCATTTTTTGTGCCACCATCTAGGCGGCTTTCGCTATCAATTTTAAGACGATTTTTTTTAATTACATAAAGAAAATGTTAGAGCCACCATGTAGTTAATGGGGGGGGATTTCTTGTGCGTTGAGTTGCTTTTTCCATTTCTAAAGGGGTATGTCTTTCTGGAGGATCAAGCCTTTTGGAATTCCGGCATATTTACCAGAACTGAGAGCCATTTCTTGTGCCACCATCTAGGCGGCTCTCTCTTTCAATATTTTGAACCAGTTAGATACGGATTATATAAACAGAATGTCAGATCCACCCTGCAGTTTATGTGGGAGGTATTTCTAGTGCGTTGAGTTTCCTTTTCCTTTCTAAAGGGGTTTTCTACATATTTCTCAGAACTGAGAGTCTTCTTTTGTACTACCATCTAGGCGGCTCTCGCTATCAATTTTGAACCAGTTAGAAACGAATATTTAAATAGAATGTCAGAGCCCTCCTGCAGTTTATGTGGGAGGGACATTTTGTGCGTTGAGTTGGCTTTTTCTTTTATAAAGGGGGTTGTCTTTTTGGAGGGTTAAGCCTTTTGCAGATTCGCCATATTTCGCAAAACTGAGAGCCATTTTTGTGGCAAAATCTAGGCAGCTCTCGCTACCAAGTTTGACACGAGTTTCCTTTCATTTTCTAAAGGGGCGTGTATTTCACGGATTAAGCCTTTTGGAAACTCAGATTATGTCCCAGAACTAAGAACCATTTTTTGTGCCACCATCTAGTTGGCTCTAGCTATCAATTTTAAAGCAGTTAGATACAAATTATAACAGAATGTCAGATCCACCCTGCAGTTTCCATGGGAGGGAATTCTACAGTTTATGCGGTTTATTTTCTGCAGTTTATGCACGTTGAGTTACTTTTTCTAAAGGGGACTGTCTTTTTGGCGGATATATCTATTGGAGACTAGTCATCTATTGGAGACTATCTATTGGAGACTCAAGGACTGAAAACCATTTTTTGCGCAACCATATAGACGTATCTCGCTATCAATTTTGAAATAGTTTGATACGAATTATGTAAACAGAATGTCAGAGCCACCCTTCAGTTTACGTGGAAGGGATTTCTCTCTTGTGCGCTGGAGTTTCCTTTTTATTTTCCAAAGATACATATTCCACGTATTTCCCAAAACGGAGAGCCATTTTTGTGAACCATCTAGGTGGCTCTCTCTTTAATTTAAACCAGTTAGATACGAATTACAAAAGAATGTCAGAGCCTAACTGTAGTTTATGTGGGAGGGACATCTTGTGCGTTGAGTTGCCTACTATTCTAAAGGAAGCCGTCTTTTTTGGCGTATCAATCCTTTTGGTGACTCGGCATATTCTTCAGAACTGAGAGCCATTTTTTGTGGCACCATCTACATTGTAACAAAAAGTATGCTGTTTTTACAGAAAAAAACTCAGCTGGTGTGCCAGAAAAATACCATTACCGTTATAAAATTTACAGACATAGTATGTTTATTTAGACGAATAACTTGTAATTTTGACGCAAAATCTGTTTTTCAACAGATAAAGTATTTTTTAATCTAAAATTTACTCCCTCCAGTCAACCTAGTGGCAAGCAGGGATACTCACCACACTACTAACAAAGGTTAATAAAGTGCCTATACCTTTAAATCTCCGGCCCAACGATCTCCCAACTACGCTGGTAATTCACGCAGCGTTTCCACATCTTTTCGTGAATAAAAACAGAAAAACTGTTTCTTACTTAAGACAGTTTATTTTTACAGAAAAAAACTGTTGAAAGAAAATAACAGATTGTTTTTAATACATGGTATTTTTTTGAAAAATAACAGATTTTTTTTACAATGTAAGTGACTTTCGCTACCAATTTCAACTCTCATATCATAAGGAATCTGAGCTCTCTCCGCATTTTAAAGTATGCCGAGAGAACCCAAGATAAATGAGTACTCAAGAATCTTTTGCATGCCACATAATCATATGATATGCATGCCAACGATTTTCCTATCCTGAAAATCTGCTGACTCAGCCTGGTCTCAAACCCGCGATCTTGAGCTTATGAGAGGAGACGTAATAGCTAACAGCCACTGAGCCGACGAGCACTGGTTTACAAACAGATGAATTTTGGCAATCAAGTTGTAGACTGACGAATAAAGCAAAGGATTTTGCTTGCAGGTTAGCTGTAGGACAATGGTTTGGATAAATATGTCAATTTTCAAAGATGTATTATTTCAAATCCATTTCAATTAGCTGAGACGATATTCGAACATTGTTTCCAGATAGCTAATTAACTCGAACAATTGGTAATGCAATATAAATATTGGCATTTTATCATTGTCTAATTTACCCTAAAGCAACGGTGATCCAACAAGATATAGAATACTAAGCCTAATTATACACAATACTTCAAATGATTGTCAATTATACTGTGCTGTTAATTTTATGAATGTATGCATGAAAAGTATCCGGTTTCATAAAAAAATTACATTTTAATTCGGGCATGCATTATGTTTAACTATAAGTAAATGAGCAATGTGCTATCTAATAACGTACTATTTGAATTTTAAAAAAATATTCCATGATATATAAATAACAATGTATACTGCCTTTGCTTTTAAGTTTATAAAAAAACTGTATTTTGCATGATCAAATCTAGAAAGTTTTCCTGGTATCCACTTTTTCAGTTTATTTATCCACACTTTTTTCACTGAATTAAAAATTTTGGATTTTTTTATAATTCAATTAAAAAAATTATGGCTATATACAAAAAAAGTTGTTTACTAGGATACCGAAAACGTTCCTGTACTACTTTATGCAAATCACCGGTAGTTAATAAACTAGATATCTTTATGATTTTTGTTATAGTTTGTTCCTTACATATAGATCTTTGATTTAAACTGGGGATATTTTACAGCATAAAAATATACTTGTACAGTGATTTTTTTTAATATGTATTATAAAACTCCCAAAAAAATCCGATTTAAAGTTATATAACTACTTTTTTTTTAGAAGAGATATTTAAAATTTCTCAGTTTAAATCATAGAGCTATTAATGGGGAAGAAATAATAGATTAAAACTTGTTGATATCTTTTATAGTTCCTGAGAAAAATGTTCCTAACTGTTAAAAAAAACCTTATATTTCAGGAAACGCAAAAGAAAGGTATAGGTAAGAACTGATATACAAGAGTTTCTGAAAAATGCTTATAAAAAATAACTACTAAACAGAAATCGATAATCTTGGTCTTAAATTAAAGCTATAGATATGTAGATTAAAGATAAAATAAAACAAAAAAATCAACATTTTTGACTCAAACACCCATCCGACTCCCCTTAAAGTTCCTCAAGTTCAAAAGTTTCTTTAAAGTTCGCTTTTCCTTCTTAAATGTACGTGCGTAGTAAAACAACTTCTACAGAGATGAAAAAGGCCATTGAATAAGGCTATTAGCTATTTATACTGCTACTATAAGGCTATTAGCTATTTATACTGCTACTATAAGGCTATTAGCTATTTATACCGCTACTATAAGACTATTAGCTATTTATATTAGCTATATTACTGATATATTACTTTTTTCAGCTTATGTTTTTTCACAGAAGTTTGTAAATTGGATAAATTCGTGACGTATCAATACCTGGAAAAGGTCAAGATAGAGTTAAATAATAATTTTCTCATTTTATTTGTATTTTTTCACTTAATGTTTTCATTATTCCACTGATATTTACCGAAAAAAAATCACTTACTACAAAGTTACTCCTTCATAAATTGAATTAAAGACATCATTGATAAGCCAATTTAAATGTGCATGTTTCAAGGTTGAGTGGCTTCAATTTTAAGCCCGAATGAAAATATAATCTTCTCAATGGAATGTGATAACAAAGCTCTAAAATGAGCACCGATCGAATGAAATGCATGAATGAAAGTAGGAAGAAAATAAGTCACTGGAAACCAACCAATTGTATTTTTATTATTGTATTCGTTGTCTAATAGATGTTATAAAAATGAATTTTAAGGAAATTAAGTACAGTGCAATTTAATTTCTACGGAATAAATTCTTCAATAAATAAAATACATAAACCGAACGTTTAAAAATTAAAACAATAAAAAACATTTTATTTAATTAATAAATATATTTAAAAAATGTATTCAATTTTTCTAGACCCAAACAAGTTTCACCGCAACATTTTACGCTCATGAACGTGATTTTTAAGTAGTTTCCAAGCACAGCTTTTATTTTTATTCCCCCAAAATTCCAATCAAAAGAACTGAGTCGCATGAAAATAAAGCTCCTCTTCAAAAATTCACGTCCGTCAACGAAAAAAAAAAAGGAGTGCCAGGGTCCGAACAGCAGTGGGTGCGATTAATTGCTTTTCGCCATTGGTCACGCTGGTGCACTCTTTCACAAATTGCCATTTTGTGTCACCCGTATAATGGACAGCGATTACAGGAAGCTTATTTTTTTGCTATTGATTGGATTTGCTTGCTTGGTTAGGGCGGCGTGATGGTGTAAGGAGTCAAGCCACGGAAGTTGCTTTTGCAGGTTCTTTCATCGTTTTACAGTCCCTGGACAAATTATTAGACGCACTGCAAAATTTCATGTATCAATCAATGATGAACAAAATACCTTTAGAAGGACATTTGTGTTCCTAAACTTAAGCTATTGAATAGTAAATAATATCTACTATACTTAATACATATATCAACATCTTTTTTAATGATATGGCATTCTTTGGTATGTTTTCATCATTACTAAAAAAAATACAGTGCGTCTAATAACTTGTCCAGGGAATGTAGATTCGTTTAAATGAATCACACTATACAATAAAAAATATCGCTAATAAATGACGCTGTGTATTTAGGTTTAAGCAAGTGAAATCTGACCAGACGTGTACTTCGTCCTTGTACGAGCTCAAATGTGGGCATTGTTATTTGACACAAGTTAAAAATTAAATTAAAGGTCAGTTGCTAATAGACGTCGTGTAGCTCTAATGCTACGTTAATTCAGACACATAAAAATGAATGCAGAATTTAAAAAAAAATAGAAATATACAAGTTAAGTAATCACGTTACAAAAACGATATTTATATTAAATTTTTAAATTTACGATAAGAATTGCCCTTATGTTTTCATTGAAATGTTAGTGTAAGCATTCGAATAAATATTACAAACAATATAAAATTCTTTAAATATTGAGTTTTGGTAGTTTACAGGAAATCCTAACAAAATAAAAAAAAAACTATGAGATAAAGTATAGAAAGAGTTCAATTATTGAAAAATTTTAAAATTCGATCTTTGTAACTAAATTTGTTTAATTTTTATATTTTAATTTAACATTGATTTTTATTTTAATGTACTATAAAAAAAATCCGTAATTTTTAATACAATTGTAAGTGTAAGAGATCAAATAAATATTAAAAACAAGATAATATTCCTAAATATATTGAGTTTTTGAAGCCCAGCAAATCATGACAAAATAAAATACTCCAACAAAAACCGAACGTCTACCCAGAAACATTGACCGCACGACAGTAAATCGTTTAGAGTGGCGACTGTCACTACTCCACTTCAGGAATCTATTTCTGGAAAACCCTATACCCCCCTCCCCCACATGCTCAGCGTAAACCTTGGCGATACAATGTGTCGATTTGGCGAGCTTCCCTTGAGTAAGTCGCTGCTGTGTTGGGATAATCCTGGGGTGGCATCTTGTTTGGCAAGAAATCGCTGATTTGGCCATTTTACTTTAAAAGTCAATTTAAAAAAAGTTTATTAGTTTAATGTAATTTTAACTTTTATTTATTCATGTTTTCTCTTTTTTATTTTTTTGGTTGTTAGAACTCATTAATAATGTTATGTTTTTAGTTAAGAATTTGGAAAGGGACGGGGAATAATACTTTCTTTAGATTGGTATACAATGAGATTGCCAATGCGTATATCCATCAAAAAATAAATTGGTTAAAAATAATGCAAACACAATCTCTACCAGTACTCATCAGGTCGAAAAATATTGATAATAACTTTTTAAATGATTCGTACTTTATGTTGTACTTAATTAGAAAATTCATATAAAAATATCAATATAAATAATCAACATTCAAAAAATACTTTAATTACCAAACAATCAAATGTTATTTTATTACTGTTGCGAAGTTAATTTAATTTTCGCAAAGTATAAAAAAAATATATTTATTCCTATTCTTGACAAATATATTGTTTCCTTGTTTTATAGTTAACAAATATTAAATTACGAAACATTCAAAGGTTTCATTTATTTTTTTTCAACTGTAAAATTTAATATCCTTCCATTTATCCTACTAAATTCATTTTTAGGATCCTCTTTATAAATTCGTTAAATCAAATTATTAAGATTCTTCAAAACGAAAACAACGCACCTCAAACTCAATCTCCCCCCATCCCACTCAAACAGCTGATACCTTGGCGACCGGACCTTGGCGCCAAAATCAAAACACCCAGCAACCCCCACCACCGGCCGTTCTCCGGCGGCCGCCACACTGCAGCTCGTGGCCCGACGCAGACAGAAACAGAACAACGGAATCACACCGATGACCGCGACGGGCCGAGACGAGTTCGGCGGCCCGTGCCGGGTCGCCACCCTTCCCCCGCTCTACCCGCACTGCATGCGGCACCAGCAACACCGGTGCCTCTACAACAACCCGCCGCCGGTTCTGCCTCCCCGGGTCCCCTACGCCTGCACGCGGCCTTACTTACCACAGACCTGCAGCGACAGCCACTTAGAACATCTGAATAGGCGGCCGCTGGTCATGCACCCGGGGCCCGGCGGTAAGAGGCCGCCGATGCACCCGGCTGATGGATTGTTGGTGTTGAAGGTGGTTAGCGCGGCGTGCGGTGAGCCGGACAAGCGGGCCAACTATGAGATTGTGAGCGTGAGTGACAGGCATGGCAGGTTCAGGAAGGCTGTGCCGTGTATGCCGCTGGGGCTGTCCATTATACTGTGTATAGTGAACATGCTGGCGCCTGGACTGGGTGAGTGGAAAATGTATTTGATATTTTCAGGTTAAGTTGTACGTTTTCCGTCTGACTACTTCCAAAGAGCTTAACACAGCCAAAATTACGCTTCGTAATTTAGAGCAGGTCAAGTGGCGAGATCGACATCTAAGCAGGTACCCAAAGAAAACAAGTGCAACCATTGTGAGCTTGATCGAGACTTTCGACACCACAGATTTAACGAGCACGTATGTCGCAGTGTACTAAAATGACGAGTGTCAAGTGACGAGCCGACATCTGGGTAGGCACCCAACGCAACCGCGATTTCAGTATGAGATTGCTTAGGTGTCTATTCTACAGTACGGGCCAACTTAGAGATTGTAAGCATGAGCGATCAGTACGGCTGGTTTATGAAAGCAATACCGTTTATGCCGCTTGCCAACACCTCCTGTAAGCAAAGCCTATCTGTACAGGTTACTAATTTTAATGCGACGTAATGCGAATAATCCACTCGGACTAATAAGTGACCTATAAATGATGTCTTGGCATTGCTTTCCCCCCTATGTGTTTGGTTAGATCGGACTAATTAAACCGCGCCGTTTTTCGAGTGGAGAGACTTTCTCCACTCGAAAAAGGCTTCTCTCTATAGAAGATGGTGCGCTGGATCACGGCCTACTCAACTACTAAGGCCGCAGAAGCTTTCTCAAACATGCTCGGGGACGGAAATTTTGACGTCATGGTTCCGAGTGACGTTGTTCCGAAGATGAAGACAACTGTCTGAAGAAGACTGTCTTGAAATCTGTTCGGAACCACTCGTTCACGGCTGACCACAATTGAAGAGCTTAGTGGAAGAACGTGCTAAGTGACAAAAAGGTGAAAACGAGAAAATGAGCGGTAAAGTTTTTCGTTTGCACTTAGATCTGTTAGAAATGGAATTTTCAAACGGTAAAAAATATACTTTACTTTAATGTTATGAAAAAGGGGACACTTGTTATCTTTTAAGGATGGATTAACATGTTCATTGACATAAAAATCTCAATTTTTTCAAAAATGTCACTTAGCACGTTCTTCCACTAAGCTCTTCAATTGTAGGGTTCCGAATGCATCCGAACTAGTTTCTCGATCTTCGGCACTGGGAACAGTGACGTCAAAATTTCCGTCTACGCTCGTGTTTGAGAGAGCTTCTCTGGCCGTGTTATTGAAGGTGGCCGTTGCTGGCTCCGTCTATCATACTTTGCATCTGGAATTTACTGACACTTGGATAGGGGCAGTGGAAATGTGTACAATACAGTTTAACTTATTCTATTCAGATAAGTGAATGAACGGATAATTGGATTTTTTCAGAAAAAGGGTACTTTGAAAGGTTCTAAATGCAAAATCGACATTTTCTAGAGCATAACTAATATTTAGTTTTCGGCACGCTCACTTCGCCCAACTGAATTTACGATTATTAAGAGTCGCCAATGGACGGACTGGACCCTATATCTCAGTTATACTTTGAAGAATGTGAGTTTTGAAACTAGACCCTTCATTTTAGTTAATTACTGTACGAATGTTCAGAATGAGATTAAAACAAGTGGGTTTGTTACAGAATCTGTCACTTAAACCGCTTCCACACAACAATTGTGCTCAGCAGGAAACAAACTATTTTTACACCTCAGAAAGAAATTTGCCAAACAGGGCTTTTAGCTAGTTTAATTCACATTTTTAAACGCCAAAATTAACGATTTTCATTAATCTTCTTTCTCAGATTTAACAATTAGTCTTTATCGTTTGCTAAATTTGTTTGAAGTTCGAAGAATAATGATGTAATTTTTTTAATAAATATCTTTGAGTCTCCACAATTTCCCATTTAAATTAACTTTCTTCTGAAAATTCAGTTATTATTTATCGTTTTTGACCACTACATAGGTGGACATACAGAATCTTCATATATGAAATATGTAATCCAATTTCAAAGTAATGCTTACAACGCTTGTTGTTGTTGTTGTCGTGTCCATGTTGTGTGCAAAAACTAGATGGATCCGAAGCTGTCGTAGACAGCTTTCGCTATTTCCTCTGCATCTTCGGAGAGAATTAAAATTTCTGGGTCTTCAAAGCCAATCCTGAAGAGCCTGGCTTGAATTGCTGGGCAGCCAAATATATGCTGCGGGGACAGTTGGACACCAGGACAGTTTGGGCAGTTTGTGGAGAAGCTTCTTTGTCCTTCCGTTGAGATTTTCATTCCTTTTAAATGTTTTGTTCGTAGTCTGGCTATTATTGAAGATATTGTACGGTTACAATTTAGAGCAGGGATGGAATATTTAAAATTATTTTTGATAAGTCTACGGCTGGCAACTGCATTGGCGTCAACGAGAGTTATGAGGTTAGATGATTGGGGGCAAGCTCTTGATTCTTTGGCAAGCTCATCGGCTTTTTCATTTCCAAGGATGTTAATCCTTAAGTAAAATAATGAACAAATATGCTTTTTAATCTGACTTACAACGCTTGAAAAATTCAATTGAGATCCAAGTTCCATCCAGCCAAATCTCAAATAAATTACTAATAGATACAGTTAGAACAATTCAATATATTTGTCAGTTCTTTATTCCGATTCTCTAAGCAATTTAACGTTTGAAATATATATTCAAGTAAAATAATGAACAAATATGCTTTTTAATCTGACTTTCTTATATAATTAACGAGCGTCTATATACCATAATTCGAAAAAAGGTTTTAAAGCACCAATACTCATTCTACTCAAACTCTTTTAATACGAAATATCAACCTCTCCCAGACTTATATGTCAGATTTTATTAATAGATATATTTAGGACAATTCTTCATTTAAAATCCGTTATTTATATAAACCTTCATTCTTTTTTTATAAGTAATGTAACGTTTCGAATACGAACTTAAATAAAAGAATAAAATATATGTCATATGTATATACCGTCGTTGTATGATTAACGAACGTCTGAGCGCAACATAATTCGAAATAAAATTCAAATTACAAAACTAATTCAATACAAAAACTCTCCAAATACAAAATAAACCTCTTCTGGACTTATATGTCAGTTTTAATTAATAGATATATTTAGAAAAATTCTACTTATTAAATCCGATATTTTTCAGTACAATTATTTTGTTTCTTTAAGTAATAATTTCAAATTAAAAATTCAAAAAATAATGTACAAATATATCTTCTTCTTCTTACTAATCTCAGGTTGTCTAGCTTAGCTAGACAACCCCCATGAAACCAAAAATGTACAAAAAGTCTAAAAACTGCATTGGGTCCTGCAGGACTTCGTCTTTTTTAAAATTCAAGCAAGTCAAAATGTTTTCTGGGGAGGCTAATTCAACGGAACACCGAGGACATTCCGGAAATTTCTTTTGCCCCTGCTGAAAAATACAAATATATCTTCTGAATATGACGTTTTCGTATATTTAACGTATGTACGACACCACAATTCGAAAACAATGTTTTAAAGTGCAAAATTCGCTCTACACAAACTCTTTTGATACACAAAATAAACCACCCCAAGACGTCATATTCGAATATAATGTCATATTCGAGCTGTTGAAAACAACAACTTCTGCAAAACACTGAAAACGCGTGACCCTAAAATTAAACAAAGCCCGTTCTATGTATTGATTGCGGAGTGTGTTTAGAATGCAAACGCGCAGTTTCCACATCCTCTTTCGCTTTTGCCGAAACTTTCGCGTGCCGCTAACTATTAAAACAATTACAATTACACGAGGAAATTTATGCATCGACTCCGGTTTAAATGTGTTCGGTAGATTGCTTTAGGGGCAGTTTCATTAAGCGGAGTCAGTTGCTGGTTTAAATGGTTCGTGATTAACCGAAAAAGAACTAAAAATCTTATATTAATTAGTTTGTTAACGATTTGGCACTTGGATTTAATACTTAGCAAAACCGGGATTTAGAACAAAAATTCGTTGCTAAGTACAAAAAGTTTAAGAGATTATTTTTTAATAACATTAAAAAATCGATCGAGACGCAAATTAATCATTTTTCTGATACACTGCTCAAAACAATTAAAGGGTATGGCGGTTTTAGGTGGATCTTGTGTCTGGGAAACTTTTTAGCTGATTGATACATGGTCGACAGACGTAGTAGGTTACATGAGAATAAATTACACATGTTTGCCAGAAAAAAAATGCATTTTATTGCGCATTTGTGTACAAAGGAAAAAAAACGCAATTTGTGCATATGAGAAAAAAAAGAATAAGAAAAGGTGTGTTTTTTTTTCAAAGGAAATCATTTTCAGTAGGGGGTATGATTTCCACGGATGGCCAGCAACGTTGAACACCTTTGAGGCATGGAGTCAATGAGGCTATTAATCACGAGTTGGCGTATTCTGTCCCACTCTTCTAGAAGAGCTCTGTCCAGTTTTTGGAGAGTTGGCGGGGTTGGTTGGCGGCCAGCAACTCGTCTTCCTAGAGCGTCCCAAACGTGCTCTATTGGATTCATGCCTGGAGAACACGCTGGCCATTCCATTCGTACGATTCCTTCCTCGAAAAGGAAATCCTCCACCAGGTTAGCACGATGTGGCCTGCAGTTATCGTCCATTAAAATGAAGTCATCTCCGATTGCTGCAGCGTAAGGGACTACAATACAGTTTTTTAACTGTAAATTTATAAGAAAGTTTGCATTGAAACAAATGTTAGGATATGGACTGTTAGCAGCGAGAAACTGTCAGGTCTTGTTTGTTTAATCATTACACACAAAAATATTTGTAATTTTTAATCTCAAAACCTCAAAATGAACTAAATTAACGCTCTCCTCAGGAAATGTTAAACTCTTTTTTTTTCAAAATTATTTTAAAACATAATTTTAAATACACAATAGTTGCTTGAAAATATGCTTATATAAAAAAAATATGTGAGCAAGATTTGTTTTCCGAAAGGCAGGAGGATAAGCTTGAGCTCTCGTGTTTTTTTTGTGCATTGAAACATATGCAGTTTCCGAAACTGTGTGTGGAATAAAGTCTATTTTGTTACCTTTTTTTCGATGAAGTATGTGTAAAGACGAAAGATTTTAATAAAAAATATATTTTACAATTTCATCCAAGCCCTTTTTCTTTGAATGCTTTTTAATTGCACGTGCACATTTTTGGGGATAATAGTTGAGGAACTTTGTTTTATTTTTATGTTTTATTTCTTTTCAAAACATTATTATAAAACTGTTACGACTCTTAGAGGAATTGTGATTCGATTAAACCCCAAAAAAAGTTGAGACATTTAAAAAACTTCTTGTTTAAATATTTTATGCACACATTGCTTTGAACTTCATTTAAAAACACTTCGTTTTCCATTCTATAATTGAGAAAAACAGTTTTTTGGTACTGCGTCTCCGTGAAAAAAAATTCTCAACTCTTTTCTGACTATCATTAATAATTTATAGATGCAGACATGTTTTTGTTTGGCTGTACTTTATCGTACTTTGTTTTGTCGATACTGCTTAGATTACTATTTATAATTTGGCAACACATTGTTGAAAGATATTTATACTCAACAAATGCCGAGCACACAAACCTAAATATATGTCTACCAACCAACCAACCAACCAACAAATGCCGACTCGGCGGCGAAACGGTTAGGGAGCTAGCCTTTGGAGCCTCTGGGTTCGGGTTCAAATCCCGGTAAGGCATGGATGTTTGTGTTTGTCGAGTATATGCGGAGTACTTGCTCGTTAAATCTGTTGGGTCCGAAAGTCCTGTGGGCGGTCATTGCGCAGTTTCCCACGGGTACAGGTCCCTGGAGACTATTTCCCTCCCCTTCAGGGACATGTCTAAATTGTGGAGGTGGCGATAGATGGCAGCATCTGTCTTATATATGTGTGTGTATGTGTCCGTCCTTCTTGACGATGGTTTATAAGCGTGTCTTTGTGACCAAGCACACAAGCCTGAAAATATATGTCTACCAACTACTCAACAAATGGCAGTGCACTCCTTTGACTCCGGTCCTGTAAGCTAAAATGAACACACTCTATGGGTGTCTGAAACAAAATGACTTAATTACACTTTTGTAATTTATTTACCATTGCTCGTGGTAAGATACTCTGCAAAATATTTGTGCATTTATGCATCATATTTTGCAGTTGTGTATGCAACTACGTTAAGTATACGGGTGTGATGTAAAGCATACAAATTGTATAATTGGGAAATATTTATCTGTTCGATTACATTTTTCTTATTAATAACTGTTATATACTATTATCAATGTTCATATTTTTGATGCATTCACTAGTATTATAATAGTTTTGTGTTTCATATGTGGATAAACTAAAAAATATTCTAATTAAAATATATATTATAAAAATATATCTGTTAGTTTAACAGACAAAAACTATACATATTTGCAGGATTTTTTTTATTTGTAAGCCTTTTTTGTAAAAAAAATATGCTGTTTAAAGGGGGAATTTTTTTTTCTGTTTTTAACCACGTGAAGCGTGCACTGTTAAAAAATTTTTTTTATTCAAATCAGAATATTGATGTTATTTTCTTACGAAAAGTTTCAGTTTTCTATAACTGCTTACAATTAATTAAGAATTACATTTTAAGACTTGGGTTACTAACAACAAAGCTTATTGCAAATGATTCCAGTACAGACTTTTTGCAAGCAGTAGAGAAAAAAATTGTTTTCTATTCATTCTTTTGTAATTTTTCGGTCTAGACAGGGTAATTAATTGAACGATTCGATTGATTTTAATTAAGTTACATAAACGTTGAGATTTTAAGTGCATTTTTTACACTTTAACATCCAAAATCATGCATCACAATAAAATTACAATCTAAGAATGCATAAACACATTAATCAAATTTATTGATTATCCTTAAAAACTACTCAGAAAACTACTTTTAATACATTTAAAAAACTTAACTAATTATGGAATAATTTTCAATGTTTAGCCAAATAACTTTTAGTAAAAGCAATTTAAATACTCTCACATAATTAATCTGCTTCCAGTAAAATGTACGAAACATGAAAACTCTTTCAATTTTGTTAATCGATAGAAATAGGGTTAAGTTTACAGGAGAACTTCCCTCCGCGCTCCTTCATTTTGTAATTTTACTGATAGTATAAGCGTATATGGAAATCGCCCCGTGGAATTGCCCCCTTTACAAACTGTTATCCTCTAGATAAGCATGCTAAATAACTCCTGGTAATATTAATTTAATTACATACAAATGAGTTAAGTAACGTATATGCACTTAACCTTTTCTTTAAAAAAATATCATGTTTTAAAACATCCTTCTCGTATAATAGATGACTTCCATCCCATTGATGAAATTCAATGGAGTCAATGACTTTCTGTATCAAATATGTAAAGTACCCAGTTATCCTATTGAAAATACTTTTAGACACGCTTTGACACGTTCTTTTTTAAGAGCAGTCACAATAAGATTAAGTATATTTTATTTTTTAAAATACAGTCCCTGGACCAATTATTAGACGTACCGTATTTTTTTAGTAATGATGAAAACATACCAAAGAATGCCATATCATTAAAAAAGATGTCGATATATGTATTAAGTATAGCAGATAGTATATTTTATTCAATAGCTTAAGTTTAGGAACAAAAATGTCCTTCTAAAGGTATTTTGTTCATCATTGATTGATACATGAAATCTTGCAGTGCGTCTAATAATTTGTCCAGGGACTGAATATGTGAACACATTAAAAAAAATTATGTGTTATTTCAGTGAGAAAATTTGTATTGGTAATTTACTAATTTTTTAAGTTTAACTTGAAATTATGGGTAAAGATAACTGAAATTGCATAGTTTAAACCAAATTATTTAAAAATGTACAAATTTATTTCAACTTTAATATTTTTTAATAATTTTTTTCTTTAACTTTTATAAATAACTTTTGTAAAAAAATTCCTAATTGATGAATTGAGAAAAACAAATATATTATTTATTCGAATAGAACTATCGCAATATTTTGGAATTCTTGCTTTACCTATGATTAATGCGCAATTTGGTTAAAGGGTAAAATCTTCTTTTCACTTCATGAGTTTTTGAGTTTAAAATTTAAAGTTCTAACTGAAAATTAAGTTTTTTAAAAATAATTTTAAAATTTGTTTATGCGCAAGATGATTACAAATTACTGGTCTATAGTTTAAATTTTAAAATTTAGCAAAATTGGAAAATTTATAATTTTTTTAAAAATACGTGGTTGTTTTAAAACCTGACAGTCAGGTGACTGGTTTATACGCTTGTGCTCAGAGGTAAAAAAAATATTTGTAGCTAACTATTTTTTGTAAACGTTTAAATAAATGTGTTTAATCTTTTGAAAAAAACTAAGTTACAAACTCTTTAAAAATTCTAAAAATACCCCCAATATTTCCGCTACATAAGAACACAGGAATAATAACCCATTGTTTTTCTTTACCTACAGTGATTGATCAACAAGCCCGGAACTCGGAACTGCTATTAATAGCCCTAACATTTCCCAATTTTATCGCTCTCTTATCTTTCCCCCTCCTTATACTTTTTTCCCCTTTTTTTTGTCTTTTTTTCCCTTCGTTAATCCATCTGTTGATGTCCTCAGGGAAATTGGGAGAGATTGGGCGATCTCAAATGTATTAGATAATTCGTTAGAGGAATGATACTATTTCGGCGATACCGATGTATTTGATCTTTTGGTAGACAGGATTTTATTTTCGTTTGGGCTACGTATTTGTGTCAAGGTTTTTGTTGGTTTCGATGATTTTATAAGTGGATGTGAGAGGATTGTAAACTGTGTTTCCGGAATTTTGAGTTTGAGTTGTCGATTTTTGAAGCAAAACCTGTTTATAGAAACTTATTAATAGAACAGTTAAATTTTTACCTTGAAACTTGAGACTTTTTAGCATGAAGAAATTAAATTTTATGTAAAATATTAAACTGGTTAAGAAAAATAAGAATAACTAATAATTATTTAATAATTAAAACAAATTTTAGCATTTACATGTTAGCATTAAACAGTTCTTAGAATCTAACATTTTAGACAATTTAACTTTTTTTAAAACTTTTTAAAGAAAAGAATCTATATTTATATAGAACATAAAAAAATTAAATTTTTACCATGTAACTGAAGAAATTTTCGCATGAAGAAATTAAATTTTATGTAAAATGCTAAACATTTTAACAATAAGAAGAACCTTTTAAAAGCATGTGGACATTCACAGCAACATCTTATGTCTTTAAAATAATGTTTATTAATATTATTGTTCTTGTTTTTATTGTTATTATTATCATTTTTATTGTTATTTATAATGTCATTTTATAATATTATTTGAAATGCAAGAGGTAAAATTTTGAGACGCATTTTACGTACCCTAACGATAAATAGAAAGGTGGAAATCACTATTCCAGTATTCTTCCATCCTCTTGAAATGACTTAAAATTCCAAATATTTTAATATGAGTGTTAAATTGTGTAAAATGGTAGAATTAGGAAAATCAATCCATTAAAAATTTTTAAGTTATTTTTATTATTAAAAAAATATGCTGTTTTGATGAATATATTACTTCAACAAAAAATTCGAAAGAATTTAACTATATAAAATGTTGCTGTGAATGTCTACATACTTAAGAAGCTTTTTTTTTTGTTAACTTGTTTATCAATTTACATAAAGTTTAGTTTATTCATGTAAAAACATCTTCAGTTTCATAGTAAAAATTAATTGTTATATAAATCCAGTTATATATAAAAATAATTATAATAAATAATATATACAAATATTATATAATCCTCAACTGAAGTTTGAAATTGAAATTCCGGAAACTAAAAGTTAATAATCCTCTCACGTTTACTCATAAAAACATCGTAACCAACAAAAACCTTGGCACAAATCCATAAATCAAACCAAAAAAATCCTATCTACCAAAAGATCGAATACGTCGATATCTCCGAAATAGCATCATTCCTATAGCGATTTATCTAATACCATTCGAGATCGCCTAATCTCCTTACCTCAATAATGCTATAGATTGTATGACTTAGGAAAACCTATTCAGTAAAATTTTAACTGTTGTTTTAATTGTAAAATCAAAAAAGTATTGTAATTTTTATAAATAGATTACTTCAACCAAAAAAGATATTTTAACACAATGTAAAAAACCCAATGAAATCGGGAAACTACAACCTTTTCTAGAACCCCTGCATTTGTAGTACAGACAAACAGAAACAAAACTACCTTATTCCAACTTAATAAAAAATGTGAAAATTATAAACATCTACGACACAATATCTTTATACGAAATACAATGTTTCCTCTATTAGATGTAATTTTACCAACAAAACATGTAGCCATTTAATATTTCTTGGACAATAGGAGGACAATATGTATTTCAGCAAAAATAATTTTTTACCATTCACAAAAGAAGAAAAAAAATAGTTTTCCCTTTAGAAGTCTTACCAGATAAAATATTGTTCCGTTTCTTTTTTCAATCACGATGACCTTCAGATGAAATGACAGCACAAACGTAAAAAAAAAAAATCCCAATTCAAGTTTCTATGTTCTTTATTTGAATTTTCCGTCTTTGATGTCAGGTGAACGACATAAAGATGAATACACAGGAGATTTTTCTGAAAACTTTGCGTTTAAAAAAAAATGTCATACAATAAAAGAAGGACGTAGTTTCAAAACTCACATTTTCTAAAGTATAACTATGATATAGGGTCCAGCTCGGTCAATGGCAACCTCGTCCTATTGAATTTACGATCGTCAAAAGTCGCCGATAAAGACGCCGGATAATATACCTTATACTTTGGTAAATGTGAGTTTTACAACTGCCCCCTTCAAATTTTTAATCTTTTACGTTTCAATAATTCAAAAAAAAAATTAATGCTCATTTAAAAAGCATAAGAAGCCATTTTTATTATAATTAAATCACCATTGCCATTTGCAACAATCACTTGAGAAACTTTAATTCTTTCAAACAATAAATTAAAAGAAATTTATTTTTGAGGCATCAATCCGTTTGAAATGACGTAAAATATATTTCACTAAGAGATTCTTTGTATGTTGATGTGAAATGTTTCGGTTCTATTCAACATAGATGAATATTACATATTTAATCTTAGAAATATAAATTAATTTTTGCAAACGATAATAATTATTGAAGAATGAATTTTCGAAATAAAAGCGGAATTTAGAGTGTAAATGTTTATAATAGAATTAATATTGTGTTTGACGACTTTTTTCCTGTTCAACACAAATGTTGTGCGGACGCGAGTTGAGTGACAGATTCTGTTACAAACTTTTTGTTTTTATCAGAAAGGTTTGTTAACTAGATTTTCATTAAATTACAACTTACATTCAAAACGCAATTTAAAACTTAATATTCGACACATTGATGTATTTACAAGACTATTTCTTCGATTTTGAAAGGCAATCAAAGAGGAGGTTAGACTTCCAGCCAACTAACCAAATCCAATTATTATTATTTTTCAAATTACTGTTTGATCTAGTGCAGAGTAATTTTCTAATTCATAAAAATATGCATTACTCATTTTTTTTTAAATTTGCTACCTTAGTTCTTGTCATAGACTTCACTTCCAATAAATAATATTTAATTGTTCGCAATAAAATTATATTTATTGGAAGTATTTTGTGTAAAGAAATTCTTTATTTAATATTTCATCATTCAACAACAATAACTGTTTTAAGTTTTTAAAACGTTATTATTAACTTCTTATAAACTAAAGATTTTACATTTTTTTACGTTCCCAGTTTTTACCTGGCATCTACATTTTTGTCATAGTATACTTCTTCATCAGAAAAACTTGTAAACTATTATATTTTGCAGTATTTGAACACCTAAACCATTTTAAAAATAAAATACATTAAGTTAAATCAATCAAGTAAAATAATACTTTTTTTATTTCTTGTTCACTTTTTTTACATATACTGTATTGTTTACATTTGTTTCAAGATACATAAATATACTACTGAATTTAACATTTGTGTTTTACAAAGAAAACAAAATGAAGGAGTTTAATTTATATAGAAGAAAATAGTAAAGTTTTAATTTTTTGAGTTTGTGTTAAGAAATAGGCGATCACTTCGTAAATAAATCTTATTCCTGCAAAACAATTCTAAGATCTATTGTTACAAAAATACATTGACATAAATATGCAACAATTCTGCAAAACAGTGTGTAAATCAAAAACAATGCTACGATTGCAATGCTTGTGCAACCAAATCGTAAAATAGCAAGTGAACACCTTTGCACATAACAATCTTTATGGTTTACCCATCACCAACCCATGAGAATCATATTTACGATTTTTTCAAACACATAAAATCACGTAGTTAAACATGGGGCAGTGTGAACAAACAATAAAGTTATTACGGGCTACTTGTCCATTACGGGCTAGAGCTCATGTTATTGGAAGAAGTAATCTAGGACTAGTATTAAATATTGTTTTTATAAAGTAATCATAATTTAAATGTAACATTATGTGTCATTATTTTAAGTTATTTTATGGGTAAATTAATCGTACTTAAACTGTAAAAGTATGTGTCATTGTTAATTTGATATAATTCTGCCACAAACAGTTTAGCTATTTCTTTATTTTGAATAAGTTCACTTTTAGATAAATGTAAGTAAGACATAATTGAAAATGGACTTGGTAGGGTACCCAAGTTGAATCTATGTGATTTAACCAAAAATAAAGGGGTGGGTTTTTCTAGGCTTAATACGAGAAGGGCTTACACTATCCAAGTGGAACCATATACAGTCCCTGGACAAATTATTAGACGCACTGCAAGATTTCATGTATCAATCAATGATGAACAAAATACCTTTAGAAGGACATTTGTGTTCCTAAACTTAAGCTATTGAATAGAAAATACTATATGCTATACTTAATACATATATCGACATCTTTTTTAATGATATGGCATTCTTTGGTATGTTTTCATCATTACTAAAAAAATACAGTGCGTCTAATAATTTGTCGAGGGACTGTAAATCCCACATTAGTGAGCGACCTGGGGTATTTCACCCATTTTCAACAATATAGTTAAGTTGACAAAAAGTTGGAATATTTACTCCCTAAATAACCTCACCAAACTTACAGAAAGATACCTAAAATCGCTTTACTACTTTCCAACATTATCTTAACCACTCAAACTTTCTCTCTTCACAGAGTCTTATTGCACATTACATTTCAGACACAAAAAAAATCCTCTTTTTCTCCAATTGCAGACATATTTAGACGACTTTCACGAGCCCAAATTCGCAATAACGCAGTCATAGGGAACTACTGGAAGAGGGTAATTTTGAAGGACGTGATCCCGTAAAAAGCGTACGTGAATAATGGGTAGAAAACCGGGTAGGCAAATAACAGACTTCAAACCCTGCATGTTTATGTCCCAATAAAAGAAAGAAAAGTCGTTCCTATTTGGAAAATTCCGTCTTGGATGAATTAAGTTGTATGTGGCATTATGAAAAAGAAAGTTTTAAGGATGCATGGTCCGGAGCATGATTTTTTTTCCGAAAATATTTATTGGTATCTTCGTTGTGTTTAGTATCTTCATTTAGCCAACAATAACTTTTGCAATGTTACAAAACATTTTTTGCCAGCAAACTTGATACTTCCATGAAGTTAAGCCTTTAATTTTACCAACAATGTAGATTCATATATGAATTGTTGCGTTAATTATATTTTGCCTACAATAAGTTTTAAATTTGCATTGTTATATGAAATTTTACCAACAAGTTTTATGCGTATCAATTTCAGCAATAATAATTTTTTACCATTCACAAAAGAAGAAAAAATAGTTTTCCCTTTAGAAGTCTTACCAGATAAAATATTGTTCCGTTTCTTTTTTCAATCACGATGACCTTCCGATGTAGTGACAGCACAAGCGTAAAAAAATCCAAGCTTATAAGTTTCTATGTTCTTTATTTGAATTTTCCGTCTTAGAAGTCAGGTGAACTTCATAAAGATGAGTACACAGGAGATTTTTCTGAAAACTGGCGTTTTAAGAAAAATGTCATACAATAAAAGAAGGCTGTAGTTCCAAAACTCACATTTTCTAAAGTATAACTATGATCATTTAGCCAACAATAAATTTTGCATTGTTACAAAACATTTTTTGACAACAAACTTGATACTTCCATTAAACTAATCCTTTAATTTTACCAACAATGTAGATTCATATAGGAATTGTTGCGTTAATTATATTTTGCCGACAATGAGTTTTAAATTTGCATTGTTATGTGAAATTTTGATAGATTTGAATTGTTGTTTCAGTTATACTTTTAACAACAATGATTTTTTTGATTTTCACTGTTATAAGACATTTTGCCAGCCAGTTTTATATTGTACTTACAACAAGAATTAAATTTTTATCAAAAATTAGGGTTTAGATTTGAATTGATATGCATTATATTTTGCAATCCACAAGTTTTAAACTTTCATTGTTATAAGACATTTTGCCAACAAGTTTTATATTTCTTTGCAATTTATATCTGAATTTCAATGAGCATTATAATAGCCAGAAACGTGTTTCAGATTGCCATTGTTAAAATATATATTTCGAGAAAGTTATACATTTCTATTTCCCCGAGCATGAAAGTATGCCGACAATGCTGAATAAAAAATTTATATTTTGCTAACAAAACGAGTTTCATTGTCATAAGTCAATTTGCCAACATGTTTTATATTCGTATTATCCTGAGCATGATATTTTCTCAACAATTGTTTAGTTTTGTATGATCATGAGAAAAGTATTTATTTTAAAAATAACGGGTTTTAGACTTGTATCGTCAGAAAAACACCTTTCGGGAAAAAAAACTTTTAGATATCTATTGGCATGAGCATGGCATTGGTGCCAACAAATGGTAACAGATTTACATAAATTTGCAAACAGCTAATTAACTTTTAAAAATTTACATGTTATCTAAAACAAAAAGTATACAAATATAGTCTTTTCTTTTACCACAGACAAGCATCAAAAGGCTGTTGATTTTCTACAATACGTACATGTGATTAAACTAGCAAAATTACTATTTAAACTCAAAATTATCAAACTATGCCAAATGTAGTTATACTTATATTTATTGGTAACGAATAGCTAAAGGAATAAAAAAAAATGATCTGTCATTTTTAAGTAATATAAATTGCAATAGAATATATAAAAAATTCTTTAAGTGAAGAATGTCACTTGAACATGGTTCAAAATACGTAATTCAATTGTTAAAATCCCATGTGACATTACCTATACACAGACGAGTTTCACTTACCCCCATGTCAAATCCCAAAAGTAAAACTTAAAAAACAAATAAATTCTTAGAAAGGATATAAAAGTTTTGTTTCATGAAAGGAGGGGCCAAGTTATTCACTTTAACGATACAACTCAGTTACGTTTATTTCAAGAAAAAGTTAAGTCGTTTTTGCTTTCCTCATGTGAGTTGGAATAGTTTACTTTTTTATAAGATAGTTGAGGAATCGAGGAAGGTTTTGAGTAAGAATACTAAATTACTATGTTCAAACTATAGAATTTACCATTATAAAATAAGCTTAAGATTATCCCTAATAATGATTAACAAATTGAAATAGAATTTTTTAAACATTGATTTTGGATGGAAAGAATTTTTCAAAAAGAGTTATTGTTTTAAATATCATAAAAATTAAAAATTTAATTAATAGATGATTGTAAGTAGTATAGGGTCCCGGATGGCCGAGTGTTTTGGACCATTACGCTAGCAGTCCGCGCGCTGTAACGGGTGCGGGTTCGATTCCCGCCTTCGCCCTGGGTGTATTTTCCTTTCTCTGTGACAGTAAAAATTCTTTCTGTGTCTGTCGTACTTGACGATGGCTTCATAAGCGGGTCTCTGATCAAAACACATGCCGGAATATATATGTAATAGTATAGTAGTAACTAGTATAGGTTTTTTCAAAAAATGAATAAACCCTTCTTTTTTAACTGATGTATGTGCAGTTGTTTCAATTTAAAATGCAATTAAAAAATGCAATAACTGGCTTATTTTGAAAGTTTAATTAATCAAGTTGTGATTATTTCGAATTAATATGTAAGTATTTGTCACTACATACGAGTTTTACCTAACTCTTTAAGTTCTCTAAGAAACTTTGATGTTTCTCGTACTTAAATAATTCATAAAAGTTGCACAAGAGAAAAATAAATAACTCAATAAGCTTTAAACATAGCTAGCTCAATTTGTATGAATTTAATTTGCACTTATTGAATCTTAAATGCTTTTTAAAAACAAATTTTTAAATTAAGTTTTTACTCCAAATTTTTGGTAATATATACGGAGTTATTCTTTCTACAAAATACCACGTAAACATCTTTTAAGAAGGATTTTAATCCGATTATTCATTCGAAATTAATCAACAGAAAAATATATGAGACATAAATAACTTTTTCGCAATATTTTTCTGCAGAACTACCTTTCTTCGAGTATCTAGGCATTACCTCCTACTAGATTAAAGCCGTACAACAGGAAAGTTTTTCCTTCGTAACGTCATGATGCGGAGGCCAAGTTTGACTCAACTTTTCTCCTACTGTAAAGTGAATCAACGAGTGAATTGTGGAATGTGTGTGGTAAAAATAATTTACTTGTTTTCAAGTAATTTTAACTTTTTGAAATTTATCGAGTCATTTTTAAAGGAGAAAAGTTTAGAAAAATTTGGCCTTCACGTCATGACGTCACGAAGGGAAACCGTTCCTGTTGTACGCTTTAATCTAGTAGGAGGTAATGATCTAGGACATTGTAAAAACGAGAACAATAAAACTGTACTTTGGGGTACAAAAATCAATGTTTCAAAAATTGGCAGATTTCTAATGGCTTACTAGAGCTGAACCATGTAATTTTGGCGCAGCTCCAAGACAGTTTCGAGTATTGATTAGGAAAACAGGTAGTAGATTTTTTTGCTATGAGTTATTGGTTACAATTATTTTTGGAAATGATTTTAGTAGGCGATATTTTTAAAGTTATATTTTTGAATAAATTAATAAAATACGAACGCTGGACATTTAGTTTTGTTATTCAAAGTTGTTTTTATTTGGAAAATTAAAAAAAAAATACTTTTTAACCAAAATTATTTCTAGTTATGTTGGTTGGTTGGTAGACATATATATTCAGGTTTGTGTGCTTGGTCAGAGACCCGCTTATAACCTTCGTCAAGTAAGACAGACACAACAGACAACACACACACATAAGTGGATCCATCTAATTTTAGAGACAGAGGCCAACTAGAGGATCCCCAGAATTGGCTTGTCACACCCAGAGGTATTGATTTGGTATGGGAACTTGGAGGACTTTCGGACCCAACAGTTTTAATGAGCACGTACTCCGCATATACTCGACAAACACAAACATCCATGCCTTACCGGGATTCGAACCCGAACCCAGAGGCTCCAAAGGCTAGCGCCCTAACCGTTGCGCCGCCGGGTCGGCATTTCTAGTTATATATTTAGATATATAAATATCAGTAATAGTCACGCAACTATTTTGGATGAGGTTGGGTTGAATTATCTTCGCACTAGAGTTACACGAGGGCTATTAGCGAGAGGCGCCACAATTTAGAACAGCAGTCAAGTGACGAGGCGACATCTGAATAGGCACCCAACGCAACATTTTTAAAAGTCACATCGTAATCGCGTCGGGACTTTGAAGCATATTTAACGTACACTCCCACTACACTTGATATTATTCGATCGCCATTTTGGTGCACAGACTGTGTATACGTCGGCAGTTATTTTAACAATCCCGGACCCGAACCAGAGACCGTTCGCATGCAAGGCAAGCCCATTTACCGTTTGGGCGGGGCCCGGATGGCCGAGTGGTTTAGATCGCAGACCATTACGCTAGCAGTCTGCGCGCTGTAACGGGTGCGGGTTCGATTCCCGCCTTCTCCCTGGGTGTACTTTTCCTTTCTCTGTGACAGTAAAAAATTCTTTATGTGTCTGTCTTACTTGACGAAGGCTTATAAGCGGGTCTCTGATCAAGCACACAAGCTGGAATATATATATGTACCTACCTACCCCCGTTTGGGCGGCCCGTCCGTGGCCGAGTGGTTAGGGCATCAGCCTAGAGATTCAACCTTCTCAGGAGTGCGGGGGTTCGAATCCCACCTACTGCCAGTCATCCTATAAATCGGATCCGTGCTGGAAATAGTAGAAAAATCCTCATCACGGATGGGCCCGAGTACACAGGGACAGACGTGCTCGTTAAATCTGTGGAGTCCAAAGTCCCGACGGCGTTAGCGTACGATGTCGCTCGAAGTTCCGTTGGGTGCCCGCTCAGGTGTCGACCTTGTCACTTGACCAGGGTTCTAAATTACGAGGCGTTATTGGCTGTGTTAAAGCTCCTGAGGGAGGCTAGAAATAGGCAGCCGGAAACGATTACCTTACCTTACCTTACCGTTTGGGCTCCCCCAGCACTCTTCACACAATTAAACTAGTAAAAAAAATTTAACGGGTGTCTGCTTTTTGGCGGATTACGCTACTACACTAGTACCATATTGCATATACCGCACTTATATTTCTTTATCTAATTTTAGTATTTTATTTCGATTCTAATTTCTTTTTTTTTTTTTGTGAGCTGGGTCGTTCTCTGTAAAAGGGACAAATTGATGTCCCGGATACTTAGCTTTTTATTTTCAAATTATATATGCAGGTTTGGGGTAGATTAGTTTAAAATGGTTCATAATCTAACTTGTCCCACTTAAAAAAATAACAAATCACTATAATTTACTTACATAAAATTGCTTTCAAATACCCGATTTGACACTCCCTCAAACTGTCCCTACATGCTTTTACAATTTTTAACATCATAAAAAAGGCCGTTTTAAATAAATAATACTTTTTGGTGGAACTATTTATAATTAGTTAGTTTGTGTAGTTTCGAAAATGTATGTAATGTTTTTCTACCATCAATAGTTTTTTTTGTAATTTTATGAATATATGATGTCCCCCTGGGTTATAGAGTCATTCCTTCAACACTGACAATTAAAAACTTACTGGATGACTAAAAAATTGAATTTAAAATGGCATGTTATTCTTAAAGTATTGTGACTTCTAAATCAACTATCAGTTGCTTTGCTCCATGGCTGATAACTTTTTTTATAGTACTTTTAATATTGAAAATAGCTTGCGAGTCTTTTACCATCGTCACTCCCTCAATCTCATTTACCAATTATGGATTAGTGTGAGTATTTTTTACTAGTCTCAAATTGTGGTCATTTAGATGTAGTTTAACATACAATCACTAAAACTTATAAAAATTCTTTAAAAATGATATCATTTTACATTTTCTACGCAATCGTCACTCCCTCACGCGTCACTACCTCACATCTCAGCCTTGAAAATCCGTCCAAATTCGACAACTTCATCTTGGATCTTTCTTTCCAAGCTCATGCAGTACGACCGTTTTTTTTTTGTTCCTAAGCTGCTGGGTTTTTTCAAAGCGCATGTGTTGGAATATTTCACACATGCCGGTGTTGTGCTAGTAAAGTGGGAGGATTGGACTCTTGCTTTAGCTCGGATGAAAGATGCATTTATATGAAACAATTTAATTAGATTATTTCAAAACTCAATCTAACAAGTTGAATTGCAAGGAACTGCAACATTAGGTTAGGTTGTACGTTTTCCGACTGTCTATTTCAAACCTCCATGGAGCTTTAACGCATCTGAATTATGCCTCGTAATTTAAAACCCTGGTCAAAGTGACAAGATCGACACCTGAGCAATCACCCAAAGCAAACCAGTCGGACCATCGTGTGCTTGTTTGGGACATTTGACCATTCACAGATTTAACCATGCCCATACGCCGGGATTCTAACACGAGACTTTCTGACTGCCTGGCTAGCTCCCCGACTATTCACCGCCCAGTTGGTTGGTTGGATGGAAGACATATATTTTCAGGCTTGTGTGCTTGGTCACAAACACCCGCTTATAAACCTTCGTCAAAAAGGACGGACACGACATACACACACACATACAAGACATATGCTGCCATCTATCGCCACCTCCACAATTTAGACATGTCCCTGAAGAGGAGGTAAATAGTCTCCAGGGACCTGTACCCGTCGTAAACTGCGCAATGACCGACCACAGGACTTTCGAATCCAACAGATTTAACGAGCAAATACTCCGCATATACTCGGTAGGTCTTTAGTGGTACCGGGACTCGATCGCGGGAGCTTCCAATCTCGAGACCGAGACGCTGACCACTAGGCTCTCTACGCCCAACCGCCCAGTTGGCTACAGCGTTCCCATTCCACGACTTCACGACAGTGATTATGCGTCTTTTTCTAGATTATGATCAAAATCAGTGATGTTAATTATATAAGCCATGATCAGGTTACAAAAACTATTTTTATTATAATTGTTAATATGCGCTTAAACAATTGATGTGAAATAATAGTGAAGTAAAATTGAGCAATTTTTCTCTCCTCTCTCTTTTCGGATCACGAGTATTTTTCTAGTAATTAGCCTTGGACATAATGCTTTATTGAAATGAAACTAAAACACCGCACGTAACGCTTGAGGGAAAAAAAGCATGCAATGTTTTCGGTGTCGCATACGCCGTATATTGTCTTTCGTGCATGCTCAGTACTTAAAGGAGTTTATGTGGCAGTTGTCTAGTTTGGTATAAATATAAATTTTAAAAAAATCCTGAAATACATCTGAATAAAAAAAAATTATAATATATCTTAATGTTTACAACTCATATATAAAAAAAATTATCTCATTTGCAACATAATTTTTTTCTCAATTTTTAAAAGTGCAATTTGTCCCATTTACAGAGAATGACCCAGCTACTAAATGATGCAACATAAACAATATTCAAGAAGTGAAAACTTCGTACATTTAAAATTTTAAACCAACAAAGATTTATATTTTATATAAATATTTAGATATTAACAGTAATACACGCGCAAGTATCATTTCTATACTACTGCAGCGCTGAAACTAATAAACCACAATCAAATCAAAGTAGCACAAACCCTCGCTAAAACTTCTTCATCGATAAAAAAGTGAGGCATCACCGAAAGTTGCACGCTACTTTACGGACTTCCTCTCAACTCCCAAAGAAGATCGTGAGACATTAACTGGCTAATTAACTCTTCACCTAAGACGTTAGGAGTCACGTCAGAATCGGCTCTTGATACGGGTGAGTTAATTAAAGCAAACGACGATATAAAGGGCCGACGATAAATTGGCACTTTGATGCGAGTTTATAGAGGGGACTGGGCACGCCAAGTGATACCGCGTTTTATGCTTATGGTGGGTGATTCGTGGTTTATTGTAAGTATTGATGGCGTAGGGATTTGGGATTATTTTCTACTAGAATGGGAAACCGTAATATAAAATATAGAGTGTTTTATTGATGTGCTCTAATTCATAACAGTGATGGCGTTCATAAAAGCTGTGGTTCAGAGGTCATAAGATGAAGGTTACCTTCGCAGGTTCTATCCTCATCTTAGGGCAAAGTTGAACTAATACGCTTCGAATTCGGGCATGTTGGCTCTGCGATGCAATCGGCTTAAGCTCCACCCTACGAACACTCCCGAAAACCAGTATTTAACTTCCCGAACCATGCGAATTTGAGTTCAAAGGCGTGTTATTCGAACATTCGACAAGAATACTACGCCTGCCACTTTTTGCGTGAGCCCGCCTCTTTTTGCATTTTTTTCATCGATAGCGAGTGAGGTATCACCGAAAGTTTCACGTTAATTCTTCGAATTCTTCTTCTAATTAAAGACGATCGTGAGACATATTAACTGGCTAATTAACTCTTCACCTAAGACGTTAGGAGTCACGTAAGAATAGGCTCTTGACAATCACAATACTTGTCTAGGTCATAAATACTAAATCTCCAAAACTTATTTTTTAAGTAGCTTGAAAAAGTATGAGGTATATTTATAAATAGTTGAATTTTAGGTAGACGATACATAGCAAAGCCAAAACTACTGTTTAAATTCAATAAATATATTTTAAAAAAGGGCAAAAATTACTTTTAAAAAAATCACCTGAGCTCGTTGCGTGGCTACGTTGCTTGTATTGTTAAATCCAATTGCTCTGAAGCTATTAATAGATCATGCATATTTCACGCTATTCGGCGAGACAGCTAATTCTGTAAATTTTGTGACTAATATTTTCGCCTAGAAGCCATTCAATGGAATTATTTTATATTATGCATGCAGAAGGTCCTAGGTTCAGCTTCGGGCATCTCCAAAATAACTGCCGACCTATAAACGGCCCGTGAAGCGAAAAAATGTCCGACGAATAATACCCCGTGTAGAGAGAGTGCACGTTATATCTGCTCCAAAGTCCCAACGATGCGTACGATGCCACCCTTAACGGTTGCATTGGGTGCCTACTCAGGTATCGGCTCTTCTCTTGACTGTGAGTTGTAGCTCTAGTGCGACGATAATACAAACATAACCTAACCTTGACTGTGAGTCTAATTTACGACGTCTATCGCTAATAACCCTTGTGTAGCTCTGGTGTGACGATAGTTCAAACTAACCTAACCTATTTTATATTATTTTATTTATTTTTTAGTATTTCTTTTAAAACTTTCGCCAAATTTTTAATTAAACATGAATGCAGCTATTTTTTTTTAAATATTTTTCTATTTTCAGTTTTTGTGTCATATTTTTTTGAAAGAAAAATAAATATACTTAAAAGTTTAAATACATTTGTATTTATAACTGCTTGGTGCTAAGTACCTTAAGCATAAGTTAGTTTTTAAAAAAAAATGTGTGTTATTAAAGCTTTAGCCGCTCTTCCAGCAGTCTGTTCTCTACTTACTGAAATTTCCAGAGAAAAACTAAAATTATCCCACTTATTTTTAAGGTGGTTTCCAAAACACACATTTTCAATTTCAAATAATGGTTTAACCAATAACCATTATTTTAAGCTACGTGACGCTGTTTTTTTTCTGAGTGAACAGGTTGTTTGACAGTAATTGTTGTAATAATTTGTGTCGAAACTAACATATTTTTTTGTCCAATAAGTTATAAAACACATTCTCCAGAGTTCAAAGTTATTTTTTTATTTTTTTTTACTAAGTGTATGAATGAAATCTGCATGTTCACGCACCCATATCTTTTTAGGTTAGTTAGTTAATTTTAATGTGTTTTGCAGTTTTCTTGGAGTTTTCCTAAAACTTTACTATATGTGAGTTTTGCAAACAGAAAACTACTTAAATACCAATAGAAGTAATAAAAAGAAGTTGTTTTTAACAGCTGCTAGAACTTTTTCTATCATTAAATTATTATGTGAAATAAGAAACAAATAACGTCTTGCTAGCAAATTAAATTATATTGATGTTAATAAATTGTATAACTTAGAACCGCTTTTGTTTTTTAAAATACTTAAACAAAGCTTGGAATATTAGAAGTATTGTTAATAATATTTTCATTTATAAATAGTTTCGATTTACTGCACTTCTCTGCGTACAGAAGTTTTTAAGTTCCGTCTACATTCTGCTTTAATCCCATCGATAAATTACTTTCCATTTAATTGTTATAGTCGTTGTCTATAAATCTTTTTACTTACTCTTCATTTTAAGAAATGCATATGAAATTTGAACAAATCATGTTTTGATCAAATCTCAGAAAAGAAAACATGTTTTGAATATTTTTACAATTTGAATTTTTGTTTTTTTAATGAAAAATTTTGTTCTCTAACACTGGAAACAGTATCATTAGCTGGGTGACGTTAGAAGTAAAAACAACTATGAATTAGCCAGGTGGTGGAGAAATCACTTTTAGAATGAAAAATAAGTTGTAAGGAACGTGTAGAATTTGATCGAAATTTTTTCTAATTATATAATATAGGATAGGAAAAAAACATTATGCTCAAACAGGTAGTATGTTTTAAGAAAAGAAAAAAAACATATTATTTTTTTTTAATTTTTAAGAAACCGTTGTTTGAATATTAACTTATCTTTTAAATACCTTACTTTTTTTATAGTCACTTTCAAAGAAAGGAATCTGCACAAAGTGAAATATTTTTTTACTTTTTAGAGTATTTGAAAAAATTGAATTTTGAAACAAAAAATTCCGATCTTCACTAGTTAGTAACCCATTGGGGTTACTGCAGCGAATGATTCAATTATTCTAATGCAAATCATCGATTGACATTTCAACCCTAAAACAAACGCCGACTGGAGACTAAATATTGGTCTGCCTCATTTAAAATCATAAATCATTTCCCTCAGGGACATTTATTGCGTTTGCTGATTTATAGAGAGCTCTCTCTTCAGTCCCTTGACAATGCTTAGAGACGATCCCACTTAGGAATGCCAAAGGACAGCAGAAAAGACAATGAGGGCAAAATTGTGGACGTCTTAACCTCCTTCGACTTCGATATCCAGTTAGTTTTTTTTTTAAATATCGTAGACTTTTTCTATTTAATCTTGTAAGATACTCAGATCCACTTCATTTCCGAAAAGATTTCCGCACATATATTCTTTAAATAAACATAATATTTTCTAACAATTATATATTCAAAAGAATGTTTTTTAAGTAATTTCGAAAAAATATACGTTTAATGTTTCCTGAAGAGCACGTCAATTTTGTAGAATTTGAGGTTTTTGGAGGTAAAAATATTTTTGGTTTGTTACGAATAAAAAAAACAAGCTCTGTCAGTTTTCTGTAATACATGAGGACAATTACAAATATACATCATATGCAAAAACAATCGCGATAAAAATCATTTTTGATAAACAATGTAAAAACCAGTAAAAAGAGCTGTAAATTTTTTTTAATAGTATTTCGTGAAGCTGGCAGTCTAGCTACCTCAGGCTTTAAGGAGCAACTTTAACCAAATAAGAAGTTTCCTTATGTTTTGGGGGTGTAACGCTATTCCATAAATTTAGCATAACGTTCCATAAAACTTGAGGCACCATTTGCAGCACTTATTTTATAGTGAGGGGTTGTGACCGGTGATATTGTAGAGAAATAATGGTGAAAATGATCAGAAGATTTTAAAGGACATTTAATATAACTAACCACAGCACTAAACTACATAAAATTAAATAACAAGTAAATGTGGTTCAGAACATCACAGGTCCTTTTGGCTTGAAAGTAAGAGCAAAAGTGATGTCTTGTTCGGTTCGAATCTCACTGGGAATTAATTTGTCCCGCTTTAATGATGCAGAGATTGGTTAAAAGAATATAAAAGAATTTATACTATTGGGTGAGAAATTTGATTGACAGAACTTTAGTTTTAGTTCGTAATTTTGAAGGATTCGGGTGCAAAGAGAAGTACCGTGTGCAAACGTTTTACTACCCAAAATGGGGCTCAAAATGGGGTGCCGAAACAAAGAAAGTTAATAGAAATTAAATTAAATAAGATTCACCACAATAGAGAAAACTGCTTATTTGTGTAGCGTTAATCCATAAAGCTGGAATTTATGTGAAGCATAGAGTTTTCAAATATCAAACAAGTGTAGCTATTATTTTGAAT
This sequence comes from Oedothorax gibbosus, assembly GCA_019343175.1. Taxonomy (NCBI): domain Eukaryota; kingdom Metazoa; phylum Arthropoda; class Arachnida; order Araneae; family Linyphiidae; genus Oedothorax; species Oedothorax gibbosus. The sequence continues at coordinate 41,467,054 of CM033280.1, forward strand.
AGTGGGAACAGTCTTTATCCATTGCTTCCTGTGATCGAGAAAAACCCAAATCGGATTCTCGCAACGCGGCTTTTATTAGCCCAGGAGTAATAATGTTTTGTGTTATTTGTTCGCTCGAAACGTAATAATATTTGAGTGCTGTTCTTGATTCAATGGATAGTGCTTTTCTTTTCAATAATGCTTTTAAAAAACAGGTTAAGTGGGTGAATTACTTTTTGTTGTTTTATCTTCCATCTAGAATTTTTCATCCAATATTTGAAAAAAAAATAAAATCGTGTTTTTCAAAGTTCTTTACTTTAAAAACACTTTGTGACAACAGCCATTACAATTTTATTCGTAATCTTTTATTTCGATTAGTTAACAAGTAGTTACTGATTTATAATTATTATGATTAAATCAAATTATAATAAAATAATCTTGTAATTCTATCTTCTTTTATTTGTTTAAGTTTCCATGGAAACCCAAAAAGTAAAATCGAAAAGCACGTGGGTTCTATTTTTGTAGGATTATTATTTTATTTATTCATTTATTTAAATCTTTATTTGATTTGCAATGTTGATCAGATTTACTAAACTCGATTCGAATTATGTTTCTGAAATCTATACAATTCAACAATTTATAATATATACTGGAAAAACTGCTAAAATATTAAATAAACCAACTTTGGCGCTGTTTTTTGGCTACTTTCAACGCTGTTTTAGAACTTTATCGCCATCATTCAGCGATATAGTTCTAAATCGGTTGGTAAATTACGTTTCCTTAAACTTTTTGCTACTGCTCATACATGTATTATTTTGAGGGAGATAAAATTAGCCTTCTTTCGGAGTTTTTATAGCACTGAGAATAGTTTATCCAGTATATATTATTGATCGTTGATTTAATATTTAAGTTGCGAAACATAAAGAAGGAGAAATATATTTATGCATGAGTGGGAGTTTGACATGTTACATTATTAAGGGTAACTCCATTAACCCACGCTTTATATACGTGCAAGGCCGCTTATATAAAGCTAGTAGAATATATTTGGACAAATGTATTTGTATTAAATATTTACCAGTACTAAATTAATGTAAATTAGGCCATGCTTTAGATTTTCAGTGGGAAAAAGGTTATTAGAAAATAGTTTTACTTGTTTTTGATATATATTAAGTTTAAATTTTATGATTGAATGTTTATTAACAAAAATTTAAATAACAATTTGTAGCGAATCGAAATTTTTTTGTGTAAACTCAAATGAAATACCTTTTTCGTATATGTTCCTTTTTGGAAGATGATTTCGAAATCGTAAACACTCAGTTTTTATTTATCCCGTCTAGTTTTTTTGCAAATGTGTCTTTTTCATCCCATTGTGTGTAAACTAATCCTGAAATACTGAAAAGTTTTAACTCGCGTATATTCCTCCAACAGTGAACGCTGCTTGCACAAAAGCAGAAATTGTTACAAAGACAAGAATTTTTTTTTTGTTAATCAACAAAATGGCGCATCTGGTGCTTTTAGCTTAAATAAAATAGTAAACGCCTGTACTTATTAACGACAATTTTATGAGCACTATTAACACGTCTTCATTTCCGAATAAAAACGCTAGCTTTAAGTGTGTGTTTTTTTCGTTTAATTATTTTTTTTTGCCCTTTTTTATATATTTTTTTTATTTCAATGTTTCTCGTGAAATTTTATTTGTATATAATAATGGAAACCTACGTAAGAAAACAAATTTTTTGTTTATTTCGTAATGGCAATTTTGTTTCCAAGTCGGTTCTAAGTTGCCTAGCCTTATTTATAAAAAGCCTTATATGTATAAACTGAGTTTTTGTTATGTACTGTAAAAATCCCCGTTTCTTATAATCAAAGGGAAACGGAAAACCGTTCAGCAACTTCCCCATTGAAACCTTCAAGACGGAAATAAAAAAGAGGGGTAGTAACCCTTTTTCACCGAGTGCAAAAGTAAACACTTTTCCTGACTGTCAGACACGGGATTTTAAGGCATTTGACGATAGATTTTTCTCCAAATGCATTAAACTAGGATATTTCTTTTTATATTAAGCTTTTTAGCCTACTTTTCTTTTTTTTAATTCAAAAGAATTTTAAAAAATGAAAAAGTAGGTATTGACATGCGGTCGATGTCCGTCTGTCTGTCCGTACCCCCTTCCAAAATCGGTTTTATCATTCGTATCTTAAAAATTCTTTTTTTGTTAGAAAGCTGTGACCTCGGAGATCCAACTTTCATACTTTTTGTCCGTCTGTCTGTACGTGGGCATTTCCACGCGTGACTTACACTACTTCGGATGATTTAACAAATTTCGTTTGCGTAGTTCATAATTATTTTCTACGTATTCAAAAAAAAATATATTGTATGCCAGTTTACCCCTGAACATATACTATTTTTAGAAATCATGAAAAACCATTTTCATTTAGTATTTCACTAAAAAATAATAAAAATGTCATACTGTGACTTACACTACATGAAAGGAAGTCGAGTTTTGGTTATCATTTTAAAAAAACTCTAATTTCTTCTTCATAGTGCAGTAAATCAACATTCTACCAGTGCTTAATTTCAGTACAAGGTTTAAAGCTAAATAATTTAATTCCAAAAAAGTGTGGAAATATCATAGGAAATAATTTATTAACATTTTTGTGCGCGACTTACACTACATTCATTTGTGACTTACACTACATCATGTGAATTGTATCACAGATATGGAAATTTAGGCAATAATAACATAACTTATGTAAATAATTTTGAACATGGTAAGTTAAGAATTCCATACATGGTAAAATCATAGTTAGAAAAGTTAAGTTACACAACGTCCCCTAAAGTTCGTTTCTGGTAATTTCTTAATTCTTTCTTCAATAGAATTGTCTGAAAAACCTTCCTTCTCAGGCCACGCAAAAAGACTTCCTGACCATTGCAGATGTTTCAGTTTTATTGAATAAGCATCTTTACTTAACATTTGCCCCACAAAATATTTAACGATAATTTTCCTACAAAAGGAACTAAAGCTCTTCTTTCAGCATCAAATTCATTTTCAGAATTTTGCTGAGAGGTATTTCCTTTTACAACATTTCCATTTGTTTAATCAGCCGTGTTGTTTTTTGGGGGATTTAATGAAATATTGGCAGTTTTAAGTAAGTATTTGTTTAATTTTAAAAAGCTAGAGCAATTTTTTTAGTGTCAGGAATCGGAAATATTTATTTTCCATTGATGAGCAAATATCATTTAATCTACCTATTTCGCCTTTTTTACAATTGTCAGAAATGTATAATAGTGATATGTTTGGGCAGATTTCTTATGCAAAGTGAAAAAAAAATCTTTATCAGAATGTGGGTCAATTTTCCTGGAAGGTGTGGCTGCTTTTATCCCCTCCTCACTGTATCACCAAGTCCATCAAATGGTCCTTTTTCATGGCTAAAGGTAAAGATGACCAACATTGGTGGTAGAGAAATGCCATTCAATATTGTCTAACGGTTGGAACATTGCAATAGAGATGGTATTTTTAGTTAAAGTGTTGTCCGTAAAGTCGTTTTTGCTTTCTTTTTCTTTAAAGGTTTGAAATTTTCCACATGCTTAAAGTCTTTCCCTTTGCTCTTTTTTTTTCTTTTAACTGTTGATTTAGCCATCTTAAATTAAAATTATCAAAATATAAGAAATCTAGAAATATTATAGCTAATCTATAATAGATAAATCAAACAGAAGCTGTGACAGACACTACGTTGTGACTTACACTACAAAGTTAAAATGTTTTATAAATAGAGAAAATGCTTTTTATTTTAAAATTTAAAGGTGTGGAATTACACAAAGGTTAATATAGAAAGAAAATATCTTAAAAATTTTGAAGCAAAGCCTTACTTTAAAAAGTTATAGAAACTTTTATATCTTTTCGTGACTTTCACTACAGCCAAAACAGGGATGTTTATCTTTCTAATTAAGTAACATTTATTTATAAATGCTGATTAAAAATGTTTTTCAAGATAGTCATTATAGTGCATTTTAATAATTTTACCCAAAAAATCTGATAAAAAATAATTCTTAACTTAAAATTCAAGAATTCAAAATGATGAAAAACCATAACACATGCCTTAAAAAAAACAGCCACTTTGAAACTTCAGTGTTGCCACAGAGAAAAACGATAATAGTTTTTGATGTAAAATTTTTATAGTTCAAACTTTTCTAAATCACATATAAGAGTTTCAACTGGTAATAATACTAATAAAAATATTTTTAAAGTTCACTTGTGGTATGTATTTACGTGGAATTAACCACGTCCGGACGGATATAAATCTACTATCTGTCGGCGAATTTCCAATTGAATTAGCATTGAAATTCAATTTTGAATCATTTAAATCACTGTTGCCAAACCAACAATGGCATGAGAAACTTTATTTAAAAATATTTGAAGCAAAATAATTTATTCTTGAATCATTTTGGAATGACGTCGTAAAATGTAGCAAATTCTTTGATTGTTCATTAATTGTTTACCAAGCAGGCAAGGCATATTTATAGCGGCATTTACTGGCGGCAAGGCATATTTTTGGCATACAATTGTGTTTAGTTTTAATTTACATTTAATTTTTTAATGCAGTTTGGAGTATTTTCATTATTTTTTTTATTAATAAATATTTGATTATTCTTTGAACTACAAATAAATCGAGCAGACGATAAATAATATTAAGTTATTTGTGAAAGAATATTAAGTAAAATAGTTGATTTTGGCTTTTTAGAAGTTTAAATTATAGCTGGATGCGGTGTTTAGCGATTTTTTTTCGAATGTGTGTAAATCTACTGTAGAAACGATTGTTGATGATATTTACTGTTATGAACCTAGTTGTTTCCTGATTAGAATTTCAGTAAGTATTTAAGTAACAGGAAAGTATGCTATTTTAGTTCTTTAAGAACTTCTTGTTTTATTTCGAATTTAATCGGGGGAATTTATCTTTATGTAACAATGAAAACTACCCAATAAGAATTTGTTTTTAATAGCAATTTGTTTCGTAAGCAAGTGCTAAGTTGCCAAGATAAGGAATTTTTTGTCGTATATGTATTTAATTTGGTTCTCACTGTTCCGCGAGGGGTTTTAATAGGGTTTCCGCTTCAATTCTATGGCCTTAACAAAATGTCTAAACTGAATTTTGCCGATCACAATAAAAATCCCCGTTTCTCATAACCAGAAAGGAAACAACCCACCGTTCAGCAACTTCCCCATTGAGACGAAGACAAAAGCCCTGACCCTAATGACGGAACAGAGACGAAATTCTTAAATTTCTGTCGCCGTAAATTCTGTCCGAGGAATTCCAATTAAAATCTTTTTATTCCGGAGTCGTAACAATTTTGAATGGGGGTTTTTATTTCGCTGCTATGCCTCATTTTCTTGGAAGCTTGCCCGGCGAAATACGGTGGATTTTTTTTTTATTTGGCGGAAAATGGAATATAAAAAAATCATTTACGCTAGAGGCAGAGTTGCGCTAATCAATAATTCTTCTGAAATATTCTCTTCTCTGTTGGGTTTTATTTTCTGGTTGTAAAACTTGATTAGCGTCTGAGATGGTTTAAGATGGAAGGTAGAAGGAATTGCATTGACGGTGAAATTTTTTGAGGTGTTCATTTTCAAATAGATTATATCTTGGACAGAAATAAATGATCAGTGTAAAAGTTAGTTTACGTTGGATTTGATGATTTGTTCAATAAAAAATATGGATATAATGAAACAAAAAATTTAGATGTGTGAAACACCACACGACTTTCAATTGCCACATAATAATAGATATTTTATACTATATAATTCGGTTAAATATTTGTACTGGAATGTTTTCGTTTTTAAAGCAATACCTTTAAAACTTGAAAAGATCTGTACAAGACACCATTTGTACATGCACTATCCTCTCTAACTCCGTATTATGACATCCGGCGGAAAAAGAACGCTCCGCCCCTCGTTACTCGGCTGATATTGATCAAGAGATTTCGTGAAAGGTGTCATTTTCAGGGAAAGGCGTAAGGAATTGATTATCGGCAACAAAAATTGTATAAGAGGTCGTCTACATATTAAAATGAGTACCAACTTTGAAAAATCTAATAGCAACACCCAATTGTTTTACATAAAATTATTCAGCACTTTCAAAATACCCCAGGTATAAAAAAGAATTATTTGTTTCGCATTATTTTCTGAGATATTAAAGCATTAGTTTTAAACGCGCTTAGGGGTAAATCTCTAAATTGAAAAAGGTAAGTTAGGTTGCGTCTTTTCCAAACGGCAAGCTAACGAACAGTTTACATATTCACGCCAACAAATGCTAGAATTAAACCTTCTTCACTAATATTGTGATTTTTTATGTGTTTTTAAAACAATTTTTGGATTTTAAAATTCCGAAATAAAATAAAGACGAGAAGAGGAATCGTTTTAATTTTAAATTAAGTCACATATACGATTATTTATAACGAACGGATTTTTAAATGCGATTAGTTAACAATCAAATTGACAAACATGATTATTACATTTATGTTTTACATTTTATGCACATTTTTGTTTCATTCGTATTGCTACAAAAAGTTTGTTTAAAATTTGGCGCCCTATATCGGTAAATTATAAACCACTTAGTACAATGATTTTTAACAAAGGCAGTGGTGCAGTATGGCACTTATCATTTTAAATAATCAATGTGGCAACAAAGAAATATACTAAAAACCTAATTCCAATAATATTTAAGGTTATTTAATTTCTATATTAAACACACTTTTTTGAAATTGTATTGGAAACAACATCATACGTTCAAAAACATAGTAATGGGTATAATTTAATGTTTATTGCGCTTACAAAATACGTTATATGCACTTGAAACAAGAAAAGACTTTTAGATATTTGACAGACATGAATAATTTGAATAAACGTTTACCAATAAACGCTTTTCAACCACCAAACGAGCGATCAAATTTGTCAATTTTGCCAATTTTATAATTTTTTAAGCGGTCCCTAAAACTTGTTTCTTTTTAAAAAAATTTTACAATATCTCGGCAAATAATTGTTGTTGAATTAAAAAATTGGGTATTTTGCAATTACTTGATCTACTTCATCGATTTATGTAAAAAAAAACTTGGGTGTTTGTTTCTTTTGGGATTCATGGTTTTATTATTTTTTATTTTAATTTTTAAAATAATATATAAAAAATGAAAAGTTAATAAAAAACTAGTGTGAATTGTATTTGGAAAATTAAGAAGCAGTAAATGAGAAAATTCTTTGTTTAAATCGTTTTATTTGTGGAGGTATAAATAAACGTTTGTGAAACTTTTTTAACATTATGGACGTTCCAATTTGAATGCTTATATGTCAACAAAAAATGCAAATTATTATTTTTTTTTGGATCTGGGGTATTTTAAAGGTGATAAACATTTTATATAAAAAAATTGGGTGTTGCTATTGGATTTTTTAAAGTTGGTACTCATTGTAATATGAAGACGACCTCTTATACAATTTTTGTTGCCAGTAATCGATTTCTTGCGCTGTTTCCTGAAAAATGACACCTTTCATGAAATTCACTGATCAGTAGCAGCCGAGTAACAAGGGGTGAAGCGTTTTACCAAATTTGAAGTCTACAGCTCTTTTAGATCGAGAAAAAGAGTGCTTTTAGATACACATAATAACAACGAGACAGGCAGTTTGTAGCAGACCAATGTTTGAAAACCACTTTTTTTAGAATTGTCACCCTCCGAAACGTGTAGAAAACACAAAATCTCCATTTCGAATTTTCAACCCAATCGCAGTACCATTACCTTATATTTCATTCTTTTTTCATATTAGGTAATTGAAAGTAAAAATATTTATGATAAAATTATGTATGAACCTCCTCTTGGATATGACGGAACATAATCGCCTATTTACCCAATTTTTATTATCTACAAAAATATGAGTGATATACAGTAAATAAGTTTCGTTAAAAATTATACACAATCAAATTTGATTAACGTTAACTCTTTTAGCGTGATTTTTTTTTTTATCAAAAAGGCATCAAAAGCATTTTATTCAAGGTTATGCTTCGAACTACAGCTAAAAATAATTGAAGTGGACAACTTTATATGAAGTATTTCTTAACATAAACAAATATTTTGTAGTTTTTCTTTTATGTTATATATATTGTAAAAAAAATAAGAAATCTTTCATAAACATCTGAAAGCATTAAAAAACTAATTTTTTTTTCTCATTTACATTATTATTCATTTCTTTCAGTTGTTTATTCCAATAAATAAAATAAAAATAAAAATTAGTATTTTTAAATGGTATAAAAATAATTCTTATTTTTAAAATATGTATTTTAAGCATTCTCAAATATTTCCTAGCGGTTAAAATCAACTATCTCTGCGCTCCCTTCGAGTTAACGTTGTGGAACTTAGACAATATATTTATAATTCTCCATAGTTACGTCATTGATTGAAGCTTCTTCTGGTAATATTAAATGCTTGCGTGTGCTACATTTTGAACACATGAATATAAAAAAATTACTATAATAGTGCAATTTTTACAAAAACTATGTAAAACAAGATAGTAAAATGTATTGGAAAATCATAATAATATCATGTGAAAATTTTAGAGGTATCTGTAATAAAAAGTAAATATATTTTTTTGGATATCCACGAGTTGTGAGTGTAGTTTTTGACTCATAATTAAAGTAAAACAATATAGCAGATTATTTTTAAAAAATGATTTACAGATTTACACATTATGAAATAAATTCCCACGAAATTACCTTATAAAATAATTAATCATAGTGTCTTAAAGTTTGAATTGGTGATACTTTTTTTATAAACTGAACTAACCATTAAACTGTTTATTAATCGCGAAATTTTTTTAGGGGTTTTGCAAAAGTGAATAAGCGAATTATACTGAGAGAGAAAGATTATCCGCAAACTGTATTGTTAACAAATAACTCTAACTGTGGAACAATCTTATGCAACTAATATAAAAAGATCGCAGATACTTAATTTTTTCATAATTGCAAAAAAATAATAAAAAATAATATCAAACATTTTTAAGGGATATAATCAAAGTAATTTTTTTTGGTTTGTAAAAAAATTAAATACAAAATTGGGTCATCTATAAATGGCAATGTGGATGAAATGAATTTTTTTTAATTATTTAGTTGGGATTTTAAAATTAATGTCAATTTTGTTTCATATCACAAATTCTAGTTTTATTGAACCCTTTTTTACATGAAATTTTATTTAGATAGAAGAAGGGGATGAATGAAATTCAAATTTTTTTAAAGAAAATATCCCGAATTAAAAGCAAAATTTCTGCTGATATTATGAAAAATTGTATTTATAAAAGAAAATGAACACAACTAAATATTCTGAAACAATCAAAATAGTTCTTAAAAAATAAATTTTTAAAATAGTTTATTTTAAGTAAAAAATTTCGTTATAAATGTACTTTTTGAAATATTACTTAAGAGTTATACTAAAATTAAAAACACTTTCTTAATGCAACATATCACAGAAAATATATTTTACATAATAGTTATATACTTAGTGCAATGCCATTTTACATATAAATAAAAGTATTTTAAGGATTTTGACTTTTTTAATACTTGCTGTTATGACATAAAAAAATTTTAAGATGTCTTAAATCATAATAAAGAGTTTAAATATAAGACGTTCTGTATCACATGCACAAAACCTTGTATTAATATATAATATTAAAGCAACTTTTGAATTGAAATTCTTAACTATATAACAAAGAGGATGCATCAAAAGCACTTACTAAAATGAAGCTTTCCCGGAGATACAATTTTAATACATGATTTTAAATAAATTTCTGGTTAAAAATAAGTTTTCTTCTCTATTCAGAGCTCAACTTTTTAATCTTCCTTCTCCTTGGCCGAGCAATCTTGTAGCGTAGTTCATTTACTGCGCTCGAACATCAATTTGTCTGAATAAAACCATGAATGAATTAAGAACGAAGCGCTCGGCCTACTGAATTAAGTAGAAGAAAATAGAAAGTTGCTTCCGGAAAATATTAACTTTCTCTCAAACTTCATTTGAATAAAAGAAACTATAAAGGAAGATTAAAAAAAATTGTGACACTGGGGAAGTTTTTTGTATTTTATGGAAGCAGTAAAATATTTTTTTTTCTTCTATGAAATAAAAGATTAGAATAGAGAGTTTTTTGTTTGGCATTTGAAAAAGTTGGGTTTAACCTTGTTATCTTCATTAGCCATAATTCAATTTAGATTCTTTATTTAATTTGTGTTTTAAAATGACATATATTGCTTAACGGAAGCATTGAATTGGAAATTAAATTTTTATGGTTGGATGGAGTTAACGTACCAGTAATTATTGGAAGAACTTTTACCTTATCTATAAAATGGCAGCATGTTTGTATCGAATTAGTAACCATAAAAAAACCATAAAAGGACTTGAACATTTCATTCCTAAAATTACTATGTGCTATGGTGCAATAGTTTATGAAAATTATAATTTAGAAAAGGAAATTAACACAAATAATTTTTCTGAAACAATGAAAGTTGCTATTTTTAAAAAACATAGTTTGTTTTTATTTAAATCTTGCTATAAATGTACTTTAAAATAATCATTCATTTTTTAAAAAAGGGTTGAATATATTTTCTTGCATTTGTGCAAATTTAATTAATAAATTTAATGCTTGATCAAAGAAAGCCTTGTAATATATAATAAAATCTACTCGAAAAAATTAAGTGCACAGCAACCAAAAATTTCACCAATTGCACTTTGAAAGTCTTTTAATTTGTAAAAAAATTACTAAGGCACTGGTGCACATTAAGTCTGTCTCAGTCACATAAAAACTAAGTAAATGTAGTGCTGAATAACGGCTGGTGTTTTCTGCATTTTTCCACTGTGGTTATAACGTTTTAACATAATTTGGTTTGGATAACAGATTTTATTTGCTATACCTTTTCGTCTTTCTTATTCTGAAAAAACATCCATCACTCAAGAGCATACAATAATAATTTCCAAAAATCAAAATATACATCCCAGTGTCGTAAAAAAACTGTGTGCAAAAAATTGACCTATAAATGCATAAAAAGACCAACAAAATAAATAATTATATGCTTCGGTTGATTGGACAGAAAATCACAACGACCTGAACGAAACATACCTAGAATCTTATAGTAAAATGCGCCTGAGAAGGTCCACTACGAATCACTGAATTAGCAGAAATATTTCTAATTTGGCGGCTTATCTCTGTCTTTGGCGTTAGGGACTATCGCTTTAAACGACAAATGTTTTGTGTAATATTTTTTTATCAGTAATATGTACGGACTCGTCGTACTAATACTCTTACACAAAACAAAGATTGGTTGGTTGGTTGGTTGGTTGGTAGACATATATATATTCGGGTTTGTGTACTTGGTCAGAGACCCGCTTATAAACCTTCGTCAAGTAAGACAGACACAACAGACTACACACACACACATAAGTGGATCCATCTAATTTTTATAGACAGAGGCCAACTAGAGGATCCCCAGAATTGGCTTGTCACCCCCAGAGGTATCGTTTTGGTATGGGAACTTGGAGGACTTTCGGACCCAACAGATTTAACGAGCACGTACTCCGCATATACTCGACAAACACAAACATCCATGCCTTACCGGGATTCGAACCCGAACCCAGAGGCTCCAAAGGCTAGCTCCCTAACCGTTGCGCCGCCGGGTCGGCCAAAACAAAGATACTCGAGGGTTCTCGGCCTTGACTCCCAGAAGTCAAAACGTCGGCCTCTCATCGAGAAGGTTCCGGGTTACAAACTTGACGCATTCTATAAACGGACATTTATTCATTTATTGGCAAAAAATAAATCCCAAAATCACGGAGTTCTCTGAGTACACTGCGACAGACGCCATCGTTAAATATGTGGAGTACAAAGTACCCAAGACGTGACCGTACGATGCCGCTAGTTCCGTTGCATACCAGCTTTTTACCTAACTGAACTAGAATAGAGTACTTGACAGTATCGCTAAAATACCTTCCAATATTAATTAAATTATAGTTTGAACCCCCAAATATAACAAACGTATATATTTTTTTACAATGTACAGATTTTTTTACAAAATAAATCTTTAAATAATTAATAAAAATCATTTTCAAATTGCTTTTTTTTCATCGGTACGTCACGTGATCACAAACACTTCGATTTGGCTGACGTCACTAGTATGTATAAACAAACCGGTGTGATGTTTTTTTTATTGTAATTAAACTGCTTTAATCTAACTTACTATTAAATAAAAGAATTATATAAATAATGGGTGGAGGTTTTACAGAAGCGGATAGTTCAATCTTGCTTAAAGTAGATTCCAAAATGGTGTTTCAAAGTTTGTTTATAGTTACTAGTGACATTATAGATACCACGTGACAGCCACAAAGCGTTTTCGGGAGTGATTTTTCGTACTCCCCTTTTTATGGGGTATTTGGAAAAAAGAAAAAATACGGGTCTAATATTTTTGGCATAAGAAGGATTTTAAGGATTTTGGATTTTAAGCCAATAAAAAAATTTTAGTCAAGTACCCTATTGCATTTCCACTTTAAGACCTATGCTAGTTCTAATACGCGTAGTCACAAAGCGAAAAACGAGCGTAGTATTCGACTAGTTTTATTCCCGGCATCACAACAAGAACAAGTGTAATTAGGTAATTAAATAGTTTCCGGCTGTCTATTTCTAGCCTCCTTTAGGAGCTTTAGCACAGCCATAAACAAGTTGGTTGGTTGGTAGACATATATATTCAGGTTTGTGTGCTTGGTCAGAGACCCGCTTATAAACCTTCGTCAAGTAAGACAGACAACACACACACACACATAAATGGATCCATCTAATTTTTAGAGACAGAGGCCAACTAGAGGATCCCCAGAATTGGCTTGTCACCCCCAGAGGTATTGATTTGGTATGGGAACTTGGAGGACTTTCGGACCCAACAGATTTAACGAGCACGTACTCCGCATATACTCGACAAAAACAAACATCCATGCCTTACCGGGATTCGAACCCGAACCCAGAAGCTCCAAAGGCTAGCTCCCTAACCGTTGCGCCGCCGGGTCGGCATAAACAAGTGTATCCAACAACAATCGCCAGAATCGGCAGCACATGAAATAGCGGTTACAGTTACAGATTAGGTTACATTGGACGAAAAGAAGAAACAAGAGCTACAGTCAGTAATACTACACTAACCATTATTGATACACACATAAATTGAACGTAACTAGTCGTTTGTTAGGTTAGGTTGAAAGCTTCCTGCTGTCTATTTCTAGTCTCCAAGGAACTTTAACACAGCTAAATTACGCCTCGTAATTTAGAACCGTGGTGCCAATACCCAACTAGACTTCGAGCGACATCATACGCAAACGCCGTAGGGACTTTGGACTCCACGGATTTAACGAGCATGTATGCCCCAGTGTACTCGGGGAACCCCTTGAATAAGTCGATTTTGTTATTTTTTTTAATTTTTGCCAGCAAATATCCGTCTATAGAATTTGACCAGTTTATAATACGAGACCCTTTTTATAAGAGACCTAGTTTAATTATCGTCACGAGGGCTATTGGCGACGGGCGTCGAAATTTAGAACGACATATAAGAGGCCTATGTTCTGACCACTGGGTTACGAAACAACTCATATTTATTACTGTTATTGAAAACGTGCCAAGAAATTGCGCCAAACTCACGTGACTTAGGTGGTTACCTGTAGTCATGTTTGATCCCATTCAGGTTTGCCAATATCCAATCCATCCTTATCAAAAGTCTTTGGGAAAAACCCTCCATATAAATGCGTCACGCCAGCTTCGTGATCACCGGTTTCGTTCTATTCTTCTCCAGTTCTGATGCTATTTTTTATTATTAGGTTTTCCACGTTTTCCGGTTTTGTAGTTTTGGGCGTCGGTCGAGGCGGAAAAGCAGCGGAATCGAAAACGTCGCACGATTTTTCGCTTTGTGTCCGCAAACAAACCTAACGTGGCGGAAACTTTCATTTGAATATACAGACACAAAAGAAAATTCTCGTTTTTAATTTAAAATTCTACTGGCGTAGCGAATCAGTTAACCGTCGCAAGTAAATTTATTAGGAAAGATTTGGAAGAATATGAAGTAGAGTGTTTAATAAATCACGATACGAAATAACTTTTATTTTACTTTACGTTTTTATACAGTTTAGTTTACATTGCGAAATTTCAATTTTTATAACTATTTATAAGTTGTAGTTTAGAAACAGGTTCCCACGCGTTTAATGTGTATTATTGGTAAACTGTAGAATTGCAAGTTATTTTTTCAAAAAATATCTGTTAATGAAAGAAAATACTCACAAAAACTGTAAGAGTATACACTGTTAAATATTTTATGCTTGTTTTAACCATAATAATGATTCCTAGTAGCTGCAACGGCTGTGTGGTGAAATGTTTCACCATCACCATATTTTTGGGATTTGGTTGAAACACTTTTTGGCCATTCTTTTTTTTTACCATTCTTTTGTCTCATATGTATATTCATATGAATACTGTTCTGAAACATGTTTACCAAAATTATTATTACTCTCCGAATTTAACTCAGTATTAAAAAATTTTAGGAATCCGGGCACCCAGAGAAAGTTTAATGTTTCCACATTCTATATTCTAGTAATTGTTACAAATGATACGAAAATTCAGAAAATAAGTAAAAAATCCGGTATTAACGGTTTAACTCTGGGGAGTTGGCAGGTCAGGAAACAGTATTCGATCTGAGGATTTGGAGTTCTAAAGGCTAATGCCTTAGTAAACCGGCACTGACGCTCCCCTCAAATATATAAGCTATTTTGCCTTTCGATTAATTCTCCCTAATTAAATTAAACGGACAGGTGACGGAATTTGAGGATGAGCTTGTATGTTCGGACTTATGCTAATTTCTTTAATTTGACCCCCTGTCCGCTGTCATAGATTAATAATGAAAGTTGCTTTACCAAGTATTTAGCATGTATTAGACTATCGCGGGATTCAATAAGTATTTCGGATAACTTTCCGTGAAAGTGTAAGTTTGATGATATCTCTGGAGTTTTTATAGTCCGCCTGTCATTTCTTGTCATCTCAAATATTTTGATTGTGGAGGAGTCCACTTTTAAAACAGGTAGGGAACCTAAAAAAGGCAGGGTTGCCCAT
The DNA here is from genome assembly GCA_019343175.1 of Oedothorax gibbosus. Classification (NCBI taxonomy): domain Eukaryota; kingdom Metazoa; phylum Arthropoda; class Arachnida; order Araneae; family Linyphiidae; genus Oedothorax; species Oedothorax gibbosus. Next base: position 41,482,179 of record CM033280.1, read on the forward strand.
CCCATGGTGTTTGGCGAGAAGAGGGGATATTTGGGTTACTTTGGTTGGAAATAATGTGTCACCCTAAAACTACACATGGGTTATTGGTGAAAGGAGGATTCTAGTGAATTGATGATAGTCTTCTCAATTACACGTGCATTTATTTTTTTATATTGACTGGATCGTCAATACATTTTGATCTGTAGTATGTATTATTTAACGCACTCAGTATCAACTCGGGGAACGCTATAAGTTAAATTATAGCTATGCAATAACAGTGAACCCGATGCAAGTTCGTACTACCCTTCAATTGAAAATCTGTTTCTAAACCTTAAAGAAATATACGACCATAAAAGCATGGAATCGACAAATATAGCAACTCTTGCCTTAAACCATAATCTTTCTTGCCCTTTTTCAAAGTGGACTCTTCCACAATCAAAATATTTGAGATGCCAAGAAGTGACAGGCGCGCTATAATTCACTTTTTATGCGATGACTTATTTTGAATGTAACATTTGTGTACTATATTGTATGGTCAGAAATTTAGATCACTCCAATTGTTTCTAAATACTACGAGTTATTTTAAATGTAATTTTGTGTAAGTGCTGTCAACCCCGTTTTGTATACGAGTTGAGTAACTGGTCATCGGTTTTTCATCCGTCTGGGATCTATAAATAAGTACTAAGTTGGCTTGGGAAGTTAACTGGTGGCTTATTGCCAGACTCTAACCACTCAGCATGGAAAATCACTAGTATTAGTAACTAAGCCCGATGGGTACAGAAACAGAAATAGTCACCCGCCTAATGAGCCAGTAGTTAGGTTTTGGTTGAAATATCGCCGCACGTGAGTTACACTATGGCTATTGCCTTTTACCCAGTAGGTTCGAGCATATGCACTTTAACTTTCCTTTATTCTAAATTTATTTTTAACTTTATTCTAGGGCCGTAGTGAGCCTAGTGGTCAGCAGTGGTCAGCGTCTCGGTCTCGGGATCGGAAGGTCCTGCGATCGAGTCCCGGTACCACTGAAGACCTACCGAGTATATGCGGAGTACGTGCTCGTTAAATCTGTTGGGTCCGAAAGTCCTCTAAGTTCCCATACCAAATCAATACCTCTGGGGGTGACAAGCCAATTCTGGGGATCCTCTAGTTGGCCTCTGTCTCTAAAAATTAGATGGATCCACTTATGTGTGTGTGTTGTCTGTTGTGTCTGTCTTACTTGACGAAGGTTTATAAGCGGGTCGCTGACCAAGCACACAAACCTGAATATATATGTCTACCAACCAACCAACCAACTTTATTCAGTCCCCCCCCCCCCCCCCGGTGGCCGAGATGTGTAAGCGACGAGCCTCTCACTGAGAAGGTTCTTGGTTCTGTCCTTATCCTAGCCATACTATAGACGTATTCGTGCTGGCGGAAAAATCCTCTAAAAATCACCGGGGTGCCCGAGTGCACTGCGATATACTTGCTCGTTAAATCTGTGGATTCGAAAGTCCCGACGGCGTTAGCGTACGATGTCGCTCGTAGTTCCGTTGGGTGCCCGCTCAGATGTCGACCTCGTCACTTGATCATGGTTCTAAATTACGAGGCGTAGTTGGCTGTGTTAAAGCTCCTAAAGGAGGCTAGAAATAGGCAGCCGAAAACGATTACATTACATTTAAACTTTATTCAGTCTAAAAAATATGTCCTCCTTAAGGGGCGGAGAATTTAGCGAAGCGTCAAAATATTGACTTTTCATTTTACTTTTTAATCACTTAAATGCCCATTTACGAAAACCCAAATGTAATACACATCTTAATATGGGACTGTAGTTGGTTGGTAGACGTATATATTCAGGTTTGTGTGCTTGGTCAGAGACCCGCTTATAAACCTTCCTGTAGTTAATAAGGATGTTAGTGTTAATTGAAATACAACTTTGTTGCCATTTAAATGTCCTTATTTCAAAGCGCCGATTTTCAGCCTTTAGGTTCATTTTCCAGGACAAATATTATGTGTATTTAAAAAATAACTTTAGAAATAAATAAAAATAGTCAATTAAACGCAACGAACCCACAAGTTTAACGATTAATGTTTCAAAATTTTAAGTTAACATAAAGAGAAATTTTGCACAATTTTGAAATTGTAAAAGGATTCTTATTTTTGTTCGCGTATAGTTTTTAAAAAAAAATCGTAGTTTACTTGGTTGAATTTATGTGCTTACAACAGCACCGAAAATTTCTACCAGCTAAGTAAAGTAGAAAAGATTGAAATATAGAGAGGGAATTCGAGGGAAAGAGGGATGGAGATTTTTGAATAATGCTATTTAAAGCTGGCAACAAATTTCCATTGAAATTGGCTACCATCGTTGCTAACCCAAGAACAATATTCAAATACATATAAAATTATTTTTTGTAAAGGCATAATTTAGGAATTAAAATTTAAAAAGAAAATTCTTTTTTTCAATGGTCATTTTATTTCTTGTTACCTTAACGCTTGAGTGGCATAATCTTAACAAAATAAATTAAACAACCTAACTATTAGATAACCTACAATTCAAACTACCTTCAGTACTTTCTAAACACCACGAAAAAAATCTAAAACTTCCGCAACTGTCTTTTCCTTCTCATCCCCCGTAACTTCCAATTTAATCCGACACAATCCCTCCCTGTGTGTGCTTTGATTAGCTCAACGTATTTATCGACAAAATGTATGCGAGGAACGGGGCTGCTGATGAGCTTAATGAGGGATTCAATGGCCTGACGGTAAAATCGGTAATGGGACTTTGTTGTCACGTCGGATTTAATCTGTTTAGGGAAGGTGGAAGCTGAGTTAGAATCTTTGACCTTTGGAATGTGGAAAAGTCAAAAAGTTAACCTGACTAGATTTGTTTCAGTGATAAACTTTTCATCTGTGAAATCATCATTAAATTTTCGTAATTCATATTCTATTTGCGTTTTTTATTATTTGAAAAAAACTATAGAAAATATAACAGACTATTTTCAATTTTGTTTTTTATAGCTAGCTAATATTTATAGCTAGATATAGTTGAATAATAAACTAAACTGTACTGCGAAATGCAGTACGTCTGGTCACCCTACACTGTAAAAAAAAACCTATAAATTTACGGGCTGCAGGAAATGGCGGGCATGAGTGTTTTTTAACGGGACATGACTGCAATCGCTGCTGGCGTTCCCTGCCCGTTATTTTACAGGAATTTTTTTAAGGGGATATGGTACCCAAAAATTGGTCAAAATATTGATTTTTCAGTTTTTACTTCTTATTATTTACAATATTTTTCTGAACATTTACTGAAAGTTTCATAATGATATATTCTGTAGAAAAAAGTTATTAAATATTTTCTGGAGTCATTCCTATAAGTTTGAAAGCGTATTTCGTCTGCTTTCAACCTTTTTTCTCTGTTTCGCGATTTTCAATGCTTGTGTTTAATAAATCCCTAAGGAGTTTTTGGTAACTAAGTTAGAATTTTTAAATTTTTAACCAGTGTTCTTCTATATATGGTGCACAAAATTGTGCATGTAACAAGGTCTACTAGGTATAGTTGTTTTTTTCTTAAATGTTGAAATCATTAATTTTTAAATTTTTGTGTGATTTTTTGAGATTTTCAGTATAAATGCATGTTACTTTTTAACTGTAGTTCAAATTTTAAAATCCATGCACAGTTCTTAAAAAAATAGTTTTAAATACAAACTATAAAAGTTTGGTGGACTTATTCTCAAAATTGAAAGAGGAGTAGCGTTTTAAAAAAATTTGACTATTTTTTTCAAAAAAATAAAAAAAATACTAGTAAATATTTGTGTTTATTGCTAGAAAATGTATATTTCGAGTGAACATTATATAAAGCCGCTATAATTTACAAGTTTATGTTATTATTTCTAGAAATAATGTTTTGGGTACCGTATCCCCTTAACAGTGTACAAAAAGTGTTTCCCCTACTTTAATGTCGAGGGCTCCGTAGCTCAAGGCCTGACCATGAAAAGCAGGGGCGATGGTGATTTAATTATAATAAAAATGGCTTCTTATGCTTTTTAAATGAGCATTAAATTTTGCAGTTTTTTAAATAATTAAAGTAATTCGAATTCGAATTTTTTACTGAGATTTTCAATGTCTTCTAATTTCGATGCGCTGATTTTTTTGACGTATCACACTTGTATTTAGCATTTGTAGTTTGGGCTATGAAAGTGGGTGACGGACAGACAGACCGACAGACGGACTGAACGATTATAATACCTTCCACTTTTTACTTTATAAACGTAGTGTGTAAGCTAAAACAATTATGGTAAATATGTGGCTAACAGAAATTGAGTTTGTCTCATAAAAGCAAACACAATTGTGAGGTGCGAAACAAAATGTATAGGTTTATAGTCAATTTTGGGGCCTAGAAAATCGCGGACCTTTTAGTCCTAGGCAACGGTTAGGGTCTGCCGTAGCCCAGTCTTCAAAACATCAGCCACTCATATAGAGGTTCCAGCGTTCTAAACCAGCACATCCTATAGATAGATATTAATTGAGAAAAAATAATAAAAGTCGGCTAAATTACGGGGTTTATCGAGTACATTGAGACAGTCGCTTCAAGTCTAGTTGAGTGCCAGCTCAGGTATTGACCTCGTCACATGACAGCGGTTCTCAATTACGAGACGTAATTTGGCTGTTATAAAGCTCCTTAAGGATAGAAATAAACAGCCGGAAGCGTTCAACCTAACCTTAAGATCCTTGTGACTAGGACCATTACTGCTTGTAAAAGTTAACTTTAGGGGCGTCTTAACTTAATCTTACCAGATCTCACGTTAGTGTAGAAAAGGGGGGGGGGATGGGTCTCGTAAAATCTCACGAAATATTTCGGGGCAAAAATACGTAAAATTGCGAGACAATTGAGTTAAACTCAGGTAACATATGTTTTTGTGTTAATACAAGCAAAATCTAACCAATATAATATTTATCGTGAATCCTACACAATCTCACGTAGTGGACGGAGCATCTCATCAACAAAAACATCCGCAAAAAAAACAGTGTGAAATTAGAAAAAAAAATTAAGTTAATTGAAAGTTTTTGAGTTAAAGTGAAGTAAAAGAGGTTATCTTGTGTTAAATTTTGCAAAATCTAACACTAAAATATTAACCATGGCTTATCCGACCGATATAATTAAGATATGAGTAGAAACGGAACCCCCATTCAAACATCGCAGAAAAAGGGGAACAAAAATAAACCACATGATAATGAACGAAAAAATGTAGATAAATGATTTTACAGAAAATAGCATGGATATGCTGGTTTCAAGTCATAATAAACAGTCATGAGTTGTTCAAATCCTCAGGGATTTGATTAGAATTAATATACTTTTATTGATTTTAGTTCAATTTTATTGTTCAATTTTAGAGCAGGCCAATTTTTTTTTCCTGTAGTGGGAGGGACGGAGAAGTTTAATTTTGTTAAATTTAAAACAATAAACATCTTTTACTTCACTTTAACTCAAAAACTTTGACTTAACTTACATTTTTTTCTAATTTCACAGGTGTTTTTTTGCGGGTGTTTTTGTTGATGAGATGCCCCATACGTATTTTTGCCTGTAGTGGGAAGGACGGAGAATAATGTGAGGAGTCATGTTTGTGAATTTTACCAGTAAAAAGGGAAGTCAGATTTCAAAAGTCAAATTTAACTCGAATTGGATCTTTGCAAAAAAATTACATGCGTAGTTCATTTCTAATTGTGTCAAATTTAAATGGATCTATATTAAGCGAATTTTTACAATTTACAAACATGCTGACAGGTTATACTTTGCATACATGTTAGAACCATGTAATAATTATTAGTCCCGTTTGTCCTATTGTTTTAGAATTTTCAAAAAGTTATATGTAACAAAAAAAATATTATTATTCTGTTAGCCTTTTTGTAAAGTTCCATATTCCGACGAATATTAGATTATGACGTTAGGTAGATGAAACTAGATTCATCATATATTGGCTCTACTAAAATCTCATTCACCAAGTTGATAAACGCATAGTGAATAGCCATAAGGAACTAAATTAAATTACAGCTCTGTAGAAGTTGCTACGCTTGTTAATTTTTAAAGGAGGAGTCATCTTTCAGTGATACAGTTGCAATATTTACACCAATTAACAATTTAATTTATTTTGTCAATAAATCAACCAAGAATCAATCTCTAAATATCGACTTGTGCACAAATCGTTTTGAAAGGGGTCGTTCCCCGCAAAAGGTACAAATCAATGTCCCGTGTACTTTGCTCTATCTCTTTCATCATATATGCATTTTTGTGATTGATCAATTTAAATAAATTAAATTAGCTTGATACTAAGTGAGTGAGTTAATTTAAAGTAAAAAAAGTTTAAATACTCTTTTCGTCACTTCCTCACGCTGTCTCTGCATGCTTTTACAACATTTTATCATAAAAAAAATAACTTTTTAATTTCCCGAGCTACAGAGGCACTCCCTTATCACTGATTTAATTTTAAATTAAAAACTTACTAGCTGACTATGTCGAATTAAAATTGTCATGTTTTTTTAAAAAATATTTGTTATTTCTTATTCAACCATCAATTGTCTTCTATCATGTGATAACGTTTTTATATAATATTTTACGTATATATCTAAAATGCTTAATTTTTACTATCGTAACTCTCTCACACTCCTGTACCAATTATAGGTTAGTGTGTTAGTATTTTTTTTACTAATCTCTAAATGTGAGTACTAGAAGTAGATAAACATACAACCACTAAAAGTTTTTTAAAAAATACCTCGAAAATGATTTGACATTTCCTAAAAAAAATCGTCACTCCCTCAGATTTTAGATCTTCGAATGGATCTGAATCAAAAACAATTTCTAAGGTATTTGAATGTTATAATTAAATAATATTTCATTTGCAAAATAATTTTTAAAGTGCAATTTGTCCCATTTACAGACAATGGCACCATTACTTAGAAAAAGCTCTAGTTTGCAAACAGTTTTTTGGCGTCCGAGGCAATTTAGTGCCGATTTAGTTCCTTCAAGTCTAATAGGTATTCGCCATGGGTTCACCAGGCTAATGGTATTTGTGAACGCGAGTTGACATTTAGCCAAGATTTAGTGCCAATTTAGTTCCCTCAAGTCTAATAAGTATTCGCCATGGGTTCACCAGGATAATGGTGTTTGTGAACGCGAGTTGACATTTAGCCAAGTTTGTCACTACTCTGTCTACATTATAAGAACCGAAATATAGTGACTGTAACCAAAACGAATATTGAATGAATTAGTTGGAAAACTTTAAAAGATTTATTTTTAACATTACGTTTCTGAATACCTGTCACAGATAGTAAAAAAAACTCTCTGTACTTTTAAAGTTGAGAATAAAAGTTTCTTCAAATTCTTTGCTAAACGTTTAACTTGTCAATCCACTGCAAAATAATACAGCAAAAATTTTCGTTTTGTTGTTCACTAGTCAAGTTTCTTTCCTTTTGATTGCTTGAAATAAATTTATAAAGTTTAAAAAGTCGGCCTAAAGTTAAAAGATGTCTAAAAAAAGTCTAGTGAAATATTTTTGGAAAGTTTCCAGATAAACTTTTAAGTACTTTTGACTGACAAAACTAAGTTTGGTCTGAAATATAAATGTTCCATGTAAAAGAAGTGTTTAAAGTATTTTATATGTCTGTTTTTTTTGTTCTCTACTTTCTCTTCGTAAAATTCATGAATAAAAACTTTTCGAAGTTTTATGGTATTTTTTATTATTTGTCGCGTGTCGGATTTTGTTGAATTTTATAAAATTAGACTATTTCTATTTTTTATTGAATTAAGTTAGTCTAGTTTACATGTCAAAAAAAAGGTTTGTTACCATGCAACAGATGAAGTTGTCAAGTATATTTTAATTTCGTTAAGTTTGTTTAAAGTTTAGTCTGAAATATAAATATTCCATGTAAAAGAAGTGTATAAAGTATTTTATATGTCTGTTTTTTGTTCTCTACTTTCTCTTCGTGAAATTCATGAATAAAAACTTTTCGAAGTTTTATGGTATTTTTTATTATTTGTCGCGTGTCGGATTTTGTTGAATTTTATAAAATTAGACTATTTCTATTTTTTATTGAATTAAGTTAGTCTAGTTTCATGTCAAAAAAGGTTTGTTACCATGAACAGATGAGTTGTCAAGATATTTTAATTCGTAAGTTTTTTAAAGTTTAGTCTGAAATATAATGTTCCATGTAAAGAAGTGTTTAAAATATTTATAGTCTGTTTTGTTCTCTACTTCTCTCGTGAAATTCATGATAAAACTTGAAGTTTTATGGTATTTTTATTATTTGTCGCGTGTCGGATTGTTGAATTATAAATTAGACTATTTATTTTTTATTGAATTAAGTTAGTCTAGTTTACATGTCAAAAAGGTTGTTCCATGCAACAGATGAAGTTGTCAAGTATATTTTAATTTCGTTTTTATGTCAAAAACAAGAAATGTCAAGTTTTGTGTTATCGCGAGTAATCGAGAACTTCAAATGAATAGTAAAACATGTAACTGGGGATAATTTTTAGTTTACTTAGAAATTATAGCCAATTTTTCAATTTAATTTGTAGTTATATATAAAATTGTAATTAAAATTTTGTAAATAAATGAATTTAATAAAAACTGGCAATTTTTTTTTTAAAGTTTTTAAGATAGTTTTAATTTTTAGACTTCCTGGGATTAAAGTTTTAGGTTTTCTATATTAGTCAATATGTGTTTCTACTACCATGTTACTAGCATTAAAGAATAATTTGAAGTTTCAATTCCAAAGCTTTTTAGCCAAAAGTAAATAAAATGGATTTGAAATCTTTGGGATTGATTCATTCTACAATAGAAAACAAAACTTTCTAAGAATTTTTTGGTCGATTTCATTCCAAATTAATGAGCTAGCACAAAATAGAAACCAATACAAATTATAATATTTTTTTAAAGTTTTCTTTTTAAAATTTTGATATCTTTGCACCCCTATTTGAACATGAAAACTATCATAAATATGAAATTCGTAAAATCGTTTGCTTACTTAAAAAGTTCTTATCTTCAAAAATTCAATGATTAAATTAGATTTTGAGGTACACAAAAGTGAATGTGAGAAAAGTGAAAAAATGGCTTTTGCCAGCTTTAAATATCAAATGGCATAGCAGTTGTATCGTCATATTTGATAACGAAAAATGGGTAAATTAACTTTGCCAATCTAACTAAAGGGCGTTTTAGTAAAAATAGTTCTAATCTTAAAAAGTGAAACTACTTACTACCAAAAGTTTAGGCATTATTAAATTTTATGGTTACCAAAACCAATCGTAAAATACTGATAGAACTATTAAGATTTATTAATGCCTCATTGTTAATATTTTCGAATGGTTAATGGTAATGATAATAATTCGAATGGTAATTACATCATTTCTAAGCGTTACTAAACACTACGAATAGGTAACAGTAAATTTTCAAAAATATTAAAACAATCCATTTAGTTAGACAATTTACAAGTAGTTAGGGTGCCAAGGGGGTAAAGGAAGAGGGACCTGGAATTGAGTACTCTGTTTGATGCCTAGTTGTATATATTGAGAATTTTTCAATTAATTTCGCAATTTTTTATTGAGCTATTTGCAATTCTTTTTATTCACGATGACGTCCAATATGGCCGCTATATAACAAAAATCGCAATCGAAGGATTAAAATGGCCCTGTGAGACATCAATTTTATAAATTTAGATTCAACAAGTATTAACATAGTGCTACTTTTAACTTTAAATGAATTTAGGTGGGTTCCAAGATAACTACCACAACAAAGTTTGCTTTAAAATGCGACAATATGGTCATTTAATACTTCATTTTAATGTTTTCGAGTCAAAAAACATTAATATAATGCTACTTTTTTACTATGAATCTATTTTTGAAAAATTCAAGATGGTGGCCTGCACGTCAGCCGCCTAATTAGTCAGAGTATCAAATGAAAAGAAAATGCACCCTGTTAAAAATTTTGTGCTAGGTTTCACCATGATATTGGTTCCTAGTAGCTGCAACGGCTGTGTGGTGAAGTGTTTCACCTTTTTTTTTCGGTGTTTGGTTAAACCATTTTTCTAGATTTGGAAACAAAAACATGAGAAATGGTTCAACCTAATACCAATAATATGGTTTAACGTTTCACTACACAGCCGTTGCAGCTACTAGGAACCATATTTTTGGTGAAATAAAGTGCCTAATTTTTAACTGTGCAATATGGGTTTTAAAGTGTTATTTTGTTTTAATTTCGGCTAAAAAATGGTAAAAAGCATCCGATAATAAGACAAAAGAAGGTTTTTTTTCATTACTTTTTTACATTTTAATGTACTTTTATTATTCATTATGTCTTTTTAAGCATAGCATTAACTAACGGGGATAAGTTTTAATTCGTAGATTCTAAAAAATACATTTCACAAAAAGCTTATCTAAATTTTTTTTCGTGTTGGGTTTAAAGACACGCATCAAAAGCAATCTTAAACTCGTCAAATCCGACTTAATACAAAATCAACTAAACGCACAAAGTAAAAACATTTCTTTTATGCTTTTCTACAGACATAAACGACATCCCAAGCAGGACAATCGCTTTGTAAGTATACAACATTAGACAATTCGAAATAATACCAATAATAATAAATTTATCGAAAATTCCACCCAATAAAGTACAGCCCCAAAACTGTACATTATACTTCATCTTCGATATCCTGCGGCATCCATTATAAACCAGCGCATTATCTGGGCCCGCTAGTTTCTAACCTTTAATGGCAGGTATTTCCCCAGCAATTTACCGCGATTACCGGGTACATGGAAAACATTGCTTGTGGAATCGTTTTATGTGTTCTTTCTCCTAAGTGTGGGGGGGTTTATCTTCTTAAAACATTGTCTGGTGCTGGTTTTCTTTATACTTGCTATTCTTTTAAAAGGTAGAAGAATAAACGTTTAGATGTTCTAAAAGTAAGGTTTCATGTTTCGGGTTACTCTTTTGGAATTGTAGTTCTGGAATGTATGTTGTATTTTGAATAAAAACGGAAAGAAATATCTTCAAAAATATACAATTGTTATTACATGTAATGTTACACTGTTAAAAATTTTGTGCTTGGTTTCACCGTGATATTGGTTCCTAGTAGCTGCAACGGCTGTGTGGTGAAATATTTCACCTTTTTTTCGGTGTTTGGTTGAACCATTTTTCTGGATTTGGAAACAAAAACCTGAGAAATGGTTCAAGCGCTAATACCAAAAATATGGTTTAACGTATCACCACACAGCCGTTGCAGCTACTAGGAACCATATTTTTGGTGAAACAAAGTGCCTAATTTTTAACAGTGTAGGATACATCCAATATTTTTTAAATGTAACGAAGATATTTTAATGTTTGTGAACATCCGTATATCCTTCCGTCCATGTGTGCTGAACAAGAGTATCGAAATAAATTACAGGAAACTAAACACTTTGACCCACTAACAGTTTGAACGTTTAACATATTTAGACGCGTAACGCTCTTTTAAAACTTTGACTTACATTATGCTACTTTTTTTGTTTTTCTCCTATAGCATTTTACGTTATTATATTTTGAAGTTTTATTTTAACAATCTTTCATTTCAGATTGAAAAAAACAACAAAACCTCTCATTTGGTCGATTTATATACGAAATAAATAGAATTTTCAATTATTTAAAAGTCAATAGAATATCAATAAGTAGATAAAGTTTATGCATTTTGGATGATTTATATAGAAAATATATTGAAGCGATAACTGATTTGAAGTTTTATTTTAACACTCTTTCATTTAAGATTGAAAAAAACCAACAAAACCTCTCATTTGGTCGATTTATATACGAAATAAATGTAATTTTCAATTATTTAAAAGTATATCAATGGAATATCAATAAAAAGCTAAAGTTTTTGCATTTTGGATGGTTTATATAGAAAATATATTGAAGCGATAACTGATTAAAAGTAGATGAATAAGTCAACAAATGAATAAAATGATTGATTTAGTTGAAAAATAAACTGAACTGTTAGATAGTTGAAAATCGATAAATCTGAAAAGTAACTCTTAAAGTTAGCTTCACCTTTATTGATCACCATTCGTAGTGAAACACCTTCTACAGATCCGTCTCCTTTTTGAAAAATAGACGTTATGCGTCATTTTTAAGTGTTACATAGTGGATTACATGGTTGTTCTTCAAAATACAAATAGTTTGAGCAAATAATAAGGAATAATTATAGAATTTTCGAAAGAAAATAAACGAAAAATGTTAAGTTCAACGTTTAAAAGTTTAATGTAGAATTAAATGTTGTGTTTACGGTTTTTTTTCTTTCTGAGACGCATGAATTTTGTATGGATGCTGTTTAAGTGGCAGTTTTGATTACAAATCTACTTTTGCCAAGAAAAAAAGTTTTCTTTGCATTTTTTTCATTTTATCCTGCCTGATTTTTAAAAACTTGATTCAAATTCAACATTTTTTTTTATTCTATCAGGATAAACTAAACTGTTGGATGGACATTTTTTTCAAAGACTTTTTTGTGTGCAAAAAATTGCTAGTAGGTAAACTTTAAATTAACAGCAAGACAAACTGAAAACCATATCATCATAGCACGTGAAATAAAGACGGAAGATGTTACCTTCCTTTTAAAGTATAATATTGTTTATTTTCATAGTATATTCTTCAAATAAAAAATATTATTATGAATAACGTGACTTGTTTATGATAAACTTGTTTTTTTTTTGTCACTGCAGGGACGTTCCTGGCAGCTTTCACGGTGCTGTGCGGCTGTCCCACTGAATACTGTGATGAAGAGCGCTGTACAGCTTTCCTGTACAATGTGCTGGCGGCGTTTTTGCAGCTTCTGACGGCACTCATCGTGGTGGGATGGGTGTGGAGCATCATGTGGGGAATCACGTTCGTCGGCATGAGCAGTGAGTATACAATAACTCTTTAATGTAATCAAAATTAATTTACAGCTATGATATAATGGCCAGTAGTATGATCATTGGCGACTTTTGGCGATCTTTAACATTTTATGTAAGGTTGCTGTACCTATCGAGTTGCGTGAAATATGAAGTGGAATGTTTACCACAATTGGGAATTTTCGTTGCTTGGCAACGTAACGCAAATCGTCCAATCGAGACCTTCCACTATAACATAGCTGCTCCAAAATTAGTCATGATTGCGGGTAGCATTGTAGTAACACTACACTGTATAAAAAGTATGTTCTTTTAACCGAAAAAAAAAACTGTCAGCCGGTGTCTACCAGAAAAATACGTTCTAATTTATGGAGAAAATCTGTTTATATGATTAGATTTAGCGCAAAAGCTGCTTTTAAACAGACAAATTGTAAAAAAAAAAAACCACAAGATTCTTTAAATAGGCTAACAAATTAAAATAATTATCGGAAACTAGAAAAACATTTTTTGGCAAAAAATGAAGTTATTTAAAAATTAATTGAAAAAAGTTAAAGGAAATTAAAGAAAACTTCTTAATAAAAACGCATGTTAGTTAATGCATAATTTCAAAATCCATACCAGGTTTTTGTTGAAAAAATACTTTCATTATAAAATATTATAAAAAAGAATTGCTTGAAATTTTAAAAATCCTTGTTTAAAGTCATAAGTGGACAGTGAACAAAATGACGCTTCAAAATATCAAATTTTCATTTTAACTTTCGATCACTAAAAGGAATATTTACGAAATTCTTTACATAATACGCATCTGAATATAGGGTTGGAGTTCGCAAATTTGGAAGTTAATTTCAATATAACTTTGTTTCCAGCTTCATATGTCATTATTTTAAAACACCGATATTTAGCTTTTATGTACACTTTCCAGCACAGCTATTGCGTGTATGTGAAAAAAAATTTTTATAGAAATAAAAAAAGTCAATTCAACCCAATGAACCTCAAGAGTTTGACGATAAAGCATTCATAATTTTAAGTTATCAATCTAAATAGAAATTTTGCGCATTTCTTAAATAAGAAAAATCGTCTTATTTTTACTCACTTAATATTTTTTTAGAATATTTTTGGTTCACTGTGTTAAATAGACATGTATACGACATCACAGAAAATTTCAACCCTTCTAGTAAAATAGAAAAAGAGAAAAGTGTACCTTAAGGCTGAAAATTGGTGATTTGGAATAATGACATTTAAAGCTGGCAACAAAGTTATATTGAAATTAACTACCAAATTTGCAAACTCCTGCCCCATATTCAAATGTGCATCATAGAAGTTTTTTCGTAAAGGCACGATTCAGTAACTAAAGTTTAAATGAAAATTCGACATTTTGAGTGGTCGTTTTGTTCCCTGTTACTTTAAGCCAAACTGACGTAACTGATGTAGAAGCCCTTGGACTTTTAGGTTTGTCAATCTCTAGTTTATTATTTTGTAAGTTTGTTGGTTATACAAGTATAATACCTACAAAATTAGAAAATTATGCAAAATTTTAATTGAAATTAAATTAATTTCCTTCTCAACAGTCACCAAGAAGGAACATGACATCGTGGCAGCCAGCTTATGATCCACTTGTTACGCGGTGCAAGACCGCCATCTACTCTTGGACCCAAGACTTCTGGGGGCCCCACGGACCAACAATGCCTGAAACTACATGAAGGTTAAAGTTGCTTCAATGTCTAAAAGGCCTTTTGGTAAAGACTGCTTCAACGCCTGAAACGTCTGCAGAGAAAGGTCGTTTCAGTGCCTGAAAAGTTTTCAGGTAAAGGTAGCCTCAACACCTGAAACGCCTTCAGGGAAAGGTCACTTCAACGCCTAAAAGGCCTTCTGGTGACTGTTTCAACGCCTGAAATGCATTCAGGGAAATGTAGCTTCAACGCCTGAAAAGCCTTTTGGTAACAACTGCTTCAACTCGTGAAACGATTTCAGGGAAAGGTCACTTCAACGCCTGAAACTCCTTCGTGGAAAGACAAATTCAATGCTTCAAACGCCTTCAGGGTAAGGTTGCTTCAACGCCTGAAACGCATTCATGGAATGGTGGCTTCAATGCCTGAAAAGCCTTCAGATAAAGACGGCTTTAACTCCAGAAACGCCTTCGAATAACGATTGCTTCGACGCAAGAAACGGATTAAGGTAAAGGTAACCTCAATGTCTGAAACTTCTTCAGGTGAAAGTTGGTTTAGAAAGCACCAAATGCCTTCACGTAAAAGCTTCAACGCCTGAAACGCCTCGGGTAAAGATTGCTTCGACGCATACAACGCATTCAGGTGCCACAAAGTCTGATACGATTTCAGGTAAAAATTGGTTTACAAGCATGAAACGCCTTCACGTAATGGAAGCTTCTTGATATGAGTCTCACTCTCTGCTGTGATGAAAAAAGATCTGGGCTACCTTCACTGCCCTCACAAGAGGCCTGCTATGTTAATTTAATGAGTTGTGATCGCTGAAGACGAAATCTGTGATAAAAATCTTACAAAATGGACGGACCAATTGCACGTTTGGAAATGGAAAAGTTATCGAAAGCCTTCGATGCGACAGACGTGGTAAAAAGTGGAAAGCAATTCTTTACTTCACAGAATTCTTTTTTTAAAATTCCATAAGGTTTTTTTTACCTCTAGCACATGATTAACTATAGAATCTCATCTCTACCATTCAAAATTATGGTGTAGTTTTGGTTTTTCAGTATTTACTAGAAAATTTAATTGTCGAAAAAAAATATAAAATTTTCCTCAAATTTATGACAATTTCGATGATTACTCTGAAAGATTTACTGATATTGACAAAACTTCCCTGCTCCCTTTGTCTATCCTACAAAAGCAGGCTGCATCACATTTACCTTCTAAGTAAGGGTGTTAAATACCAGCAACTGTTTCCAACATGCAATTGGCGTTTCAATGGCTGTCTCAGTGTCCTCTAAACCAGACTGTAAACAAGGCTAAGTGATTATGTACATACTAAAGACTTCTTAGAAAATTAGGTATTATTTTATTTTATATATGCAACAAGCTATAGCAATAACTTACTTCTACTACTATATTTAGAATAGCTAAAACACAATCTTTATCGGAGTTAAAATCTATCAATTTTACCTATCGTGTAAATTATCTCATCGCAATTTTATTTTTGGAAAGTTTGACACCATTCTCCTACTTTTATTAGTCATAATACTCATTTCAAAAGCATATTAAATGTATTCTCGTTATTTTTTTCATTCCCGCAAATGTGGAATAAAAAACTTTTTAAGATTGACACTTGAATTAACGCAAAACTTCCTTTGATTTTACGGGGTAACGTTACTCCATAAACGTAGTAGAGGCAAGAGCTGACAACGTCTTTACGGAGTAACGTTCCAATATTATTTTACAGTGCGTACTCACAGATGGTCAATTTATACTATTCTTTTACTAAATATTATAATGGCATTAAAAAAACTGAACAGTCAGCACATTATTTTAGGCATCAAAAAACTAGAAAAGTGATATTTGTATTTGTTACTTAGTACTTTTAGTAGTACTTAGTAGGAATTTTTTTCATGAGTTGATTTTTATTTAGGGAGAACTAGGGACACATGACCCAACTTGCAGATTTTTGCTTGTAACTTTTAAAAAAGACTATGAATGTGTAAATGCAGTCAATTTATACTTTATAAAATATTGCACAATACATATTAGTATTTTTCTGAAGTATTAACTAAAACAGTAGTAAAATATAAAATTGTTTAAAACTTTATATTTGGGTCATGCATCCCAATGTATAGAGATACATGACCCACCCATTAGGGATGCGTGACTCAACCCATATATTTATTAGTAGGACTTTTAATTTTAAAATTAATTTTACATAATAACAAAACTAACATATAAAGTTTATATACATGTTTTTTAATTTTTGTCAGACAAAATTATTACTTTCTATTTTTATCGCAGTAATTATTCTTTATTTTAACGAACTATTCAAATTTAAACATAAAGAGACTTTTTAAATACAAAACTGGGGATCCTTTTATTTTACAGAGAAAACACAGTTGGTTGAAGAATAGCTTATATTTTATCATTATTAACTTGGGATATATTATCCATTTCAGGCCATTTAAAACATTTTCCATAGATTCTTATTGCAAACTGAGAGTTCTAAGCTCGTCAGAAGTTTGTTCTTGACTTCCCAAAAAAATTTCTTATATTCCGTTTTCCCCAATATTTGGTAAGAACCCAGTCATTTACTTCTGGGACTCCCGTTATTTTTTAAAAAATTTACTTGGCCTACTTCGGCCTACTTGTTTGTTATTTACTCGGGTCACGTATCCCTAATTGACTTGGGTCAATTAACCCTAGTTGCACTTTTTTTAGTTAGCCCCAAAACCAAATCATTTGCAAATAAACACATTGACGCTATCCTACATGAAATTGTAGCTAAAAGCATGAACTAAACAAGTAACTAATTGAAGAAATCTTTCTTTTAAACCAAAAAATGTAAACCGAAAACCTTATGGCCTCAAAAATTTACTTTCAGTGCATGAAAACGTATTTCTTTGCATAACTAAACACATACGCTATGATGCAACTTTTTTTTTTCACCATGTGATCAGCTGGCTGAAAGGAAAAAGGTGATGCCACTTTCAACTCACAAAACTTTTCCATTGCTGAGAAAAAGGCATTGGGTCGTCAAATTTCCCTAGTCCCCCCTATATATTTATATACTTTGCCTACAACTAAATGAAAGATCCAATGCGTAAAGATTTTTTTTTTTAAATTATATTCAGGGAACTATTAAAAATGGCTGCAATAATTATTTTTCAGCGATATAACTGGTAATGTGGATACTAGTAATTAGCTAGTGTTAAAGATAAATGACCAATAAAAAAGTTAATTACCGCCATATCCATTTTTAATAGTTTTTTCGTAACTCATATAATGTTAGAATTACTTTTATACACTGGATCTTTCATGACTCTTACAAAATGTGTTTTCAAACCCAATTAACTGCAATGTTGCATCATTATGTACTTGATGGAGAAAGAATAAAAAAACCATCAGGTTCAATATCTTCTTAATGGGGCTTTGGACAAAAAATTATGACAGCAAATGATTCTTTAAACTATCATCACTCGTGGTTTATTTTTTAAATATTGCATGTAAACTAAACTAAAAAAATATTTAAGTACTAAAACTGTCATCAGAATGCGTCATTAAGTAATAATGAATCATCAATCATAAATTATGTCAGTTTATTTTAACATTAATTACCCAACTTATTATATCCTCTTTTCTCCAAAAGTTCACATACGTGAATCTTGGTTTAGTTTAGTTTCAATTATCCTTGCCCTCGTGAATCTTGGTAGCATTTACTTCACAGCTTCATTTTACATGGTTTTTTTTATTATAACTTCCATATTATAAACCAAAATGTTTAAGCTTCTCGAAAATGCCGATAATGAGAAAGCTGACACGCATCAGTCGTTTATTTGCACAAAAAATGACGTACAGCTGGGGAAAAAAAAAACGATCCACCCTTCATATTTCGGCTGCTATTGGTCAAGGAATTTTGTGCAAGGTGTCATTTTTCAGGAAATAGCGTAAGGAATTAAGAACTGGCAACCAAAATTGTATAAGGGGTCGTCTCAATATAAAATGAGTACCAACTTTGAAAATTCCAAGGGCAACACCCAATTTTTTTTACATAAAAATGTTCAGCAACTTCAAAATACCCAGGTATAAAAAAGAATTATTCATTTTGCATTATTTGCTGAGATATTAAAGCATTAATTTTCAATTCATTTGGGGGTAAATCTCCAAATTGATAAAGGTAATATTTAGAGTGTTTTTTCGAAACGACAAGCTGCAAAAGGGTTACCATAATCTCGCCAAAAGATGCTAGAATTAAACCTTCTTCACTAATATTGTGATTTTTTTTATGTTTTTACCTTTTTTTTTAAATTTTGGATTTTAAAATTCAGAAATAAAATAAAGGGTAGACGAGAAAAAGTTTTAATTTTAAATTAAGTTACATATACGATTATTTATAACGAACATATTTTCAAATGCGACTAGTTACAATCAGATAGACAAACATAATTATTACATTTATGTTTTACATTTTATGCAAATTTTTGTTTCATTCATATTGCTACAAATGGTTGGTTTAAAATTCGGCACACTGGGTCTGGGACATATCCCGACAGCCGAAAACCCGACAAACCAAAATTCCGACAAGCCGAAATCCCGAATGAGTCAAAATCCCGAATGGGTCTAAATCCCGAAAATAGATTCTTGTCCATTTCTCGATTTTTTTTTAAATATTAGAGATTATTTAGTTATTTAGTCAGTTATTTAATCAGTTAGTTAGTCAGTCAGTTAGTCAGTTAATCAGTCAGTTAGTTAATCAGTCAGAAAATCCCGAAATCCCGAATGAGTCAAAATCCCGAATGGGTCTAAATCCCGAAAATAGATTCTTGTCCATTTCTCGATTTTTTTTTAAATATTAGAGATTATTTAGTTATTTAGTCAGTTATTTAATCAGTTAGTTAGTCAGTCAGTTAGTCAGTTAATCAGTCAGTTAGTTAATCAGTCAGTTAATTAGTCAGTTAGTTAATCAGTCAGTTAGTTAGTCAGTCCGTTAGTTAGTCCGTTAGTCAGTCAGTTAGTTAGTCAGTCCGTTAGTTAGTAAGTCAGTCAGTGAGTTAGTTAGTCAGTCAGTCAATTAATCACTCCGTTAGTTAGTCACTCCTTTAGTTAGTCCAGACTGACTAACTTAGTCTAACTGACTGTCAATTAGTTAGTCAGTGAACTGACTGACTCACTGACTAACTAATTGACTGACTGGCTAACTAACGGACTAACTGACTGACTCACTGACTAACTAATTGACTGACTGGCTAACTAACGGACTAACTGACTGACTGACTGACTGACCAACTTACTGACTGACTAACTTA
Organism: Oedothorax gibbosus; assembly: GCA_019343175.1. NCBI lineage: Eukaryota > Metazoa > Arthropoda > Arachnida > Araneae > Linyphiidae > Oedothorax > Oedothorax gibbosus. Next base: position 41,502,011 of record CM033280.1, read on the forward strand.
CTGACTGACTAACTTACGGACTGACTAATTAACTGACCGACTAACTAACCGACTGACTGACTAACTGACTGACTAACTAACGGACTGACTAACTGACTAAATAACTGACTGACTAAATAAATAAGTAATCTCTAATAATTAAAAAAAATCGAGGAAATAACATATTATTGGAAATTTTATAATAATATAATTATAAATAATATTGGAAATAACATACATTCAAAAACAAAGTAATCGATATAATTTAATGTTAATTATACAAACAAAATACATTGTATGCACTTGAAACAAGAAAAGATTTTTAGACATTTGACAGACATCAATAATTTGAATAAACATTTACCAAAAACGCTTTTCAACCACCAAACGATAATGCAAATTAGTGTCCAATTTGCTAAGTAATTTTTTACACGGTCCCTAAAATTCGTTTTTTTCAGTATTTTTACAATAACTCGGCAAATAATTGTTGTTGAATTAAAAAATTCGGGATTTTGGTTCTACTTGATCTACTTTATCGATTTATGTAAAAAAAATTTGGGGTTGCTATTCATAATTTATTTTTTCTTATTTAAATTTAAATAATAAAATAATAATAATTAAAAATTTATGAAAAAACTTGTGTGATTTGTTTTTGGAAGATTAAGAAGAATATAATGAAAAAAAATGTTGGTTTAATTCATTTTATTTGTGGAGGTATAAATAAAAGTTTGTGAAACTTTTTTAACATTATGGGATTTCAACTTCGAATGCTTATATCTCAACAAATAATGCAAATTAACACATTTTTTTTTGGATCTGGGGTATTTTGAAGATGATAAACATTTTTATATAAAAAAATTGGGTGTTGCCATCGGAATTTTCAAAGTTGGTACTCATTTTAATATGTAGACGACCCCTTATACAATTTTGGTTGCCAGTTCTGAATTCCTTACGCTATTTCCTGAAAAATGACACCTTTCACAAAATTCCCTGATCAATAGCAGCCGAAAAACGAAGGGTGGATCGTTTTTTTTTTCCCCAGCTGTACCACGAGTGTCAAGCACAATTTTGGAGAAATATTTTATAAATTTCAATTATAATCGTGCTAAAAAAGAAATTTCAATTATAATCATGCTCCATATAATCAATAACTCATTTTGATTATATGGAACCTTATTTATCTTAGCCGTTTCTCAACATATGTTTTAAATCTATATAGTATCGCGAAAATTGTACAGCGTCACACAGAAAAATTATTATCTAAAACTATAGTTTAGAGTATATTCAAATTCAGAATACTATCTATTTCTTTTCATAATATACATAGTATGTCGAGTATTTCCGAAATGAAATAATAGAGTCTTCATATCTGAAACAAAATGTTTCATTCCAAAATGAAAAAGTAGATTTACTGAAATTCGAATCATTTTTCTTAGCGTACTAAAGGCATAAATTAACTGATAATGTGTCTTCTTTAAAAAAAAAATTTCATTTACTGTTGCAATTCTATGCTACTCTTAATCAGTATCTAAGAATTGTATAAGATACATATTCTCCTGATATTCATTTAAATAGATGTTTGTTTATTATTGCTGTGTTATTTTATAAACAAAAAACTACTGATACCAGCTATAAAAGGCTAAAACAGGAGATATCAGTTTTTTTTTGTTCAAAGCCATTTCAGTTCTAGAACTTATTAACCTAGAAATAAATTCTGATTTAACGTAAACTAAAAACAAAATCACCCTTTTCAATGGATCTCTAATCTCCTGAGGTTCAAAGAATTCGATAAATAACACTCTTTGTCAAACCTTACTTCCATATTTTACATTTATGTACAATAATATATATTTATTTTAAAATTGAAATAACTCGCATCGCATGAATAGAGTAGTGTGAAAAATTTTCGAACCATTTTTTGCTTAATTCTGGAATGTAATCCGAAAATGATATGTATTACTTAAAAGGCAAGGTTTGGTTCACAGATAATGGGACCACGAATTTTTTTCCCTCTTAAGGTACTTTTCGACTATAAATTGTAGATAATTTAGACATTGAATGTGTGAAATCAAAAAGAAAAACGTCTCTTTCGACATTGGAATTTTCTTTTTAAATTCCAAGTTTCAATTGCTTTGTTGGGACCATTGATCAAATTGTGTAAATAAAAATTATGTACAGTTTCATGTAAACATTTAGTTTTTTTTAAACATTTATTTGTAATGTGTATATATGCATTAGTCGTAGGTATTTTCGAATTCTTCAATCTCACATTAACTTAACATAAAAATGAAGTAATTGCTTTAGAATGATTCAGACTATAGGAAATACTTCTGCTTGCATTGCCAAGTACTTTTTACATACTTAGTAAAACTTAGAAACTCATTTTTTTTTCATTCCTGTACTAATACATGTAATTGCAAAATATTTTATCGCCAAATAATTCGCCAAGTCATTCATCCAATGTATGTACACATAGCTAAAAGTAGGGGTTTTTTGTTTACGTTCTTTTTATTTTTGTCATACTCTGAGATGTTAGTTCTTCATATTTCAGAAAAAAAATCAAGTTCCATATTTTTTTTCCTATGGTAATCTCAGGATTTAGTATGCCGATTAAAAATAAATCTTCAACTTTTTTAGTATTAAGTTAAGTGAATAAAATAGTTACTGAAAATATCGCTGAATTTAACGGTATGTACTTATGATATCATGCGAATTGCTAAAAGAATGAAGAAAGGCCTTATACACAGAACAACTATGAAACGCGTAGTCTTTCAATGTGTCGTATTTTCTCGTAAAGTAAAAAGGCCTTCTTTAGAATGTATCTTAAACTATATCACATTTCTTCTCTCAAAGATATTGAATACGCTTCTTGTATATTATTCTAAAAACTATATAGAATATGCTATTCAAAAAATCTTTGTAGATATATGAGATCTTGATGCACTACTTATGGAATTTTATCCTGACTGTGATAAAAGAATAAAAATAAGAAATATCAAATATAGACAATTATATAAAATGTCTGAAAAGTTCAGCATACAAAAATTAGGTTATTTGTGTGATCATGCTACAATGGATTTTCCTGAACAGTGCCAAACCGTACTTGTGATAACTGAACATCCTACAATAAAAGATATCACACATTGACATAGATAGCTAATTTTTTCTATCACAGTCTTAGTATAATATAGAGCACGCTTTTTTTAAACTATATTTTTAAAACCTGTATAGTATCGAAGCAGGTAAAGTTTAGCTGTTAACATTCTAAAAAATATATCTCGATGAAGTTTCAAAAGCTTTAAAGATGCTGTTCAATTACATTTTTAATATATTAGATGTTGCGAAGAGTATAAATAAAGTACGTAGAGTCTGCCTAAGGAAAAAGTCAGTATGTTCTTGTACTTATGGAGCACAAGTTAGACCTAGTATATACTACACATTCATTCTTTATGGTATAAAAACGAAATGTAAAGTGTACATGGATGCTTTTTATAAAAGTAGTTATAGATAAATTCCGTATTTTGTGCATCAGTTAACCATAGGGTGACCAGACATACTGCATTTCGAGTACCGGACTACTTTTTAGGCTTTTGTCCTGTCTCTTTCAAAGCGTCCTACAATATATAAAATGTCCTGTTTTTTGGATTTGTAATGCAAAATGTCCTGTTTTTTGGATTTGTAATGCAAAATGTCCTGTTTTTTGGATTTGTAATGCAAAATAACCTGCATTATGCGTGATCATTCAAATTTCTCTATTAGAACCATACACTGTTAAAAATGTTGTGCTTGGTTTCACCATGATATTGGTTCCTAGTTGCTGCAACGGCTGTATGGTGAAATGTTTCACCTTTTTTTCGGTGTTTGGTTGAACCATTTTTCTGGATTTGGAAGCAAAAACCTGAGAAATGGTTCAACCGAATACCACAAATATGGTTTAACGTTTCACCACAGAGCCGTTGCAGCTACTAGGAACCATATTTTTGGTGAAACAAAGTGCTTAATTTTTAACAGTGTAAGCAGGTCATTTTATTTGTCTCCAAATCAATCATCGTCGGAATAAAGCGAGAGAACTATGACGTTGTATACTTTCAATAGATCAGTAGTCTCTCATAAATGGCAGGCATGAACTTTATTATATTGCAACCTAAAAAGCTATTGAGTAATTAGTTACAAATGCAATTTTTTCTAAACTACTCAAGTGGTTTGCACCATATTGCATGAGTTGAGTCGAGTACAAAACTAAAACTTCAATAATCCTATGAATTAAACTTAATTACGTTTTTTTTCTATAACACTGTACTCCATTGATGTTAAAAAATATCTGGTCACCCTAATTAACCAGACTATGAATAAAGTTAAATGCGTAGTTCTTTTTCGGAATATGGCGTCCAGACTTTACAAACATTAGACACGTATCCGTCCATATTTCACAGTTCTCAACCGTCCGCCAGTCAGGCACACATGTGAAAGCTTTCATTTCCCTCAGAGTTGCAGTATTACTTTATAATCTCGTCGAAATACACAAACACGCAAACACTTAAGGGGGAATGGGCGCGCTGGACGGCGGGTCTCCAAAGCAAAGTGCTTCAGTGTTAATCCAATAGAGAAAAAATATTTTCTTTTCCACATTTCTCCAGCTGTTTTAAATATTTTTACAGACGGTTTTTTTAATGATAAATGTATATAACTTACAGGTCCCTATAATCCCACTTTTTGAAATTTCTTCTAATACTTTGTGTAAAATTATTTATTGAATATTAAAAAAAATATTCGTACCAATTTCAAAAAGGGGGGTTGTCGGGACCTGTAAGTCAGCTACATTTATCATTAAAAAAACCGTTTGTAAAAATATTCAGTACAGCCGGAGAAATGTGGTAAAGAAAATAATTTTTTTCCTATTGGATTAACACTGAGGCACTTTAGTTTGGAGACCCGTGGTCCAGCGCGCATATTCCCCCTTAACTGTATTGATTACATTTTTACATTATTTGTTAGGCTGGTTACACGCGTAACGATTTTTTTCCATAGCTGCCGTTGTCTGTGCAAGCTATCAGTGACCAAATAAACAGCCACTGTTGACTTATGGGAAAAAACTTAAAAAATGCTGCGCGTAGAGAAAAATCGTTGAGTTGTGAAACAAGCCTTAGTTTTGCGTGTTAAACTTAACCATTAACAAAAATGGTGTTTACCATTACCAGAAATAGTTTATCTTCAACGTATTCATATTTGATTGTGTATTATTCATATTTCGATGATTATTCATATTCATCATAATATGAGTGATTTTGATCATTATTCATATTTGATGAATGTATGATATAATCGAATGGTCAAATATAAGAATAAGGGACATTTTTAGAAATGCAAACTGTTTCGAAAGATACATTCGAAAAGTAATAAATTTCGATTTCCTCTAGTTTCCACTTAGAAAAATTATTTATACTTCCTAGAATGACGTTTCAAACAAATAATAATATTGATATAGAAATATAAGTAATAATAAAATTATAAATGAATTTGGATCGAAATGTAATGCATCATCATGTGAATTAGAAAAATTTTGCTTATGTATCATCATAATAGTTTTAAAATATTATGTAATTGTTTATATTATAAAATAAATATCCAACATATTTGATGAATGTACGATATAATTGAATGGTCAAGTATAAAAAAAGGGACATTTTTATAAATGCTATTTCGAAAGATACATTCGAAAATTAATACGTTTTATTAGTTTATCTTCCACATAAAAATTGCATAAAAACTCGAAATTTAAAAACAAATAGTTAGAAAATATTTTAAAATTTTACTTACAAAAATATCCCTTATAAATTTTATACGCGACGTTTCAAATGTGTTAAGTGAATCAGTAAACATGTGTTTCAATGTATGAATCAAAATATTTTGATACACTGAAGTGTTACGTTTTCAGATAATTGTAATGTAACTCAATATATGCCTAAAAAGAATGTTTAAAAATAAAATTAATGAGTGGATTTAATTTTTAACTTTGTATTTTTAAATTTCTTTTTACTTTAAATATTAATTTTTAGAACTTATTTATACTTGTGTTAAAGTGGAAAATCGTTATAATATCAAGGGTGGTACTTGTTTGTAAAGATTCTATCATGTAGATTTAATTTCTACAAATGTAAGTGGTTTTGTTCAAGCAAGTTCAGTGGATTTTACTTTTGTCCGTTAGTAGAGTTTTCATCATTCAAAATCATCCAAAATTGTACAGTACTCGCAATGTAAAACTTCACATTTCGTAGATGAGCTATCTTAGGAATTTAAACATAGCAAGCAATAATACACTGTAAGGTACTACAATACCAGCAACGAACAACAATAGTTACCAAATAACCTAATAACACATTTTAGGCTATTTAGTTTTCATCTTCAATATAAAGCTCAGGTTTCCTTTGGTAACGATCGTCACACTCCCATTATGTCAAAGAAATACTAAGTATGCTATATCGCAATTATAGCAATAAGCGCTTCGATCATGACGGACGCTACGATTACGATGCTTGGGAAACACATGCTTTACAAAATAAATACTTATAGTTGAGAGAAAATTCTACATTAGTTACTTGGAAAATTTTAAATAGGAGAAACAATTGTTCGCTTACCATTACATTTTGATAGTAAAATTAACATAACTAAATTTCTTTTGTACATTTTACTGTAATTGGCGATAATAGGGTACTTGACTAAAAAAAATTATTGGCTCAAAATATTCTTATGCCAAAAATATTAGACCCGTATTTTTTCATTTTTTCAAATACCCCATAATAAGGGGGAAAATGAATTTTAAAATTAGGACGAAAAATCACTCCCGAAAACGCTTTGTGGCTGTCACGTGGTTCTATGATGTCACTATTAACTAAAACAAACTTTGAAACACCCTTTTGGAATCTAATTTAAGCACATTTGAACTATCCGCTTCTGTAAAACCTCGATCCATTATCTATATAATTCTTATTTTAATAGTAAGTTAGATTAAAACCAGTTTAATTACAAACAAAAAAAAACATCACACCGGTTTGTTTATACATACTAGTGACGTCAGCCAAATCGACGTGTTTGTGATCACGTGACGTACCGATGAAAAAAAAGCCATTTGAAAATGATATTTATTAATTATTTAAAGATTTATTTTGCAAAAAATATATAAGTTTGTTATATTTGGGTTCAAACTATAATTTAATTAATATTGGAAGGTAATTTAGCGATACTGTCAAGTACCCTATTGAATTTTTGACCTAACGCAAAGTAGTTAGCAGAATAAATTGTTCTTGTATTTTTCAATTGTATATCACTCCTTTAAATTACCATTCTTCTGTTCAGTTTAAGTGTGCAATGTTTTTATACCTTACATCCCTTTTTATAACCATTTTAGTTCTAATTTTGATGTAATTTGTACAGTTTTTAACTCTTCAACACAGATGAAGAGAGTGTAAGGTTATTGTTGATCACAATGAAAATAAATTTGCTTTGCTAAGAAGTGTTACGAGTATTTTTTTATTGTTTTCTTAATATTACAGTTCACACTCGCTAATGGGAAAACTGGAACGGCCACGTCTACGTTTACACTCTTAAAACAAAAGAGTGAAATACACTCCTATAGGGAAAGTGCATTTTCGGCACCGGAAAGGAGTGGAAATTAACTCAGACTGAGTTAAAACCGCTCGTTTTAAGAGTGTAGGACGTAGGTTGTTTTCTTTTATTTCTTTTACCCACTCCGCAAAAAGAGTGAAATCCACTCCTATAGGGGAAGTGCATTTTCGGCACGGAAAGGAGTGGAAATTAACTCAGACTGAGTTAAAACCGCTCGTTTGTTTTAAGAGTGTACGTCACAGCTACCTTCAAAGTTGTTTTATACCCCACAAACAAACCACCCGGCAGCTAGTTCGTCTAAATTAGACCGTCAACGCCTATAACGACGTCACAGATACGTCAAACATTGACTTCTACCCCACGAATAAACCTTGCTCCGCCCCTTTCGACTTGTCCGTTAAAAGTATTAACAGCCAAAAATCTTCATATCGCATAGGATTGCTTGGCTCTTTCAAATATTTCGTGTGCTCGCAATTCTGATGGTTGCTGGGTCGGCGCTTGTATTCGACTAAAAACCGCCGTGTTGCAAATGGTGGCTGGGGCACGTTAAATATGTCGTGGTCACAAAGTCCTCCATGTTCCCATACCAAATTAATACCTCTGGGGGTACCAAATCAGGGGGTTATCGGCCTTTGATCTGGTTCAAAACTCCGATATGTGAGTGAGAATGGATGTGTGAAAGGGACCTTCCTGTAAAACGGATGTGTCATGCTGCGAGCAAAAGTCGGACTTCCTCCCTTGTGGCGCTCAATAAAAACGGAAGCCGCCCCACTTCGCCTTAAAATCGGGTAGTTCTCTACTCCGGGCTCGTTTACCAAGTGGCATTAGAAACAACAACAACAACAACAAATATTTCGCACCATACAACATACCTTTTGAATAACAGTGGTTCTGCGTTTTCTTCGAGAGTATGATCAACAGCAGTGCTTCATACTTTTTAACCGCTCCAGTTCATGGTTAGGTGAGGTTAATTTTTAATTATTGTCGCATTAGAGCTACACGAGGGCTATTGACGACGGGCTTCATAATTTAGAACCACAGTCAAGTGACGAGCCGACACTTGAGTAGGCACCCAACGCACCGCTAAGGGTGACATCGTACGCAGCGATGGGACTTTGGAGCATGTTTAACGTACACTCCCTCGACACGGGGTATTATTCGTCGGACAATTTTGGCTGCAAGGGCCGTTTATAGGTCGACAGTTATTTTGGCGATGCCCGGACCCGAACCTAGGACCTTCCGCATGCAAGGCGCTCTAGTTCATGGATTAAACATAAACCTGCAGGGAATAAACAAAGCTTGCGGATTAGCGAAGCTCAGATTAATAAGTGGGGATTGTACTAGTATGTATGGTTAACGACAGTCACACAAAATTTAATTATCTTACATAGTTCGTGATAGATTTTTTTTTTCGTCTTTTTATTCTAGTCTCTTTTTTTTCTTATTTCAGTGACGTTTAGAAAAAAATCAATATCGATAAATCGATAACTATGTTAAGACCTGCACTAATACCCTTTAAATAGTTGGGTTTAGCAGTAACAAAATTAAATACCGTCAAAGAAGGATAACTTTGGCCCAGTAGGATGACTTCGTACCAAGCGACGGGAAAACATTTGTTTCTTAATTTCTCTTCATAAAATAATTCCATCTTAACTTGTTTTACATTTTTTTACAGGTGGAAACCTTGCTCTTCCTACCATGTAAAAAAAATCTCATTCAAATTTTGGCAATACCACAAATAACGTTTATATTTCTTACAAGCATTAAATGACAAAAATCTATTTCCTCTCACTTTTGTCTGGGAACATCTAAAAAACTACTACATCTACTTTTTATGCTATATTTAATTATTGGTCACCGGGAAACTTTTTACAATGAAGGAAGGTAACTTTGGCCTAAGATATAAGGATTTCTTTATTGAATTTTACACTTTTAAAAAATATAAGTAAAAGTGTATTCTGTTTATTTTTGAAGAAAGCTTACTCTTATGATTAGCCATTTTTATGATTTTTTAAAATAAAATAAACGATTTTAAACAATAAAAAGATAAAATAAAAAATGCAAGAAAATATTATTTTCAAAATTGATTTCTTTTATAAATATATTTGTTATTAAATCTTGCTTCTAAAAATAAATTAATTTTCCCTTATTAAAATTGAAGTTTGCATATTTTCTTTTAAGCGGCGATCAATAGTGTTATTCATATAGTAATGTCATTCTACGATGCAGTGCAATGCAAATGTTAACTTATAAACCATTTTTAATAACTTAGTAACTTATAACATTGTCATTTGTATGTTTATACATTTTATAATTATTATATTATACGTTAATTTTGTAACTCAGGTCTTAAGGATGTTAAAAGGTATGTTTCTTATGTATTACCTGCTTGGGCCAAAACTACCCCACCGGATTCTAACCGAAGCAGTTTTTGATGACAGTTACTGTTACACACCTCTTGCTTTTTTCAATAAGAACTCTTGTTTGTAATAACAAGAAGTTTTATACAAAAGATTATTGTGATGAATATACTCAAAGGAAAATATACAGTGATTTTTTTATATATTTATTTATAATCAATATAACAACTGCATACAGTGAATTTTAAAAGCAATACAAAGATTTTTAATTAATATATACAAACAATTATTATACCCTCCATCCAACCCCATACACCTCCATAGTACCCACATCCTTCCACCACTCTTATATCTACCGTAATATATATAAATAGATTTTGATGATTAATTACAATGAAAGTAATGAGTATATACAATGAAATTTGATGAATATATTACAATGCATTTGATGACTATATACAATAGATTTTGATGATTATATACAATGAAGTTTGATAATGTACAATTCATTTTGATGCTTATATACAAAAGAATTTGATGATTAGATACAATTCATTTTGATGCTTATATACAAAAGAATTTGATGATTAGATACAATTCATTTTGATGATTATTTACAACAACTATTGTACCCGCCATCCAGCCCCATACACCTCCATAGTACCCACATCCTTCCACCACTCTTATATCTACCTTAATATATGTAGATTTTGATGATTATGAAGAACAAAAGTAATGAGTATATACAATGAAATTTGATGAATATATACAATGCATTTGATGACTATATACAATGGATTTTGGTGATCATATACAATGAATTTTTCTGTGTATACACAATAGATTTTGATGAATTTATACAATGAATTACGATGATTATATACAATGAGTTTTAATCATTAAATACAAACAATTATTTTACCCGCCATCCAGCCCCATACACCTCCATAGTACCCACATCCTTCCACCACTATTTCACTATTTTAATTGCCTTAATATATATATATAGATTTTGATGAATATATACAATGCATTTGATGACTATATACAATGAAATTTGATGAATATATACAATGCATTTCATGACTATATACAATGGATTTTGAGGATTATATACAATGAATTTTGATGAATATATACAATGAGTTTAATCATTAAATACAAACAATTATTTTACCCGCCATCCAGCCCCATACACCTCCATAGTACCCACATCTTCCCACCACACTTTTTTCTGCCTTAATATAGATAGATTTTGATGATTATGTACAATGAAAGTATAATGAGTATATACAATGAAATTTGATGAATATATACAATGCATTTGATGGCTATATACAATGAATTTTGATGAATTTATACAATGAATTGCGATGATTATATACAATGAGTTTAATCATTAAATACAAACAATTATTTTACCCGCCATCCAGCCCCATACACCTCCATAGTACCCACATCCTTCCACCACTATTTTAACTGCCTTAATATAGATAGATTTTGATGAATATATACAATGCATTTGATGACTATATACAATGAAATTTGATGAATATATACAATGCATTTCATGACTATATACAATGGATTTTGAAGATTATATACAATGGATTTTGATGAATATATACAATGAGTTTTGATTATCATACACAAACAATTATTATACCCGCCATCCAGCCCCATACACCTCCATAGTACCCACATCTTCCCACCACACTTTTATCTGCCTTAATATAGATAGATTTTGATGATTATGTACAATGAAAGTAGAATGAGTATATACTACAATGCATTTGATGAATATATACAATGCATTTGATGATTATATACAATGGATTTTGATGATTACATACAATGGATTTTTATGCGTATATACAATGGTTTTTGATGAATAGATACAATGAATTTCGAGGACTATATATACAATGTGTTTTTTGATTATTATATACAATCAATTTTTGGTACCCGGCATCTAGCCCCGTAGACCTCCATAGTACCCACATCCGCCCTCCGTGGAACTCATCATCTACTGTTAAAACTTTTCAGGGAATGATGGTGGACTTGAGTCACGATTTAAAGCAGTTGTGGAGATGCAGCTGGGCTGTGGGAAGGCGTGCTCTAAAAATTTCTGAAAAAGTAAGAATTCGTTTAGTATGCATGTAAAATATAATGGAAAAAAATCCAGCTACAAATTGGTGTATAATGGCAAATATACCGTTAAAACAGAGTGATTTGAAACAAAAAAAAACACTTATTTTATTTTAAGGATCGTGGCCTAATTCATATCAGTCTAGTTTTTGTCATGTAAAATAGACGTGCTAGTCAATTATCACCAGGCTATTTAGAATAATAAGATATTGTGTCCGAAGAAGCTTGAATTTCTGCGGTACCATATAGTTGTCATAAAAAGCTCATGTTTGCATCCATATCAATGGTATTTCGCAAATATTATTTTCATTATTTTAAAAGTTTTGTAGAAAGTTTCTAAAACTCATTATATTTTTATGCGTCTATGCAATATGACATAAATCATTTTAGAAATAATCAATTTCACACCTATCGTTTCAATAACAAAAAAAAATAGTATTGTTAATTGTCGATATCATCGAAATGAATCCGAAAAAAAGTTGCAAAATATGCAAATGTCAACATGTATAAAAAAATAAAGAATATCGATGATATCAGATGATTATTTGTTAAAATGAAAAAAGAAGAAAGATAATATTCGACTAGAGTTAAACATTGAAACCAGTCCTTATAATGTGTTTTGCCATTTCTTTTCAAATTTTTCAAAAGAAATTTGAGAAAAATCTTAGATACTTAGCAATATAGTTTGCAAAAAGATATAAATAATAATAAAAATTCTTACCTATAAAGTGCAACGATATTGAAAAAGTTCTCAATCTCGAGCATCAAAGTAAGAATTTGGTTGAATAGCAATAGTACTGGCCCGGATAGCACGGAATCACCTTTAAACTGAACATTCCACTGCATGGTAGAATCTCCAGCTGGAACGATTGTAAGAAACACATTTAGAATGTAAAATTACAGAACGCTCTGCAACTAACGCTAGGACTTATGACAAAAGTTACTCAACATCTTGGTTGGTGAGATGTTACAAGTAGCAAAGAACTTGTACAAAACTAGTTTTATGTGTCATCAGAAAAACCAAAAATAGGTATACTTCAAGTCTTTGAAGACCAATTTCCAGATATATAGAGAATCTAATCGAATATGTTATCTGAAACATTTTTATCAATATTGGACGCATATTGTAAACGTGTTAAGGCTCAATACAATAAAATTTATTATCCATCTATCAATCTATCTAATATTGGGCGAACCTTTCGTAAAATGCAACACACTTTTTAAAGTTGCTCGAATATTAGCTCTATTTCATATTTTCAGGTATTAATTTAACTAAAGCCGTGAACGCTTGCATCAAGTTTTAGGATCAAACTTGAGTCGGTCTAATTTAGGACTACTTGAGCAATTCCAGTACTATACATAAATTTTCATTCTTTTTTGTTATATTACTTCAATAATTTATAGCAAAACTTGGAATCGAAACTATTTACCTTCATTGAATATTTGAATCATACTTCATAAACATAGAAAAACTTATATCTTTTTGGTCTTCAATTCGAGTCTACACATTTGGAAAAATGGCGTTGTAATGAATTCTCTTTGTATAGTGTGGTAACTCAAAAGCAAATTAGGTTGTTGTTGTTGTTACAATTAACAAAAAAAACTTATAAAAAACGAGTTTAATATGCCATCAGAAGAAAAATCAATATTTTAAGAGTCTTTAAAAACAATTTTCAGTTACACAGGGAATATAATCGAGGATGTTATCTGAATAAATGTTATCAATATTTGATTAACCTTTCTTAAAATGTTTCATTCTTCGTAAATTTACTCGCGTTTAATTGCATACTTTATTATAAGATATTAAATTATCGTAAGTCTTCACCACTTGCATCCAGTATTAGAATCAAGCTAACAAAACTTTTGAATTACTTTTTTTCCAGAATATACATATAGTTTCATTCTTTTCTGTTATATTACTTCAATATTACTATATGAAATTTTGATTTGAATATATTTACCTTGAGTAAATGTCTTAATCATATCTTATAAATATACGAAAGAACTATTTATTTTTGGTATTTAATTCGAGTCAACATGTTTCGCAAAATGGCGTCGTAATGAAAGGTCTTTGAATAATTTGAGTAACTCAAAAGCATTGTTCAAAATCGAAATTTAAAGTCATTGTTGGAAGAACGCATATTTGTATTATTTTTTAAAACTATTTTAGTTTTCCACAACAATGATTAGATTTTGAAAGAGATTTTGGGTTATTATTTCGAGTGAAGTTGTTTTAAAAAAAAAAACATTTATTTAAATTTTGTTTTATATTTTAAGATATGCATCATTTAGGCTTAAATTAATAAACAACGGAAATATGTAAGTTAAATTAAGATGATATTCATGAAACAGAGATGAGACATTCATTTTCATAAAAAGAAAACATTTAATTTTAAAATATTTAAAATTTGCCGGTTTCAATACTATTTAGTAGTTTAGAGACGGTTTTGTATTCTTTCAAGAGTGGTATTAGCGTAAATTTTGTTCATTTATGGTTAATGATAAACCAAATGAAATTGTAAGAATTGATCATTAATAGAACATAAGGTTTTAAAAGCAAGAAAATATTGTTCGTATACTTATTTTATTATTTGCGCATCAATCAATTATCAATCAATGCAAAGTAAATGCTTCGATTAACATTTTGAAATTTTCGCTTCAAAATATTGTTACATATTGAAGTTTGAGATCATAAACTCAACTAAGTATATAAACCAACAAATTTTTAATTTGAATTTGGTTGGCTAGAAAGAGTTACGAACTTACATCTACACTATACTAATAGCCTACTTTATACTTTTATTTTTTTAATTCTTTCTAATTGAAAAAAGTTAGCTAAAATACATTATTTTACAGAGTTTAAATTAATTTATTATTACACGGTTATTCGGATGAAAATACGGACCTCGTAAGCGAGCTAAGGAGAGCCATTTAATTTATATATTGTTTATGTATTATCTTGAAGAAAAAAAACAAGTAGGTTTGTAACAGAATCTGTCACTCAGCCCGCTTCCACTCAACATTTGTGTTCAGCAGGAAAAAAGTCACCAAACACAATGTTAATTCTATTATAAACATTTACACGCTGCATTTGGCTAGTTTCATTTATTTTATTTCGAAAATTCAATAATTATTTCTTCAATAATTATTCAAGTATTATTATCGTTTGCAAAAATTAATTTATATTTCAAAGAATGAATATGTAATATTGCGAATGGCAATGGTGATTTAAACCTAATAAAAATGGCTTCTTATGCTTTTTATAAATGAGCATTAAATTTTGCGTTTTTTTTTTAATAATTAAAGTACTTCTAGTTCGATTTTTTTTCTGAGATTTTCAATTTCTTCTAATTTCGATGCGCTGAATTTTTCGACGTATCACACTAGCCTGTAGCATTTGTAGTTTGGGCTATGAAAGTGGGGGACGGACAGACAGACGGACGGATAGACGGACTGAACGATTATAAAACCTTCCACTTTTTACATTATAAACGTAGTGTGAAAGCTAACACATTAAAATTGAATCCGTGGCAATATTGTTATTTTTTAATGAATACTTTTACATTCTCTATTGCAGCTGATAATATTTATTTATAGTTTCCATGCACAACTTCAATGTGATTTTTAATAACCAATTTATTGGTTCAGAATTTTATTTCATTGATGACTGACGGTGCAGGGTATACCTGGGACAACGAGACAGACGAGTTTAATTTTATGTTAATTTCCGAAACCTACAACCAGAAAAAGGATTATTCAAATCCGAAAATAAACTACAGAGAATTTAAGTTATTGCTTATCTATCTGTACAATATTTTTTTTTATGTTGGTTCTAATTAAATTACGAATTTGCAATACTGTTTGATTTTCTTTATTGAAATCTATTCTATTATGTGTGGATTGTTCTTCACTATTAAGACTTTTATATGTATTTTGATCTCTTTTGTTATTCATATTCTAAACTAAACTCTTCGGCGCAACAGTCCGTTAGTGGGCCAAGGCCTGCCGAGCACATTTCAACTTACGACGTGACCAAGGTCACGTAAGGGGGGGGGGTAAAAATTTACTGTACGGTAACCCTTGGCGAATTTTCCGAAATCTCGCCAAAAGTCGGTATTTTGGCGACTTTTTTAACAACCACAATTTAAAAAAGGGGGACATTGAAAAAGTTGACTAGGCGAGAAAATGGATAAAAAAATCCCTGAAATCGTAAATAAAGAAAAATAAACAATACATATATCTTAATTGTGCCAGCTCGCAGAATGGTTGTCAGAAAAAATATTTATCGCCTAAGGTGAAAAAATCGTGCCAATGATGACCGTACAGTAAATCTGATCCGCTCAGGGGTACTAGTCAAATGCACATCCATCAAACTACTGCACAAAAGCCAAAATTATGGTTAAGAATAATCATATATAAGGTTACATTTTTGGTCTATAAAGAGGACCCTAGTAAAATGCAACAATTTTAAAATTAGTTATAACCTTATATCTATTTTAGTATCATTAAAAATATATGTTGTTCAACAGTTCAGGCATTTCTAAGTAGCTATGCAACATAAGTAATTTTAAAGAACTTGATCAATAGATAATAGATGCTCATGAAATTTGCGTCATGAATTTTTAACCTAACATTTAAGCATTACTCAATTTATAGCTAAGTATAAAACATCAATATTTTTACAATAACTATAAAAAAAATGCCAACTGTACACAGAATTTTTGAGGAGGATGTGAATTTGTTACTTACCTTTGTGAGGTTGTTATTTAGTTATGACAATTCATAGTTGAAATTTATAAACACGTATCAAGTACAATAATGTCCAATGTCTGACCACAACAACAAGTAAGTCTGCATAAAACACTTTTAAAAACATAAATCAGTAAATAAGGAATTTAAGTATTGTGGGTACTCACAGTATGAGGAAGGGTTCGATCAAGATTGTCTTTACTGAAGAAAACACACAAGACAAAATTCGAGAACAACACCCAGTAGTAAAGTTCGCACTAAAGAGCACTGTTTTAAAAACCTACTGAAATACATTGTTAAAATAATAAAGTATGTTGAATTTTTTAAGTTATTGTTGGTGTTACGTGCCCATGGATATGCCATGGAAGGATGGTTGCCAGAGACTCCGAACAGATTGGACTTCTTTTTACACAAATGAAAAGGAAAACAAACACATAGACAATAAAATTTTCATTGGCAAGACAAACATCCATGCACTTACCAAACCGGTATTCGATACCGGGACCTACTGGTTGAGTTTCAGACTCGCTATATCCACTATGCCGAGTGTTAAAAGTATTGAACAGCGCTACAAAAAGGCTTTCATTAAACTACCCCAGTTATTGTTATGCTCTTGAAACCGTATGGGAAAGCTACACACTTGAACCTGTTGATTGAACCAGTTCAGGGATTCCTTTTGAAACTGAATGCGTGTTGATTGCACACGTGGCAGATGCGTATGGTGGTACTTCCACACATAGTTAGGGGGATGTGAAGGCAATAGTGAGGGGAGATAGAGACTCCTTTAGAAGATATGAAAGGAGTGTCTCTCTTCTAAGGGGATCGTTGACAATGGATATAAGGTCTCTACTGAGTGTCTCAAAAAATTACTTTAACCACAATCCTACTCTCTTTCTCAACATTCGTATGAAAACCAAAATGAGTTAGCAAGATAATAGAAAAGTGTGTTCTAGTATTTAAAATTTTGTAACTGCATATTAGAATTAAAACCAAGCGTGATAGTTTTTGCACTTAATTAAAAATTCAAAACCGTCTTTACATACAATAGCAGAACGGAACAATCTTAATGAATTCTTTTAGTTGCCTTCCCGGTTCAGTAACAAAGAGAGGGGTTAGCAAACCATGGTACGCAAAAGCCACGCTTTTCGGGAATATTCTGTGTACGCATGTGTCTATGAGACTTGCGCATCTGTGGAAAGTCCACGCATTAATATTGAGATATTTATGCCAATGAACATGTTATCCCTCCTTCAAAGATAACAAGATTCCCCCTTTTTCATAAACTTTAAGCTAAGTATAATTTTTACCTTTCGTAAATGCCGTTTTTAACGTATCCTAAGAGCAAACGAAAAACTTAAAAGCTCATTTTCTCGTTTTTTATCTTTTTGTTACTTAGTTCGTTCTTCCACTAAGTTCTTCAATTTTGAATAGGTAATTCAAAAGCTCTTGAAAATGTTTCAAGTTTAATCAGCATGAAGAATGTCTGAAAAATTGGCAGAATTTAAAAAAAAAACGGATTTGTCAAAAAAAAAAGTTTTTTTAAATCCATATTTTCCTATAATCGCAATTCAAATTTTAAAATACTAAAAATTATACAAACTCTATCAGATTTCCAGGAGCATTCAAACATTATTATCCATACTTTTACATAAAATATTTTGGCATTAATGATTAATAATCTACTAAACAAAATCTATTATATTTCCCTCCTAGTTAAATTTTAACCCTTTCAGCCTTTCACTCTTAATTATTCCTTTTGGGATTTTTTTTCTCACCACGTTAAACTCTCATTTATCTCAAATAAATTTTATTAAATTCAGCATACATTTTTCTAGAATTTTTTTTTCTTTTTGTATCGTTAGGTGGAAGAATCATGTCGTTTGAAGATTTAAATAATGTTTGTAGTATTTAAATGAAAATATGTATTAAAAAAAACTAAACTCCTCTCCGCAACAGCCTGTTAGTGGCCGTGCCCATTCCTACGTTTAAAAATTTTATTTTAACTATTTTTAACAAATAAAATGTCTAAAATTTATTTTAAAAAAAGTCACAATTCCAATTTTTCGTCCTTAAATTTTAGTTTAAAAATTCAGATTTTTCCCCCCTGCTTTTCACCATTTCATTCTGGATGCATAATGAGTCTATTACACAAATTTTAGATTTTTAGAATAAAAAAAATAAATAGTTATGCAGAATCAGATAATCTTTATTTTACAGATGTATTTTTAAGTCAAATTCTCTACTGAAAACATCTTTACACATAAAACAAAGATCATCATGAACATCATACTGTAAAAAGTAATTTACAAAGGGAGAAGACTACAACAGCAGATCCAGAATTTATTTATGAAGTCTTGAAATTGAATGTTATTAGAGATCATTCACAAAACTTCATAGTAAGTAGAATAACAAGATAAAAAAAAGATTTCCAAAATACAAAAATAACACTTTTGTCTTATATTAATATTTGCTGTCTTAAAAAAAAGTTAATTAAGCTAAATGTTTAACTTAGCTGCAAAGTGAATTCCATTTTTCATCAGAAAAAGTGTTTTGGAAGCATTTTTACAATTATTAGGGATGAAATGCTTTTACACAACTAAAAGGATACATAATTCTAAAAAAATGAAGATAAAATGGTTAAGTAAAAAGTAACAAAAAACTTAAAACAGAATTACTCAAAGACAAAAAAGAAAATCCAAGTTACCTAATCAAAAACACAAAAGCAAGTTAACTAATTTAATTAAGTAGTCATACCCAATTTCTATTAGGGGTAAACAAAATATTTCCAGGTCTTTCCAAAGTTTTAATATGATTTAATTAAAAATTAGGTATTTATTCTATCAGAACTCTTAAAATATGGTTTAATTTTTGTAAAAATAAAAAATACTTATAGCCGAGAGAAACTTTAGAATGGCTTTTTAGTTTGTGTTCTGCTTAGCTCAGTTCTCAAGATTTTTAACATTTAAATGTTGAAAAAAAAAAATTTAATTGCACATAATAAAAGTTTGAATCTGATTAAGCATTTACACACAATTTTTTACAAAAGCACAGTTAAGGAGCAAAATCATTGACATGGGGAAATACAACAAACAACCATAAACTCTTTACTTCAGAGGTACGCTTACATATACCTTAGTAGAATTCATTTAACTTCATTTTACAATTTTTCTTAATACAAACTTTTCTATCATAAACTAAACTGGAAAGTTCCAGCTTTTGAAAACTACCAATAACAAAGCAGTTGATTTATTAATTGTATTAAAAAATGACGAAGCAAGAGGGTCACACAGATTTCCGAGATCTTGTAAATAAGTTTTTCAGGCAGTAAATTTATATCACTTTTTGCGTTAAAACAAATGTAAGAATGGACAATTGATTGAAAAAACTGACAAAGCTTTGTTTATAGCACAACAAAAATGTAATTTTACTGCTCAGAAACTCAAATTTCACTAAAATTGATGTGCCTCTCATCAAACGTTAAACGTTCATTTTTTCAAAAGTACTTGTAAAATAAATACATAATTGTTTGAAAAATATGTTTACATAAAGAATATATGTTTTTTTTTTTTCTGGAGTGAAGAGCGCAATCTGGATCTGCCACTGTAATAAAATCTCCAAAGATGAATATATTACAAGAGTACTGCATAGTAGCAAATGCTGACATCACCAAACAGCTTGGAAAAACTTTCGCTTGAGCTTCTGGTTTGCTGACATAAATTTTCACCATTCAGAGGAATACAACACGACAATTACTGATTCCTCAATAAGTGTTCACTTGCTGTAGGCAGTTTAAAATTGATGGAATGTAAATAAACATTCGACTTGAGGAAACATCAACCTTGAAACCATGCAGAACAAATTGAGGCCACTTCTAAAAAATAGGTGATATTTTCGATGACTTGCAGAAAGTTTTATCAACTTTGGTATCCCCCACGACCGCGACCCCTGTTGACGACTCGATATTGGGATCGACCCCCTCTAAAAGGACCCCTGGGACCCCCTCTAGGACCACCCCTTCCCCCTCTCTGGTACCCTTGATCAGGTGGCCTCATATGGCGAGGATTAAAACCATGGTTGTTGGCACCATCAAAGTCACGTCTCTGCTGATAAGATTCTTCAGGGGGTCCTTCTTGCCAAGATTGTTTTTGGGACCAATCATCATTTTCTGGCGGTGGTGGTCCCTGATTCCTAGGGTCCATGTCACCTGGTCCACGGTTTCTGGTGTCCATGTCACCAGGAGGTCCACGATTCCTTGGAACCATGTTACCCATTGGTGGTCCACGGTTTCTTTGATCCATATCCCCCATGGGTGGTCCACGGTTTCTCTGATCCATGTCTCCCATGGGTGGTCCACGGTTCCTAGGATCCATGTCACTCATTGGAGGTCCATGATTCCTTGGATCCATGTCACCCATTGGCGGTCCACGGTTTCTGGGATCCATATCCGGTGGTCCGAGATTCCTTGGATCCATATCGGGTAGACCATGATTCCTATCACCCATAGGTGGTCCACCACGGTTTCTTGGATCCACGTCTGGCGGTCCACGCTTTCTGAGGTCCATGTCCGGTTGTCCACGGTTCCTAGGATCCATATCACCATGGTTCCTGGGATCCATTTCTCCACCAGGGAACCCCATGTTAGGCGGTTGACCAAAGTTCTCTTGCTGACCAAAGTCCCCATCTTTACCTGGGAAACGCCCCCTCTTATGTGGGGGTGGGCCAACGTTGTTGCCGTGGGGATCGAATTGCTGCTGCTGCGGAGGTTTCTGGTGCATGTGCTGGCCATTTTGAGGGTTGTTGTCGTTGTTGGGGTGCCAGGTTTGGTGGGAGGGTGCTTCTCCTTGGGGTGGGGGCTGGTTGTTTCGATGCTGATCTGGATGGTAGCCCGGATGAGGGGGTCCGCCCTGTTGCATTGGGGGTGGCATGGACTGGGGATCTGCAAATAAAGTTCACAAAAGGGTAAATTAGGTGTAATTTACAAAACCAAATGTTTCAGCTATCGGTACTTTTTTAAAACCTAGAATTTTTCAATTTTCTGTCCTACTCAAAATTATTAATCATCCTAATGTTTTACTATTTTCAGTGACATACTATACTACCTGCAAACCATAAAAAATAACTTCAATCTAAAATCAGCTAATTACAGTCGAGCCCCACTATAATGAACCTGGGATATAGTGAACCCTCGATTGTAGTGAACCTTTCCTATGTAACCAACTCCTCCTGTGTAACCAATCCAACTCCTATGTAACCAATGCTATTTTATATGGATATAGTGAACCGCTTAGAAAATGAGAGTTCGCTTATAGTGAACCCAAATTTCCCTTTCTTAATATTTTTTTTATTCATATCTCTATATTTTTTGTTATATAAGTGGCAAGCGAGAAGAAAATCTTTCACAACGGGTCAAATTTTACTCAAACTAGACCGGTTTCATAGTAAACAAGAAACATGCTTATCTACTATCCTTCTAAAAGTTCCAGGAACCAACCTTTTCTTTTCAAACCATTCAATCCCCGCCCCTCACCTCTTACACATATTTCCCTATTTCGAGAGGGCGTGTATAGTCTAACTCCTTTTGTAACCTACCCAGTCCGGAATTCAATGAATCCATTCATCTTTGTCCCCAACTGTACTATTCTTTTCAACTACCTCTTGAAAACTGAACATAAGTGGAATGTCCAAGACATTTAACATGTACTCTCTTATTTCCTTATGAAATATTTTCGACACATTTAGAATCGGAGAAAACAGTTTTGCAAAAAAAAAAAAAACGACTCATACAAAGAGAAAATCTTTCACCATCAAAGATAACTAGTCAATTAAGGATAAGTAAAGATTTGTCCTTTATCCACGCACACAGTTTCTAACGCATGTGAAAAATCTCCTTTTGACACTATTATTATTAATTTTGGATAAAAAAGATTACGAAAATTAATTAATATTTAACTTTAAATATATAAATTTTTTAATAGTTTTTCAACCCTAGTGTTTCAATTAATCCAAGATATGCAAAACCATTATCATATTTTTAAACCTTATTCTTATATAACTTTATTCCAGCAAAATTGGCTATAGTGAACCATGATGGGTTATAGTGAACCAAGTGTTGATTCCGTAGAGGGTTCACTATAGCTGGGTTCGACTGTATGAACAGATAATGAATATCAAATAAAACTTAAAAAAACAAATATTTTGTAGATTACTTTTTAAATGCCGAGACCTAGTAAAATACACATGCTTGTTTACAGTTCAGTTCCGGATATAATCCTGACAGCCGAAATCCCAACAAGCCAAAATCCTGACAGGGAAATAATGCCAACAGGGGCGAATTTCCATTATTGTTGAAATACCGACAATCAATAAGTTAATGCTGTTATGCTTAATTAAGGGCAATTTAATAATTAATATTTTAGCATTATTTGTAATTTGCAGTCAGGATTATGTCCTGTTGGGATTTCGGCTGTCAGGATTATGGTTTGTCGGGATTATGTCCCAGATACTGCACAATTATTAGAATTATTAAATGAACACTTTTCTTTCAAATTTCTTAAGATCTATAACTAAACAAATAACAAACTCATGTAGTTTATATTAAATAACAGATTTAATGTATACAAAATTTGGTCCTTACGCATTGGAAGATTAGGTGGTGGTCCTTGGAACTGTGGTGGATGCGGTCCCCTTGGATGGAAGTTAGGATCTTGGGGTGGCAACATGAATGGGGGAGGGGCATTCATATCATGGTTAGGGGGTATTTCACCTAATTAAAGAAAACAAAATATGATATGAAAAGATGGATTTCTGGTTTGGGTTGAATAAATACATAAACTATACTTGGATTGAATAAATGTAAAAAGCCACAAATACAACAGGGGAAAACAGCAATGAATTTCACAACTTATAACAATAATCAAATGCAAGGTGAACTAAGATACTTTTCTTTCTATCAATAATTATAACTGCGTCTACTGAGCTTTCCTAGTTGACCTAAAATTTAGTACTGCCAGTCTTCTCAGTCCATGGTTACTTAAAAATCACTCTTAATTAAAATCACACTGAATTAATTTAAAATTACTTGCCTATTAAAATGCAATCTTAATGCAGGTATTTCAGTTTCATTCAGTTTAAGAATGAAAAATTAAACCTGATACTTATCAATATTTATATCACTTGATATACATATTTATTATTCTTGTACAGCAATGCACTACAAACCTCTCATGAGTGACCACATTCCATAGCAGCAAAAAGGTTATGATTTCTGCATTAGATGGTTTAAACAACTAAACCTAGTTAATAAATCAGACATGTTATAGCTCAGTAATGGAAATAGCTTAACTTTCGTAGGTGACGTAAAATTTAGTAATGCCATATATTTTGTCATGTTCAATATCCTTGATAGTTCTACCATTTAAAAAAATTATGTTTGAATCATGTAATTTAAGAATGCACTTAAAATGTAACAGCAAATCAGTAGGAAAAAAAATATTTTGAAGTTTTGGAAAATTGGAAATATGTAAATAAAAAAAACTAAAATCTTCTCAAATCAAACAGTAAACACATTTTTTTTTCAAATCGTCATTCTCTGCAAATTACAAATTGCTTGACCTCAAAGATAATCGTGAATCTTTAGAAAATCAGCAAAATTCTTAATTTTTAACTGTTAATCTCTAAAAATCTGATTTTTTAAAAAAAAAACGTCTCTTCCCACTTCTTATATACTGTAAAACAGAGTTGGTTGTGTACGTTACTGTTTTAGAGTTAGTGTGGTCATATTTTAGTTAGATTTGAGTTATTGCTAAGTTTGTTGGTTGCATTCAACGAATAGCTTTGTAAAAGTGTAGCGATAGAACTTACTGGTGTATATTTTCAGAATTAAGCTAAGTTGATTGGTAATTGACATGTTAAAAGCTTTAACATATACCCATCAAAATTATAACAAAAATCTGCATTGTTCTCTTGAATGACGAAACACAAAGTAAAACAAGAAGTTCTTAAAAAATAGCCTACTTTCCTGTTACTTAAATACTTACTGAAATTCTAAGTGGGAAACAACTTGGTTTCTAACAGTAAATATCATCAACAACCGTTTCTAAACTAGATTTATACAAATTAGAAAAAAATCACCAAACACAGCATCTAGCTTTAAACTTCTAAAAGCCAAAATCAACTATTTTCCTTAATATTCTTTCGCAAATTAACTTAATATTATTTATCGTCTGCACGATTTATTTGTAGTTCGAAGAATAATTAAATATTTAACAAAAATAAGGAAACTACTCCAAACTGCATTAAAAAAATAAGAAATGTAAATTAAAACTAAGCATAATTGTATGCAAAAAATATACTTTGCCGCTTTCTTGGTAAACAATTAATGAACAATCAAAGAATCACAATGTGCTACATTTTATGACGTCATTCCAAACTGATTCATGAAAAAATTATTTTGCTTCAAATATTTTAAATAAATAAAGTTTCTCATGCCATTGTTGATTTGGCAACAGCGATTTAAATGACTCAAAATTGAATTTCAATGTTAATTCAGAGGGAAATTCGCTGACAGATACATTTATGTCCGTCCGGACGTACAGACAGGTGAACAAAAAGTATGACAAGTTGGGTCTCTGAGGTCATAGCTGTCTAACAGAAAAAGTTTTTAAGATCCGATGGATAGAACCGATTTTGGAAGGGGGGTACGGACAGACAGACAGGCAGACATTGACAGCATGTCGATACATACTTTTTAATTTTTTTAATTCTTTCGATTTAATTCTTACGAATTAAAAAAGAAAAGTAAGCTAAAAAGCTTAATTCTGTGTTTTCCGTAAAAAAAAAATAGCGTTTGTGACTAATCATTCATTCACACCCACCGTTTGTCCCCTCGTGCGGTGGTGGGGCAAGTAGCAGGGGCTGCTTGCTCTCCATCCACTGCTGTTGGAACTGTTTCGGGATGGGCTTCGAGAAGGGGATCTTCTTGGTGGCAGCAGCCTTTTCGGTCGACTCTTCAGATGTGAAGTCCAGGCCGGGGATCACTGGGGTAGAGTCTTCATAGCTGTTCTCTGCAAGGAGAAGATGGGTTTGGTAACACTTCTATAATTGGCACTTGAAACTTTCAGAATGTAAGAGGGGTTTGAGGGATACATAGAAATTATTTAAACTATACCTCATCTGATTACAATGCAAGCTTCGAAAGCACTATCTTTACCTACACCTAATTGTTGTTTACCAGGAAATTTCTCTCCTGCTCTGTCGAAAGAGAATTTCTCTCCTGCTCTGTCGAAAGAGAATTTCTCTTTAGACAAAGAAACACACACACTCTTTCCACAGCAAATAGAAATTCTCTTTCTGCTGTGTGGTTAATCGTAACTGCTTTCCAAACCCAAGTAAGGCAGGGAAAATCTAAAACAGTGACGCTCACACCGTTTCCTGAAAAACAACATGAGGGGGTAGGGGAAGAAAGGGCTTCAGAACCTTGCATTATGATCAGAAGGACAATAGTATGTACGAGCAAAGTACTAAGTAGATTACGCTGAGATATGATTGGCTTCAAATACCCACTTTGGCTACATCCTTAATTCTAGATTTAGGCAGGACAGTGTTTTAGCCTCTTGTTAAAAAAAACACAGCGAAAGAGGTTGGCATTTATTGTCTTTTTAGGGTCTCAAAAACGCAATTAAAATTTAGAGGCTCTTTAGGAGTTTTTTTAAGATTTTCATAGGAAATTGGTTTAAAATATAATAAAAATTGTATTTCATTCTTTGCATGATACTCAACATAATTTCCTTTGAATTAACAATCTTTTTAAAGTTACTGCTTGGTTACAGTTGATAAAAATAGACATTGCAAGATTTTTACAAATAATGCTTTGATTAATAGGTACACAAATTATTATACTTAACAACAAGGCAAGGTTAAGGTTCGGTTAGGATACATTATTGTTATGCTAGAGCTATTGGCAACTGGTGTCTTGATTTAGAACCAGTCAAGTGACAAGTGGACACCTAAGTTGGCAGCCAACACAGCTTTTAAGGGCGTACAAAAAGTGTCAGTATTTTGGAGCATAAATAATATGCACTCCCACTACATCCGGTATTATTCTTCGTACTTTTTGGTTGCACAGGCATATATAGGTTGTCATGGTTTTTTTGGCAATGTCTGAATCTTGGACTTACACATGCAAGGCCAGCACCTTACCGGCACCAAATACAACTGTTTTCGCTATTAGGGAAATGAATGGACAAGTTGCATGAAACGCGAAATTCATAATATATGTGTTTTTCTGGTACATTAGAAGCTGCACATTCCGAATGTAAGGTTAAGTATTCACAAATATGTTTAATTTCAACAAAAAATGCATTTGAAATTTGCCGAAAATGTACGTCACTGAAAACAGCTCTGACGTTAACTGTTATGTTTTTGGCGATGTTTCGATCTATGCTGTAATACACTTTATAAAATAGTAAACCTTATAATTTCTGCGAAACCTCATTAAAAGAAGAAGAAGACAATATTATTTGTAACCAGTTCGTATCAAGGAAGTTAAACAGCTTGTTCCAAGTTTGGTTGTTAGTTAAAATACACACACTAGAGCGCGTATGAGCTATTGCAGAACTATTGACTGTCGGATCTGATCGGAATAGTCGAGTGAAATCGTTCAACGTTTGAAGAAATTAACTGGAATGAACATGACATGTTTCTGTAAAATAGCATAACTTTTTTAAGAGTTTGATAAGGATGAAAGCACGTTTCACAGTTTCAAAAGCGATACAGTGAAACGTGATACGAAATAACACGCCAAGAACAAAAAAAAGCCAACTGTGACGTCATCTGTTATGCTAAGAGAGGTTTAACAGGAGTGACGTATCATTAACTTTAAAAATGAATTTAAAAATAAATACATCTTTAAAACCAGAAATACTTGAGTTTTAGAAGGTTTTTTAATATGCTTAATCGAATAAATATGTTTGTGGAAAACGCTGTCATTGTCCATTATCACGCTTATGATAGATTAGTTGATATTAGTCATTAGTTCTATTAATGCATTGGATGGAAACACCCTTTCCCTATAAGGTAGAGTTTTAGAAATGGACGGTTGAAGGGTAAAAGAATGCGAGACCCTTACCTTTAGGTTTGAGATGGTCTGGAAGCCCATATTCTAGACCCATACCAGGAATAGCAGAAATGGTTCCAGTGTCATCTAGAATGAAAAAGTAAGTAAAAATGTAAGATGAGCAAGAGAAACTCAGAGACAAAATAAATTTTCACAAATGCACTGAACAAGTTATTTAAATTAGATTTTAGTTTATAATAATTAACGTGCGTTTATTTAAATTAACGTGCGTTTTATGAGTGTTTCAAGGTACATGGGAACCCTATTGTACGAAAAAAAGTCTGTATTTAAAACATTAGCAAACAATTTTTAGAAAATTAATTAAACTATTTTCCATTTTGTATAAATAATAATTAAACTGTAAATTTTCAAATGCATACCATAATCTGCAAAGTCCTCCATTCCTTTTGGTAATGTATTCAAATTGTACTTGTCCTGCATTCTATCTCCAGGGCGATTTCTTGTCCAAAATTTACTAAGATAAACATTTTAGTTAAGTTTCATCAAATAGTCACAATATTTAAATTAATCACTTAATAAAAATACTATAATTATATTTTTTAGTAATTAATATTTTTTATCGATAACAGGTGTATCTTATTGCAGATAAAAAGATAAAGTACACTTTTATATTGTAACTACTATAACTACTATAATAGACATATTGCTTCTGATAAACTTAATAGATTATTAATCATGAAATTAAAACGTAACTCTTGTGCAAAAATTAATTTAATGATATTTATAACAGAAAAGGCAAGAGTCTTCACAGGTTTGCAAATCAAGTTTAAAAAAGAATGACGTTATCAATTATTTTGTTAGCAAACTGCTAAGTCTTGGAGGCTGAAGAAAATAATAAATCAAAAATAATGTTACTCAAATGTACTTTTTATAATTATGTAGAAAACTCTTATAAACACTTTTTTTAGCATTTAAATTGCATTTTTCTTAGCAAGAGCAAATACCAATGACTTTGCCTTTATGACCTAAACTCTGCCAAATCCTGATATCAGCTTAAGGCCTACTCACAAGTTGTATGGGTTTTTTTACCCTTTACTGTATTATTAACTGAAGATTAAAAAATATAATTCAGTCGTCTAGTTTCTAAATGAGATAAGTCCACATTTGACTTAAACCACTTTTGTTTTTATGTTTAGCAAAGTTAACTATATCCTATGTGTTGATGTTTCATTACAAAAGTGGTTTACGTCAAATGTGGACTTATCTTATTCTGAAACTAGACGACTTAATTAAACATACCTGGAGTGATCGTTTGATCCAGAACATAGAATGTGCCCCAAAGGATGCCATGCCAGCGACCATACGCAGGAATCATGAGCCTGCTCCATGCAGCCAACCTCTTTGTCAGCTCTAAAGACAAAAAATAAAAATAACACATTTTGGCCAGTATTGCAAATGCATCAGGAAAAAAAATTGATTCCACAAGAAATAAGAGGAATTTGACTAAAAAAACTCATTTTAAAAAATGGATGTTGGTATTAAAAGGATTTGTAAAAAATATAATACTAAAAACTATCAATTTTAAGTCTCTACATTAGGATTATCCCAAAGACCTGCTACACTTTTGCTAAATCCTTTGGTGCTAGTATTTCAAATTAAACATTGAAAATTCAAAAATGAACGTTATAAACACAATACATTTATCAAATCATAATAATAAAGCAATATATTATATATTAATAACCATATATCTTATTGTCAGGGCTATAAATATTGGGTTTGGTGAAAAAGGTCAATGGGATATTCCTTACCTAAAGTACCTTTAATTCTAGATGAAGAATTTTTTTTTACATATTTTTTAAGATGTTTAGAACATGCAAAATTCTCATTTTCCAATACAGTTTATGTTGCTTTTGAAGCTTAGTATTTTAATTAAAACTACTTCACCCACAGAGAAATTATTAAAAGTTACATAAAAAAACAAATCAACAAAACTTTTAAATTAAAGTATACAGAAAGAAAAAGAACAAATATAAAATAGTTAAAAAGTATGACAAAGTTCCCAATTTATTATAAAATTAGTTAATAGATAAAGGGTGATTATTCTATGGTTTTATTAAAGGGTGTTTTGAATATATAATTAAAAGGGTGTTTTATTTTCGAAAATACATTGTTATAATCGAGTTTTACTATTACCGTGTAACAAAGTACAACAATTAAAAAAACAATAATTAAAATTATACTCATTATTTACAATATTATATGTTTTTAAATACATAGTTTTTATTGAATTGATGAGATGAATTTATATTGCTAAAAACTTACCCAACATTCCAGAACATAACACAACCATCTGAGCCACCACTGGAAAATAACCCTTCATGTACCGGATGCCAAGCTAAAGCTACAAAAAAATATTATATATGAAAGGTCTAGTAGTAAAACTCGTAGTATAAAAGTCTAACTAAGATATAGGTGCTAGCCAGTTCTTTTGCAATTGAACGACCAATTGAAAGTCGCTAATGAAATTAGTGGAACCTATACAATTTGATGAATGCAAGTTTTGTTTTTAGATCCTTCACGTTAACTGTTTGTTTCATTGAATTAACAACACACAAAAGCTATGAATGGGCTTTTAGCAAAGGACAATGTAATTTTGAACCATGAATAAGTGCTCAGACTGGCACCCAAAACAATCTTGATATACACAAAACATTATACTACTAAACGTTATAAATGCCAAATAAAAATTTATAAACTATGCTATTTTTAAGTGAAACTTTAAATAAATTTACTTGTAGCCTCTTTTTTGTGCCCTCGGAATGTCTGCATTTCTTGACTCATGTTTCTAATGTCAAATAGTTTGATAAGATGGTCTCGAGAAGCAGTTATCAGCCAGTTTCCATTTTTATTCCATTTGGTGTCCATCACAGTGTTTTTGTGAGCATGCCTAATTGAGAGAAAGATAATAAATAAAAATATCTTAAAAGAGATGGTCATTCTCAGAGATTTAATGCATTAATTTTTAAATCCTTAACTTCTGTAAAAAGTATTGCTTTGCAAAATTAGTCCTTTTCACCGGGTAAGAGAATCGTCAAATCAAAGTAAAACAACTTTGTTTGAAAACCTCATCTAGTTATTTAGTTATAAATATTTGGAGTTTTAAAATGTGCTCAACATCTCCACCATGCCAATACATAACTATCTTTTCCTTTTTTTAAAAATTCTCTTGAATTAAAAAAAAAGAAAAGTTTAAAAAATGAAGAATCTGTAACCTGAAAGTAAATCCATAGATCTTGCTACAATTCCTTTCTCCTTTATTGACACACATATAATTAAAAGTCACAGACAATTGTAGCACAAAGCTATTATCACGTAGAGTCATATTTGATTTTGACATCTTTTCATCGCTACAAGGAGAGGATTCACTGGCGCCGAAAAACCATATCAACCCTCTAATATGTGCATGGACATATAGTCCAGAAATATATGCTCCATAAAGGAACAGGCGGTTTAGAGGATCCCCCCCCGAGACCGAGTTTTTTTAATGCGTAATATATCGCTCATATCACGAAAAAATCACCAGGGGAGAGAGTGGTCACAAATTGTCACTTATTAAAAGACGCCGCCTCCCATCAAAAATTAAGACCCCCCTCTCCCACCCCCCATTAATAAATTCCACCATGCAGTGGAAATGCCATTTTTCTTCCTATAGTCTGCTGAATCAAGTTCTCCAAAGGAAATTTAAAGAGACACGGAAATTGGGAATATTACTTTACTCGGCGGCGTTGATGTTTTGAATTTTCTTTAAAAAGTTTTCCCCGACTCAGTACTTCGGATTGGGTGGGGAGGGGGTGGCGTTTTCTCCGATAACAATTGGATTAAGGCACTGCCAACAAATTTGTGTCACGATACCATGAACATTTTTTTATTAAAATAAACAAATCTGAAAATATCTGATAATTTTCAGAAATTCATTCTAGTTTACGCCATTTAGGTGCAAGTTACCCAACTTGAAGTGAAACGTCACTCCATAAACTTCCAATTTAAACGTGTCTTTACTGTTGAAACCCTCTATTGAATCCCAGGGATATAACGATTGCCTTCGTTTTTTTTCTCACTTTCAAATGGCCAACGAAAACCCTATATCGTCAATGTATTTTATTCTTGACCTTGATGAAATCATTTTCTAACTAATGTCCGACTCTGCGAAATAAGGTGATTTTAAAAATTTAAAAAATAATATAATATACTTAGACCTCAAACGGTTAAAGAACATATTGTACTTTTTAATGAACGAAAAATGTTTAGTCATGCATGACCATGTCCAAATATTCCTTTCTTAAAACTCAAAAAGGGTTAAAACAAAGATGTTAACATCTTCTAAATCTTTTATTGTGGAAATGAAAAAGGCAAAAGAAGATTAAGTGAAATTTGAGTTAAGGATATATCCGCGTGAACCCTTCATATTGTTGTGTGCAAAAATGAAATCCGAATATGATTAAAATTTCTAGTAAAAATGGATTTTTTTCTGAGAAGTCCATAGTCTGTTTTCGAAGGTCCGAAATATGGAATAGAGGTTAATTACTTTCGAAAAATGTGAGTTGTATAATTATAAAAAAAAATTCCACATAATAATTTGTTTATGGTATTTTTTTCGTCAATTTGTTTTACTAGATTTTTAAAGTGGAAAACTTAATTTTCTTTTCAGAACCCTCCAAAACCATATTCGTGTATACATTGAACACAATACATATTTGTTTATACAACGGGCATTTTGAAATTGATGAATGAAATTCTGCACATATGAAATGTTAAATTTCATTAAGTAAAAACCCCTAATTGTAATACATAAAATAAGTCATTAACTTAAACTTAATATTGATATCTATTATTGTTCATTTCATTATAAAACTTTTTAAAAATGTCTATCATGTACTGTACAGAGTTACATATGCTGATTGTGGAGTACACACGGCCCTTATCCATGTAGATCTTAATACTATTTTTTATGACTTAAAACTACTAAATCTTTTGTATACTGGCTTTTGTCTCTATGTAAAAAACATAATTGAATAAGAAAAACAAGCTTGGTTACCTGAGCTATATTTAAAAAATTTATTTTTTTAACGCTTTTTCTTGAATAAGTTTTGGATGTAGTATATTTTTAATAAATATAAAGTAAACTCCGATAATCCGCGGGTGATTATCGAGGGCCTGTCCCCTTTCCCTGCAAAATAATAATTAACTAACGCAGAAAATGAAATTTATTTATTTCAAAACTTGTTGGAATAATGTATTCCAGAACAACGAATTCCTTGAACACATTCAAAAACGATAAATACATTTTAAGACCGAAGAATGCATTATAAGAACAACGAATGCATTAAAAAATAAGAATGACTATATAAAACTTCGTGTGTGCTAAAATGTGTTCGGCCAGGTGCACATCACGTGCAGATTTTGTCAAAAGCGTCACTTGTAAAAGAGACTGCTCGCAATTTTAATTCAACTGCTTTGCGTGATTTTGACAGTAACGAAATGAGTGACAAACGAAAATAAGTTGTGATCAGGAGCCAGAAGACAATATATTGAAGAATAAAGTAAGTCATGAAAAAGCTCTTTCTAACATAGGGAATTGATCAAATTAAACAGTTTACTAAAGATTGCATATTTTAATATACCCCTTCCATTGAGAACAAAAATTATCGGCGGCAAAAGTGTTCTATCAATCTTAGTAGACAAAATTCAATTTTTTCTAGGAAGTGTGAGAATGTCAATAATTTGTAAGGTTATTAGTCTAATTGTAATTAATAATTTTTAACTAGTAATTAAATTATTATTTAGTATTTAAATTCATCCACCATTAGTAATTATGTAATTACGGGTAAATATATACTGCTAGAATAATTAATAATATAAATTGATGAGGCGCCAAAGCTAATTTATGAGGGCGTCTAAAAATGAATTTTAAGAAAATCCCTCCTCTTCTGGTTTTGCTGACGCCCCCTCCGACAAAATTGTATTAATCCGCCACTGAAAGGAACCACATAACACAAATGTTACACTGAGCAATTAACAATATTTATTCATTTAACTAGATCTTTAAATTTCCAATATTTCAGTATTTTTAACTCAAAAAGTCTCATTTGTTGTATACAGCACTTTTCTGTGCACAGTGCAATTATACTATATTATTAAAGCATAATTGAGTTGATCCCACAGTAATATTGCTCAAAACAACCTTTTTATACACAATCCTATTATACCTATTGAAGCAACCAAAACCTATTTATACACAATCGTACTAATACTACAAAACAAAATTATCACAACTATAATTTTAACAAATAAATTGAGCAAATAACTTACACAGTGGCCAATGACTGCCCACTTTTGGGATCCCACAGTTTGATTGGTTGCTGACTGTCTTTGCTGCCAGATACAATTAGGGATTTTTGTGGATGCCAATCTACGCATTTTACGTCAGCGCCATGACCTGAAAACAAATACAGTT
Source organism: Oedothorax gibbosus (assembly GCA_019343175.1). Classification (NCBI taxonomy): domain Eukaryota; kingdom Metazoa; phylum Arthropoda; class Arachnida; order Araneae; family Linyphiidae; genus Oedothorax; species Oedothorax gibbosus. Next base: position 41,536,461 of record CM033280.1, read on the forward strand.
TTATTACAGAAGAATCAAAAAAATTAAAAGATAATAACAATGAAAATATCAAAAACACCTAAAACAAGGCAAAAAAGGGAAAATGTTAAAATAAGGAAAATCCAATAGAATGCAATTTATTAAGGGTGTTGCTTCGAAACTCACAATCTCCAAAGCATAACTAAGATATAGTCCATTGGCGACTTTGTCAAATTGAATTAACCATTATCAAATGAATGAAACAGACGCTATATCTTAGTTATGCTTTGGAGAATTTATTTTGCAACTACACCCATCAAATGGCAAGGTACAGGACAGACAAACCAAAATTAAATAATAACTATGAACATAGCACCAATCAATAACATATTTATTTTTATTTGTTAACTGAAAATTTTCAGTTGCTTACCTCTTAAAATTTTTTCTTCAAAACACCTCAAGAAATCCCAAATACGTACAGTACCATCATCTGAACATGTTACAAATTTTGTATCGGCTGGACAAAAACTGAAATTAAAAAATGCTGAACATTTAAAATAATTATGGAGTTAAAATGGGTAGTGGGTAGTTATAGGGCATTATAAATATGAATTATAAGATCAGTAAAACAGTGAATTCTAATAAAAAAAATCTAGAATATAATTTTCTTTCTCATTCTCTCTTATTGAAAAAATACAGTAGAGTCCTGTTTATCCGAACCCTGGTTATCCGAAATTCGGCTTAACTGAAAGGCTCCGGAATTATTTTTGATAAAATATGAAACGTATATGCATAAACACATAAAGAAATACACAAAAAATAAATACGTACTTACAAAGTTAGATTTATTTCTCAAAATATGCAGTAGTTTTTATTTTTTGCTGCTCAATTTTGGTTCATTTTAAATCAGCCTTATCCCCCCATCTTGTAAACAAGGGAACGTCTGAAGTATTGACTTCATCTTGCGCTTCTATGTATCTAAGGGCCTGATCTAAGATTTTTACAGCTTCCGTATGCGAAATGCTGCACTTGCTAGAATCGGAATTAGGAAGCGCTTCATAGGTCCCTTTATGACAATAAGAACGAGGCGAACACTCTATGACTTCAAATTTTATCTTCTTCAGCGTTTTTCTAGGTGTGAAGTGGATGCTTTCCGATTATCCGAAAATTCCTCTGGAATCTCGATTAAACGAAAGTGCTTCGGTCCCATACCTTTCGGATAAGCGGGACTCTACTGTAGTAAGTAACTTAAGACACTAATTCTGCTTTATGATCAACACAAATCAAATTTCTGGGTTTTAATCAATAGAAATAAAGGAAAAGGCATATTTGGAAATAAGGAATTTGCATATTGGGTTAACAGCCAGTGGCTGTGATTTTAATTTAAAATGTGCACTTTTTTATATAATTGCCATCATCCATGAATTTTTTTTAATATAAAAATAAATTATTTAGTTTTCATTAAAATCAGTTCAATTTAATGTATTACATTTATATTAATAAAAATTAAATTTAAAAATATTAATTTATCAAAATAAACAACTTTTATTATCAAAGTGTAGTTGCGAGTCAGCACGAATCATTAAAAGAAATCAAGGTGACTTTGAAATCATATAAAATAATACATATCTAAATGGGACTAAACATGTAGCACTTTTTGGATGATGTCAATTGTTTACCAAATGTTCTAAGATTAAATCGGCTGATTGGCCAATTATTTTCCCCTTCCATTAGCTGATTACTCATGGAATAAATCAAAATGGTTACCGCTAATTTTTACCTCGAAATAGACAAGAAGCATGCAAAATATTATTTAGTGTAAACCATCATTAAAAGTTAAGAAAAAGAAAGAAACAATAATGTTTGTTGTGCCATCATTAAAAATCATTGGTCCGAAGTAAAGTGAAGACAGTTCAGTCGACGGTCTTCAAAAGAACGGTCTGATGTGTGCTGGGGACCTTTTTGCTTGGTTTTCCATGGACGTGTTCCAGAACGTGATTTAGTGCTGTGCTAAGAAGGCGGCTTTAAAAATTTGATTGTTTTGTTTTAACGCCAATTTTCATGTTCGTATTTACATTGTTGTAAGTTTTGTTCTTTTACCACCTGCCCCTCTTGGGAGGTTGGAACTTCTTATTGAACTGGAAATTTATTTTGCAACGCATAATTTGAGGGATATGTAACACTGGCACAACAAACTTGGTGCCATGACCAGGATACGAACCTGGGTTATTGCTTAACATTGAACTTTTGTCAACGCCTCCTGCGGAACTCATCTTGACTCTATTTCATTTCTGTAAGGGGGGAGGTTTGTGACGAAGGCGGTGTCGTCACGTGACTTCCGATCTCCACGTCCGAAGTAAAGTGAAGACAGTTCAGTCGACGGTCTTCAAAAGAACGGTCTGATGTGTGCTGGGGACCTTTTTGCTTGGTTTTCCATGGACGTGTTCCAAAACGTGATTTAGTGCTGTGCTAAGAAGGCGGCTTTAAAAATTTGATTGTTTTGTTTTAACGCCAATTTTCATGTTCGAGTTTATATTGTTGTAAGTTTTGTTCTTTTACCACCTGCCCCTCTTGGGAGGTTGGAACTTCTTATTGAACTGGAAATTTTATGATGTCTTTCAGACTTTCAAACTAATACTACTGTGATATTTTGATGCATATTTCTTGTACTTAATGTGTTTAATATTTATTAAAAGCCTTCATAATTGCCTTCAATTGGTTTAAATTATTTTGCCTTCGTCACAATGTTGATAAAATTTTAATCCACTATTCTTAACTATGTTTTGTAACAACTAGAACATCAATTATAATTTTTGTTTAAAGAACTTTAGTTTACAAGTAGTGCTGTTAATTCCATTCTTTTAGCAACAAAGTTTCTTAATTTCTCTTATTTATTATTTTATAATTTACAATTTTTGTTCCAGTCATGCAAAATAGTAATTTCATTCCAAACTTTTATGGAACAGATAAATGCAACATTTTGTAGTTACACAGTTTCAAATATGGAAAACTTAGAAATGTATTCCTACCTTATGCCTCGAAGTGGTTCTTTGTGCGCTTGGAACATCTTTACATTGTTCATGTTGCTCTGCCAGTATTTCACATACCCAGCGTGGTCCCCCGTCACCATCCAAACATCGTTGTGGCTCCAAACCATGCAGCGGACGGGTGAGTCATGAGCCTGGAAAAAATAGAAATCAAGTGGTGTGAAACATTACATGACTTTCAATTAATACTCAATAAATCAATACACACTGTAAAGTTATTATATACCACTAAAAGGCAATTTCAATAACTTTAAGCTACCCCTTGCGCTGCGCTATCTTTTTGAAAACCTTATTATGACTTCGAAATGGTAACTAGAAACTCGTATACCAAATTTCAAGGCTGTAGATCTTTCAGTTTGAGCTGTAGAGTGGTTTCAGACACACAGACAGATGGTCCACTGTTGGAAAATCAGTTTTTTAGAATCAGCACCCTCCAAAATGTGTAGAACACACAAAATCTGAATTTCAGATTTTTGACCCCATTGCAATACTTTATCTTAACATTATTGATTGCCTACATTCAAAGGTCAAAGGGTGTAATACAAAAAGAAACATAAAATATACTATACCACAAGTACAAATAAAACATTACACTAAATTAAATTTAATCTAGAGATAGAATGGATACATAACTTTTCCAAATCTAAAAAAAATACAACCATGATCAAGACTTATACTTAAGGGGGAATGAGAGCGAGTCTCCAAACCAATGTTTCTCTGTGGTAATCCAACGGGGAAATAATAATAGTCTGAACAAAATTTCATTGATTATATTTGAAAAAAAAATTTATATATAAAAATGTATCTGGCTAACACTGGTCTATGATGGCACTTTTTCAAATTGGTTTAAATATTTTTTTTTTTTTAATTTTTAATAACAGGGTTCATACTCTATCTATGATAGTGAAATTCAGGAGTTTTTAAGGAGTGCAGCAATGTAAATTCAGGAGGTAACGAGAAATAAAATTGATATGTTTGTTTTTTATTGTATTAGTTTAGTTACTTCACTGCACTTCAAATGATGAAACAGAAGGGAAAAAACTTCTAAAGAGTTGTGGGGTGCATTCTGGGACATTAACTATTATCACTATGTCCAAACTCTATTTTTCTACTGTGCATGCGCAGTAGACTTATTCCAAATAAAGTAAGCGAGAAAAACGGCAGAAAAAGGAGAAAAAAATTCTTGTCATCATTTTTTTCAGGAGAGAGAAAAAAATATCAGGAGTTGAGACACAAATTTCAGGAGTTAGAAGGGCCCTTAGAAAAAAATGAAATTTCAGGAGTTTTTCAGGAATTTCAGGAGGCGTACGAAACCTGTAATAATTTTACAACAAAATATTCAAATTCAAACCAATTTCAAAAAGTGGTATTATAGAGCCCTGTTAGCCAGATACATTTATCATATTTTTTTTTAAAACACATTTGTAAAAATATTCAATACAGCTGGAGTAATTTGGCTTAGAAAATTAACTTTTTAATTAATTAAAACACAGAGGCGTTGGGAGATCCTCTCTCATTCCCTCTTAAGAAATGGTTTTTAAACTTGTCAAAACAATTTTTAAAAGCTTAATTTCCTATATTACAATAATAAAAAAAATTAAAAATCGCAGATCTTCGAATAAAATTTTTTGAATGGTATCTAACTAGCAAGATATTTATAATTTAACTATAAAATAATTGGTATAAGTGTGAGCTTTTAAATGACATCTTTCGGAAATTACCTGGAGAATTGTTTCAAAATTGAAGGTCAGCCCATTCCAAAGAGTAAACTCTCCACTGGAAGCTCCAGTCACAAGTCGCCTTCCTTCAGGTGTCCACTGTAAATAAACGCATATTTATTCATTACAATTATCAGCTCTTTTGTTACTTATTTTTAAACATCCAATAAAATGTAAATAAATAATAATAACTTAAAAATAATTATTACCATGATTTCTGCACAAAACTTTTCGTATGCCATCTTGGAATTTTTATTTTTTAGTGATTTAATTGGTAAAATGATTTAACTAATTTGATATATTAACTAACTTAACCTTATTAATTAATTAGGTTAATAATTAATTAATTAGGTTAATAATTAATTAATTATGTAAAACAAAATGTAAGCTTTTATATAAACTAGGTCCACAAAAAAAGAAATCCATGTGTAACGGGTTATTTTAGAAGATTGTCAACAAACATTAAAACATTTACACAACAATAAAACAAAAGAATTTAAGAATTCATCAATACATTTTTTAAGTTTTCAGAGGGTTCATTTCAAGGTGAACGACACAGAATATAATTACTAGTATTGTTTATATCAATCTATGCAATAGGATAAAAAAAAAATCTACTAAGATATAGAAATAGGATAAATAAAACAAAATATTTTAGTTAAGCTGTTATTTAGAAATACAGCTGATTAAAATATTAAAAATTTTATGAACCAAATAAATAATTTTATTACATATGATTCTCTGATATTTACTTACGGCAACACAAAATATTGGACACCTCATTTTGTTTGTGGATGTGCGAACAAACTTGGTTGTAACTGCATTTATGGGGTTGTCAGGCATGCTTAAAGGGGGAGTCATCTGCAATAAAAAAAAAAGAAAAAAAATTAATATACTAAATTAACAGAATATATTTAGTAACAAACTATTTTAAGTGTTAATTAAAAGTGAGCTGAACTTAAATAGGAAATAAATGTCTCATATTCATACCTGTATAGAATAAATTAATGAGATACAAAAAAGCCAGATTTTAAGAGTTTTACTATAGAGGCACACTACAAAATCTTACTTTTTTAAAAAAATTATTAATTAATTTGCTACATTAACCTTTTTCCCCCATTGAGAATCATCATAACATCAAAAGAAAACAAATTTGAAAAGAAAATATAATTCGGTTATTTTTAATTATTAATTGATGAAGTTTAAAAAGAAGCATATTTGGGACAGTTTTACACTAAAAAAATTAAATAACCAGATTTGAACTTCAAATTTGCTGTTCTGGCGATTCTCATACCTAGTGAAAAAGAGCTACATAGCAAAGCAATACTTTCACAGAAGTGAGAATTTCAAAATTCATGCATTAGGTCTATGATATTAACCATCCCTCTTAAACAAGTTTTTTATTAAAAAAAAGTTCACCTCTGTGTAGTATGCTGGATCAGGCTGGACTGCTCTTCTATCTCTGTAGTCACGCTGCCAAACCCTGGCCTGAAAAAATAGAATAAGTTATTTTATTAAAAATACACTATAGGAAGTACAGCTTTTAAATAAAAATTATAGTTCATTTTTGCTTTTTTGGAAAATTTGCTGCCCGTCGGAAAACGATCGGTTCGGCTAATTTGGAAATCCAGCGGATTCCCGAAAGCGCCAGATAAAAGAATGCGGTTGGTTAGCTTTAAAATATTATATGCTGCTCTATAGATTAATTTTTCATACTTGTGGCCTTTCTGCCTTCTTCAAGGCTTTTATAGTAGAGAATGTGTGGGATATTCATTATTTATGGGGGTCTTTCCTACAGATTTGGTTTAACTTAACACAGCTCTTTTCTTCAAAATTTATTTTTCATTATTTAGAAAATATATTTGGCAAAATATAAAAACCGAAATGTCTAAAGGCATTTGAAAGTTGCATGCAAAAAGTCGATCTTTATTTAAAAATTCTAGTTTTTAATTTGAAAACTTAAATTTAAAGAGTTGTTATTCAAGTTACACGAAATCAACTTTGTCTACTTATTAGGGGTACATTTAATTACTACATTCACACACCTAATTTTTACAACCAGATAAAAACATGATTAATTACCCAACTTACTTCAATATGTTTAATAACAGAAGTATTATAATCGACTGTCTTCCTTGTAACTGCCTTCCTGAGTCGTTTTCCATCAAACTCAATTGCCTGGTTGTTGGCAGCCCCTTGTTGCATGTGTTGGTTGTAAGGGACGAAGGGCTTTTTCTGGAAGCCCTGCGGCTGGAATTTGGGGACATAGTTGAAACGGGGAATAGGGGTTACTTGGGGAACTTGCATGACAGTCTGCATGATTGCTTAGCTGAAAAGAAAACGGGAAAGAAACTTCGATCAATAATTGCAATATAACCAAATAACAAGTATGTTTGTCACTTTGAACTGTTTCTGTGCAATATTTCAATATTCTAAAAACAAAGTTATCATCAACTGGGACAAGGAAATTTAATTACTACATTCGCATACCTAATTTTCAGCAATATTTTAATATTTCAAAACAAAATTTGTCACCAAATATAGACCATAGACCAATATAAAAAAATTAAGCTTAAAGATAATCTATTAAAGTAGAAGAAAAATTAAAAACATTGAAATTTTCCTTACATTGGAAGTTGTACTCCACTACTATCTAATGCAATAAACTTTGTGGATAGCTCGAAATGTATAGGAAATTAATACACATTTCATCCTGAAATAAAAAAAAAAAACATTTAAAAAAAAGTTTAAATTTCAAGCAATATTTTAATGATACTTTCTATTTAAAAAAATTATTTTGAGGATAAAAATTTTTAAGCAAATCAATGCAGTAGATGAACAAAGATTATTTACGGTAATGTATTTTTAATAAAAGTCAGCTTAGCTAGAAAAAATTAAAATTGTAATTGGAAATTAAGAAGTATTTCTGTGTTAATAGAAGGACAACTAAAACCTACGAACATTGAATGGCAAAAATTTAGAATACATTAGAAAATTTAAAAGAAAAATTTTGAGAAAAATATACGGAGCAAAACCGGAAAATCAGAAGTAGATCAGGCGAACGAACAGGGAACTGAACCAACCAATAAAAAATGTATTATTATATTGGATTATAGATTTTTTTACTCATTTTAATAAATTTAGTTTGCCATTTATTGGCAAAGACAACAGTCTTCATAAGGACATATATGAGAGAGTGTAGGCTGGTAATCGTACCTTTTATTCCAATAAAAAAGATATTTCAAAATATAGTGATTTCACAAAATACTACCTCCATATTTATAAAACACATATACGGCCAAATGTAATTTACGAACATTGAACTGTATTGAATGGCAAAGATTCAGAATACATTAGAAAATTTGAAAGAAAAATTTTGAGAAAAATATACGGAGCAAAACCGGAAAATCAGAAGTGGATCAGGCAAACGAACAGTGAACTGAACCAACCAATAAAAAACAAAGATATAGTAAGATTCATCAAATTGCAAAGACTGCTGGCTTGGATATATACATCGTACAGACGAAAATACAGTAGAACCTCGATTATTCAATCTAATAGGGATAGGAGGTAGGTCGGATAATAGAATATTCGGGATGATAGAAAATTTTCATTAAATAATAAAACTTATGTTACAGAGGAGCGCCCAAAGTCTGCGGACCTCAAACCTGCCAACTTCAGACATCTGCGCTAGTCTTGCAGTAGTAAACATTGAAATTTAGTGTTAAGTTATCTCTGAGACTTCCTGGCAAAAAGAAAGTGTTAAAATATTTTTAATTTCTGAGCGGAATTAGGGGAAAAAGGCTTATTTTTTTGTTTTATAGCAGACATATGGAGTCTTACACGGTTTTCGAAGAATGTTGACTTGGAGATGGTCGGTTGACAGAGAGTTCCGGATAAAAGAGGGACGGATAATCGAGGTTCTACTGTATCACCAAAATAATTACAGCACGTTAGTTAATATCAAGAGAAGAGGGAGACCAAGAGAGACTCGTATTAACAACATACAGTCCCTGGACAAATTATTAGACGCACTCCAAGATTTCATGTATCAATCAATGATTAACAAAATACCTTTAGAAGGACATTTGTGTTCCTAAACTAAAGCTATTGAATAGAAAATACTATCTGCTTTCCTTAATATCGACATGTTTTTTAATGATATGGCATTCTTTGGTATGTTTTCTATGTTACTAAAAAAAAATACAGTGTGTCTAGAAAAAGACAGCCCAAATGAAGATTAAAAACTGGAAAGGTTTGGCTGTAAAGCGGGACACGTGGAGAGCTGTTGTGGCGGAGGATGAGGCCTGCATTACATAAGGCTGTAATGATAGCTAAGGTGAAGAATGTTTGCATTGTTTCTCCTTGTTAGAGCTGGATGAGTTAAGGCATCACTAACACAGGATACCTCCGGAAATTGGCCGTAAAACTGCTTGGATCCTTTTGCATAACTACTACCCTAAAGGAAGCATTCAAAATTGCTCTTTTCAGGACAAAAAGGGTCCAATTGCAAGTCCTGTCTTTATCTTAGTTATCCCATTAAGAAATTGTGATGTACAAAAAGAGAATTCTGCCCATAAATAATACTGTGTATATCTCTTGCACATAAATATTGACAAAATGAAATTGTTTCTATAACATAAGGTTATATTGCAAAAGGCTTAGGTGTCAGCCTTATTACCTGACTTAACCCTGGTTCAGACTAACAAGACCAATATTGCAATTAAAGCCAAATTACGCTGCATAAGGTATTTAGCATTATCATAGAAAGTAACAGAAGCAATCCAGTTACTCAAGAGCCGTGGGCAGGTAAACTTCAGTAACCACAACAATTAGTTAGACCAATTTAGTCCTGAAATAATCAGTCTCTCAGTACACTTTCTTACAGGTTAGGATTATTGAGTGCCTGTAACAATGGTCCAAGTCATTTGTCTAGATACTGCAGTTTACCCGCCCAGGGCAGTCAAGCTTAAGCTACCTCACACCGTTGTACAATATCTCTGCTGGGTTAGGGTTAGGCAGAGTTAGATAAACTGACGAGATAAAAAAAAAACTTGCTGAGTACACAAGATTTGGAGTAAAACTTACTACAAAAAATATTGATAATAATATTTTTTTTACTCGTAAGCTATCATGGATTTATTATACATTATAAAAACACAAATTGTATAGAAATTGCACACAAAAATGTTAAGTTACTAAAAATAGCCAAAGAAATTAGTGTTAAGTTTTTGTCTTGCAACAGTTTATATATCCATACAAGGAAGGCAAGAGTTTTCACCCATGAGTGTGTGGATATTTTTTGCAAAAGTGATATATTTTTTTTAATATAGAGACAGGTAATAATTTGTGTATAATGACCTGAAATCTTCTGCTGTAATATAATATTTTACGTACACGTCTATATTGTCCAAACCTGGGAAAGGTTGAATTATTATCGCACTAGTTACACAGGGGGTACTAGCGACAGGCTTCGTAAACACCCAGCGCAATGTTACAATGTATGTGGCGTCAGGACTTATTAACATGCACTCCCTCTACATGGGGTATTGTTCATCAAACTTTTGGGCTGCACAGACCATTCATAGGTCGGCAGTTATTTTGGCAATGCCTGTACCCACTCTTAGGACCTTTCGCATGCAAGGCTACCACCTTACCGATTAGAATCCCTAGGCTCCGATATATCTGCTGTAAAAAGTATATAACCTAAAGAACCTTGAAGAAATTAATTTGAGAGAACTTTTCTGCAATGAGTGGAAGAACTTTGATTTTCCATCAGGTTCAAATTCAAAAGGGAAGGCTGCACTAGATAATAAGACATGCAAGTTCTTTTTTTATTGGACATGCTTCAAGATAAACTTAAAATTTATCTTGCATGTTGACTGAAAATGTGTGAAAACCAATAAATTTTCAGAGAATCGGAATTGAGTTTTGTAGATTTGACTTTATGTATGGACAATAAAAAATAAGTTCCTGTTAGGGATAAAATATATTTTCTTAATTTACAATTATGAAGCATACGGCCTATAACAAATAAAATCATATTAACAAAGTTTTTCTGCAGGCAGCTATTAGTCTTAAATTCAACTTTCAGCACTTTACACAGTGATACTTTGATCTTATCCCCTAATATAATTGAATGATTTGCAGTTTAGTGCTTTAAAAACCAAATAAACTACAAATGTACAAGGTAATTCCTCAAATTATACATTGAGTGTTTTTTATACACATTATATTGTGCTCCAAGGCTACACATGGGCAATCAGACTGTCATAATTTTAAACTGCAGTTACGACAAGAACTAAAACTCAGCAAGCATGCAACACAACCTCAGGGCAAAATTATAGGACAGTGACGGATTTAATATGGACAACAATATAACATGGAGAATTTTTAACGATGTAATTCATATGTCATAGGAGGGCATAACCAAAGCATTTTCAATTTGACGACATCCTGGTCTCTCATCCTCGTGATTTAAGGTATGATGCAGTAGCTCTTCAACAGATACAAGCTAAACACATTGGAGTGACAGTAGTTTGATTCAGTAGAAAGCCCATGAGTGAGGGCTACGAAAAGTCCGAAATACTGAAAACTTTCTTTAAGGTTGGGGGGAGGGGAGAAAAAAACTGGCCAACCTCAAAGTTTCTGCAAAAAATGTAGCAAGTTTATCGTAAAGACATTGTATCATTTTTAACTTACTAATATCTGAAAAAATATATAAAAGAATGCCAAATTATCTTTGGGAAACACATGACACTTTTTAGGTGAGTGACTCTTTTTAGGAGAAGCAGCAGATTGCGATGGCGGAATACAAGTTCCGATCTCTCTGCATCTAATAGATACTTGAATATTTCGCTCTAAAAACTATTTAAATGTTATGCTGATCATTCTAGCAAGCGAAATATCTTATTATGAAAAAAAGAATAGACTAACATCTTCAAATGCCAAAAAATTTAGAAAATATTGGGCGACATTCTTCCGGAAATGCGTTCGATTGCAATGGCAGAATGAAAAATTTCAATCGCTCTTCATCCGATATTATATTTGAATAGTTTGACCTAAAAACTAATTTACGTTAAGCCTATAAATCTATCAATCAATATGTCTTATTATGAAAAGAATACAAATTTCTAACCCCCCTCCGAACTTTCAACCATCCGGCAATAATTACCTTTGCCCTGGAAATGGTTAAAATACAGCACTGCTGGGTTAAATCCAGAAAGTTGGCAGGTCTGTAAACATAATCTCAATCCTGTGGCATTCAGCATCATTTTGCATGAGAAAGACACACAAATATAGTCAACAGTTTTGATTTTGCAAAGTGCAAATTTGATGTAAGTGCACTGCTTTCCAAAAAAAATATTTCCGTCACAGTCCATATTTGAATATTTTTAAAAATACGGAAATCTGTATAGATAGACTACTTTCACACAAAAGAAAGTCAAAGCCTGAAGTACCTATTTCAGCTTCCAAGGCTATGTGTCAAAAAAGGTGCACTGCAGCACAAAATTTGTTAAGTTTGTCATATTGACACAAAACCTCCAGTCACTGCAATTTGGAAATGTTAAAAGAATCTTAAGAAGTATCTGAATTCTATAAGACTGCTTCAACTCTAGGTCCGCCAAATGAAGTTGCAATAAAAAACCTAGCTTATTCTTAAGGTGCAAGCCGTAAATATTTGATTACTCCTGATAAAAAAAAATAGATTTAGATTGCTCGGTGAAGTGACAGTATAAGGTTTGTCGTGGTTGATGTAGTTTACCTGCAAACGGAAGAACCGGGACAGCAATTAAGCTGGCACTACGGATGTATTAGAAAGTTTGACCACAAGATGTGCAACTACAAAGCTGTGAAACAGATCCTTCTTACTAAGATTTCCATTGACATATTGCCACATTTATAATCATACCTCACTACACTTCCTCTGGGTTTGCCTTAGTTTGATCAATGTTGCTCTAAAGTTTCTAAGTTATGAGCATGTAAAAGCTGCTGCATCTACAAGAAATACCTGGACCATTGTTTTAAACACTCAAAAACAACAGCTTATAAGAAACTAAACTAAAGAATGATTACTTCACTATAAAAATGGCCCATGTCATTTTTGTATCAGAAAAGACTATGCAAAGGTATGTGCATGTTTCAGGTACGAGTGGAAACAGAAATGCTGAATGAAAATAAATTCTTCTCGAATTTTGATTAGCGAATCCATGTCACAAGGAAACAGAGCATCAATTGAAGGAAGTCAGGAATGAAAGCCTGAAGAAGCTATGTCACCTGAAACAAGCCAATTGGCAAAATAGATTATAACTTAAGCCTAGGGCTGGCACATAAAATTCCTTCAAACCTGTACTGAAGAAACCTAGTGAAAATGAAATATCCTTCTGTTCCGACTTAAGGAGTTTTTTTACAAGCTTAAACTATCATCAATGATGGAAAAATGCCCTAAATGTGACAATAATTTTCACATGTATTTTTTAAAACTTTTTTTATAAGTATAAATCATCTTTTCGAATTACATAGTTAAAATTAAAATAAGCCCTAAATGTAAAGAAATTGTGTCACACTTGGGTATGTTGACCTTAGTTGAATTAACATCTTACTAGAGCTACACAAGACCTATTGCCTACCTTAGTTGATGACAAAAGATGCACAAGATGGGATGAATTCATTTGTGTTTTGAAATTAAATTTTTAAATAAATCAACCAGATAAAAATAACATTGCAAATCAACTTACTTTTTAAAGTTTCACAAAACTTGCAGCATTGTTACGGAAATATTTGTTCACGAATCAATAAGAGAGGAAGCATATTTTCTGACTCCATAAACAACCTTGAAAATTGGAAATTAACATACATAAATTTTAGGCATACCTCGAAAGGTATCTTAAGAAACCTACTAATAATTAAAATACCTTAAACTTTTATTTTAACCTTAGTAAATATTTTTTTGAATTTAAATTGTTTAGAGTGCCTAGACCCTACTTCTGAAATAAACATTATTAACATTTTAAAAGATAAAACCATGAGGACCAAAATAACAGAAAATAAAAATAAATAAAACTTTTTATTATTATTAAAACCTTATTTTGCACATTTTAAATTTTTTTAATACTAAGTCTATTGCAATTTGACCCTTTTGCTAAGTGCTAAATTTAAAATGTTAAAAAAAAATTCTAGTACAGATAGAATTTAGAAGAAAGGATTGGTTGATTTAAATAAAAATTTAACCTAGATGTAGTCAATTATTTAGTATTGTAAAAATTAGAGACCAAAAAGTGAGTAAAACTATCCTTTATTAAAAGCATTTTCAATAAAAGCAAACATTTGTGCAAATAGAATTTTTATTATGCAAAATGTTGTAATCTCTTTATTAAAAATATAATCTTTATTAAAAATATATAACTGTGTAAAAATTCAAACAGTTATTGCTTTTACTTATAAGCTTTATGCTTATTTAACATTTAATGATAAAAAAAATTCTTCAACAAGTACAAGGCTTTCAAAAAGTCTTGCATTCTTGACTTTTCAAGGAGACTGAATGGATCTTTCTGGAGCTGATCTTCCGAAGAATCATAATACATTTTTCAATTTTGGGAGAAAGTATTTATTTAGATTTTATTTAAAGAATATTAATTTAAATTTTCAAAACAGCGATAGAGGAAACATATCCGCATTGAAAAAGCCTCCCCCACCCATTCCCTCCCTCCTGCAAAAAAAAATTCCCTACGTCACAGCTGCGGCAACATCTGCCATTAGCTTTCTGGCAGCCCAATAAAATTTAGCCTTTGAAAAGTTGTCAGTGAATCCATAAAACAGTCATCGGGCATCTTGTCAATGTAAATGTTCATGAATGCTGAGAGCATAAAGAGCATTCAGTACTTGTCAAAACACCAATACGGTGAAGGTGTCCATTTAGAAAGTCATCTCCCGTTGTCATTCTAAAGTTTGCAACGAAAACTGCCCTTGGCAAGTCTATTGGGATGGGATGAAGGATGAGATGCAAAAAATAAACTATAATAGGGATTAGGACTAGGCTGTATTACCATCGCACTAGAACTACACGGGGACTATTTGGGATGGGCATCATAATTTAAAACCATAGTCAAGTGAAGAGCCAACACCTCAGTAGGCACGCAACAAAACTTTAAAGGCAACTTCTTATGCAATGTTAAGAGCATAGTTAACATAAACAAAGTATTATGTGTCGCCATTATTAAGCTCCACAGACTGTTCAGTGTTCATAGTTCGGCAGTTATTTTGACAAGGCCCGGACTCGAACAAGGGACCTTAGGCATGCAAGGCAAGCACCTAATTACTGGGCTCCAAAGCCTTTGCTATATGGAAAAGCAGCAAAATCCGGTAAACTGAAAAATAAGGACCATAATGATTAAAAAAAATCAGCAGAAGAACACAAGACAGCCAATTTTTCAGGATTCAATAAGCTTGCTTGGAATGTTAACCAAAGGTCATCGTCAAACAAGCCACTTGGCATGAACAATAAATCAAGCCAAGGCTATAGAAACAGGGATATAGGCCGAGGCAGATTTTAACTTACACGGGTAATAAATTATAGTCTCACCTACAATGGTAATGCTCAATTAGAGACTAGGAACTTTTGAAAAATAGGGAAAATTTTAAGTTAGTTTAGCAAACGATTAGAGCATATATGCAATGCATGTGCCTGAATTCAATTGTTAAAGCTTACAACTGAATGAGAAAGCAATGTATTTTGCAGGAAAATTAAGCATTTTATTCGATAACAGAGTAAAAAATAACATTCAACCGCATTACGAAATGCTGACTTTTAACCAATCAGGCAGTTTAGTCCAAGAAATGGCAGTGTTAATTGTTAACATATTGGAAACACTTCTTTGGGCTATCACTATTTTAACTAAATTGTAGGTGACAGCTTGTGGAACACTGCAAGTAAGTACAGTCAAGTAATGCAAAAATTTCTCAACTGTGATAACAATTGCAACCATGGTCGGCCAATGTAATAAACGAACCAATATTTTACTAATGTGAAAAGACGTAAACTGAAACTAGATAAAGAAGTTAAATGTAACCAAAGCTTTTCACTTTTTACTTTGTATAATTAAGAAAAATAACAATAAACTTCATATTCGATTACCAAAAAAGGCCAATTTGGCTCAACCCTTCTTACTAACTAACCACAAGACTAAAATACTAGATTAATTCCTAATAGTTGCATAGAAAATTAGTACTTAGAAATCTTGAAAGTAATTGGTACTTATTTGAAATACTTATCAGAATATTTGAAAAAGGGTACTATTTAATCTTTTAGGAAATGATTTTGATCTGCCTGGTCCAGACATAAATAGCTTTATTTGTGTGAAAACCTTTTTTAGTTATCTTTATTATTCAAAAACATACATTTCAAAACAATTACATTTGTTTCATGTAATCAGTACACAATACAAAGTCACATTGTTTTTCAGTTTAGAATAAACATGAAACATACAAAAAGTAGGCCCTTGCAACGATGCCCAATAAAACGCTTGTTAGAAAAAAAGTATCCCATCCCATTTATTTAATCCTTTAATATTGTAATTTTATTAGAAATTGAAACATCCGCAGAAGTAAGAACACATTGCGAGTTTTAGTAAAATTTGACAAACAAAAATTACCCAATTAAGACTATCGGATGGCGTCGAGGAACTAAGGAGAGTTTAATTTAAATTCCAAGTATTTACTTCCCATTAAACGCTGTCATTTCACTAAAATTCACACTGTGCTCTTTTTAGTATATATTTGTTACATAAAACAAATGATAAACTTTATTGAGACAAAAAAAAAGTAATAATTAGGCTACCATCACGTAGGCAGTATGAAGCTACCTGATACGATACACGTTGATTCAATAAGTGTCCAGCATACAATGTTACATAGTCAAGACAATGTATAATTCTTTATAGGGTAATAAATTATTCGGAAATCTTTTTTGAATACATATAAAAGCATTTTAGATTTTAAAAAAAGCCATGAAACACAAGAAATATCAATCAGACAAATTTTTTTTACGTCTTCATCTTTTCGGTTGTCGTTGCCATATCGAAAAAGTAAAATATTTTGAAAAAAGATGCGCATTCAAACAATGCTCTACTTTTGGCCACTAATCTGCTTTTATTTCTGCGACCTTGTTTAGAGACTAGCAAGCTATGAAACAAGCTAAATTGTGTAGAATAAGTTGTTTCAACCCTACCTCTATGGTTTCAACGAAACCTTTAACTTTTTTTTTCTTTAAAAAAAATGACTAAGGTTGAAGAGGCTCTGAAGAGTATATTCTATATGCTATATGCTTCATCTATTCGTACAATGTTTCGATATTTTCGAAGAAAATAAAAAGGGACGAGTAAACTCTATAGAGTCTCTATGACATATTTAGGCATGATTGCAATCATATTCCCTAAAAATGTCTGTCGTTTGAAAAACTATATATGTTATTTGTTTTCTAAAATATGAAAACTAATATAAATTTTTTTTAAAAAACGTTTTTTTAAGCTTTAAATAGAAATTTATCTGAAACACATATGTGGTTTCTGACCCCCATAACACTCAGTTGGCCAGAGGTGCCGATCCCCCCCCAGAGCTAACGACGCACCCCCCCCCCCCCCCCCCTAAAAAATTATTACCCCTCCCCCCCCCAAAAAAAAACCGTTGAGGATTTTTTATTTATATGGGCTAATGGGAAGTACCTAACCAAAGTAGCCTCTAACTACATCTTATCTCTTATATAGAAAACCTTATAGTAAAATGATATTTCAAGTACCATCGAATGGGGTAACTTAACTTTATCCCAAGAAATAAAACCCTAGTACTGAGGTTCTTCTTAAATATTTTCTACTGAGAGGTCAAAGCAGAGTTGCCCCTAATCGAAAAAGGGAAGCCCTTTTGGAATATCTTTTATAAAACGCAATTACAAGCTATTTTTAATTATTCTTTAAAAAGGTTTTCTTTACAGCAAAAGCTATCGGAATCTAAATAATTGGTAAAAATTCCGCTCAAAATTTATGTAATTATATTATTTTTTAAATCAATAAAAATAGCCGGACACGTGATAATATCAAAAACGGCTTCCAATTTTTTTTTCTCAATTCTTAATGCGCATAAAAAAGTTTATCTTGGTGTAGCTTTTTATCTAATACAACACATTTGACATTATCAAACACATCAGAATTATTTTATAATTGTCAGAAATCGTTGAATTGTAACTCATTTAATTATGAAGGCAAAAAATATAACAAAAATTGGAGCCACTTTTGATTTTCTTGCTACTTTTTGTGTTTTATTTTAAACCAAATAAAAATTCGCCAGAGTACAAGTTCTGAACCCCGGGGGGGGGGGGGGGGGCTATAATAAGTGGCCGATGAGGCATGAGCAGAGCATTCTATAGTGATGAGGGTTGTGTGTCATTTCTGGGGGAGTTCTAACCCACCCACCCTAACCCTCTTCGCTACGCCACTCAAATTATTATGTTTATTTCACGAAATTCAAAACTTTACGTGAAAGAAGTTCCACCAGCTTTAAAAACTTTAATATAGACGCGCTATAAGTATGATTAGTAAGAATGAAGGACGGATGATATATAGCCGAATCAGATGGATTCATATAATAAGAGTCCTGATTACTGCATCTGAAATTTTCTTTTTATTTTATCGTCGTCATTCGTTATGGTCTATCAATGCCAGCAAGACTAAGACTCCCATTTATCTGTCAGAACACTCTAAGGTTTGGCAAAAGTAACTTTTTTTTATTGTTTTTCAAAATATCACTTTGAAATATTGAGTATCTTAAATAAATTTAGGAGATGGGCTATAAGGAGTGCTTGTGCTACCTCTGACAGAAAACAAGAAAACAGAAGAATGGAGGCAACACAAAACATGCAACCTTGAAAGCTGGAAATAGACCGCCGGAAGCGTTCATAACCTAAAAGTCATACAAGTTTAAGCAAAAGAATATTAATAGTTCATTTAAATTTTTTAAATGATATTGTTTTTAAATGTACTTTTTAATTGCTATATATGTTAACTTCAACCATTTATGATGTTTCTTTGTTTTTATTTTCGTTTACGATCTGCAATCGTTGTTCTTAGTAGTTGTCGGCCATTTTTAGTAAAAGCAAATGCTTTTCGCAATTAAATTACTAATATTTATCGAAATATTACGTTACAAATAAATTTCAAACGATCCACGCAACTTTTTATGCCAGTAATAAGTCTCTTGTTTGAAGAAAATGTAATATTTCGTTGGCGCCCAAAGGATTTAAAATTATATATTGATGTAAGGTTTAAAACTATTTATATTCCTACTATCGATCAATATAGTAAGATATTCTTGTTAAATTAAAAAAAAAAATGTCGACTTTAACGGCCAAAAGCAGCCATGTTTCCCAACCAGAGCGTTTCTGTAAGTACATTCACCGATACTGCAACCAAACCCGTCTGGATGGCTTCGATTACTGCATCCGCCACATTCTTGAAGACAAAACTGCGCCCTTCCGACAGTGCATGTACGTCAACCAGCCGAATAAAAAAAGATGCACCAATGCCGCTCCAAAAACCGATAAAAACGACAGAAGGGACAACGTCTTGTGTCCCTTTCATGCTAAAAGAGCCATGATGAAAACGAAGGTGTTCCATCCCAAGAAAAAACCTGTACCGGAAAACCCAGCAACATTGCTGAAAAACCTTGAGCACTACTGCGAAGATCCGGTCCATGACCCAAACTACCGCAGAGACCCGGGTCACTATGACAGACCCATTGCTGCTGGTATGGAAGGAGGAAAGCCATCCACCATAGAGCAGGTTGAAGAGATGGTCATAAATGATGGTGAACCCATCTTAAGCAAGGCCCACGTAGAGTCGGTTGATGACGACTTCTGCTTCAACGACAACTCAAGTTACCTTGACCACGCCGGGGTGTACACTCACAAAGAAATCTGCGCCATGACACGAGAAAAGCTCCTGAAACTCCAACATTTATACTGCGTCGAGCTGAAGGTCCTTTACCACGACTTCAAAGAGGCCAGGAGAAGATACCTCAAGATGGCTCGGAACCCGTTCCCAGAAGCCCAGCAATCGTCGAAGCTGGTCTACAGAGATCTCAAAGAAGTCCGTGGACGTCTCGTTGCCAAGATAGAAAAACCAGCTTCAGAGCCAGCTGATATTGGCACCACATCCTCACTAGTAAAGAAAATCCATCAAAGTCTTCAGCACTACCATCAACGTAGTGGCATAGAAAGGATCTTTCGTCGGAGAGTTCTGGAGAGGCGTGCCGGTATACCAAGACCGGTTAGACCGTTCTGTGCCTATGAGGTAAATGGGCTTAAGTGCACCGGCATTGCAATGATGGCAACTCAGTTCTGCAAAAACCACATCTTGAACGACCCCAACCAGGTACTTTTTGTACCGTGTCACAAGTCGAAATGCACCAGACCTGTTTTGCCCTTCGAGGAAACTCCGGCTTGTGATCTGCACTT
Organism: Oedothorax gibbosus; assembly: GCA_019343175.1. Lineage (NCBI taxonomy): Eukaryota > Metazoa > Arthropoda > Arachnida > Araneae > Linyphiidae > Oedothorax > Oedothorax gibbosus. The sequence goes on from CM033280.1 coordinate 41,556,686, forward strand.
TACTTTCTCGTCTTCCCATGCGGTAATGGAAATGGAGGAACAAGGTTTGTAATAAACTAACTTTATGGAAACTAACATCTTGCTTGTAACATAATAATTATAATTGAAACTTAATGCAAAACGAAACAGTTTTCTCATTGCTCTTAAAATTTTAGTTTAAAAACTAACCAATAATAATAAAGCATTTTTAAGGCTGATACCTTACGCATGTTTTTATCATTTTTAAAGTATTTAAAAATATTTTGTATTGCAAGATTGATTTGGCAATATTCATACCTTTGATTTTTACATTTATTTATTTTTATTGAAATTGTGAGGCTTTTTATTTGTGATATGGCTTTCACTAAGTTTCCATAATTTGCTGATCCTTAAATTTGTTGATATTTGGCATAGTGTGTCAATATTTGTATTTTAGTGATTTGCCAACATTTGTGTTTTCAGCAACTTTGTTGTACAATTTAGAGTGTTCCATGATTTGTGGATGTATCTGACTGAATATTTCGCTGATTGTCAGGTTTTTCAATTATTAATTTTAAGTAAAATGTTTATGATCAATTATCAATTGCAATTTAAAAGATTGAAAGCATTTTAGCTTTCAGTGATATTGAATTGCAATTTTAAAGTTTTGAAAAGAAAAAAAAATAAGTATTAAACTTTTATTTAAATTCAAGTACTTTAGTCAAAAGATACTTAGTAGTTAATAGGATCATTTTCCTGATAGTTATCCTAATATTTATCTTTGTATAATTTCTCCTTAATGCACATGCAGGAAAAAAAATAGATAGGGAAATCACCCTACTACACTCGTGGCCAACCTAACTTGGGTAAACAACAAAGAGTAAAATGGTAGAGGGAAATGATACAAGACAATAAATCACATCGCAACCTCACCGATTCAAACGAAACAAGTTGAGAAATTCAAATTACAAGAATTTTGTCCCATTCCTCCCTCTTGGGTGGGAGGAGTGGGACATGAGTATGGGAGGGATGGGACACATTTGAAAATTAAAGAAAAATCATCGAATATCATAATGAGAAAGGTTAACATCAAAAGAAAAGCAAGACTGCGCTCTACTAGTCCCACCAACCAATTGTGGTGGCAGCAATTTCATGATAATATCGTTTTTTTCTTTTTTAACTACAGTCATCCTGTTGAGGAAAATTAAAATTTCCGTTCGTGTCCTTTCTCAAAAATTTTACATTGTAACTTTCAGCATTGTCAATGCTCTCCACCCTTGCAACGTAGAAAACAATTGACCGTTTTGTGAGGAATTTGACAAGCACAAAATCATTTTTGCCTATGTTTGGCTTGTCCTTCATCCAGTCAATCTCTTGTGCTATTTCCATGTCATCATCTGAACTGTCATGTAATGAAAAGGACCCTTCGCTATCACTGGATTCATATTTTTGAACGTTAATTTTCTTTTGAATTTTAATTTTTTTAGGCTTTGCACATTCATGTTTTAGTTGGCACCTTTTTTTTCCAAGTCTGGCAGCTTCTGCTTCTTCAATTTCCTTCTTCTCAGGGGTATCTGTTAATATTCTTGTTCGTCCTTTTTTCTTTCCTTTACGTTTATTCAACGGATTCCTAGGTTCCGCTTTAGGAAATGGCCGTATGTCTGCAGGACTGAGAGGCAAAATGTGAGATGAGGATGGCATTATAACATCGATATTAACAGGATTGTCAGGTGGGTTATGTGTTGAAGGAAGGCAATTACTGTTGTTATCATTATTTACTAGCATCGGACGGTCTGTAACATATGACGTCAAAAACTCGTCATCTCCAAAAGGCTCACTATTAAATGGATATATTCCAGGTTTTTTAAATCCTGAAGTAATATTTTTTGGTGTGAATGATGCCTGGTATGAAATTCCGACAAGCTTTGCTATGTGGTAAATGTTGATGATTTTCCCCGGATTGTTTATTAACCAGTCGTTGCAAGCTGTATTATATTGGCCTTTAAATGAGGAATATACTGATACATCTAATGGTTGAAGCCTATGGCTGCAGTGAGGTGGAAATGTTAGCATGACAACACCATTTTCTCTTGCTTTGTTGATTGATTCAATTGTAACATGACTGTCATGGTTGTCAAGTAATAATAAAATTGGATTTTCTTTTGAACTGTTGGTTTGGTGAATTATATGATCCAGTGCCTTTGAAAATATTTCTGAATTCATCCAGCCACTAGGATTGGCAAATCCAATGCTACCAACAGGTGCTCCTTCCATAAAAATATCTTTAAAATTAACACGCGGAAAAATGAATACAGGCGGTACTGCATTTCCAATTGCATTAATGATGCATAATACAGTTGCCAGCTCTCCACGCTCTGCTGAAGTTGCTTGCCCTACTTGTTTATTTCCTCTTGCAGCCACAACTTTTGGGGGTTTGTGGACTGTTGTAACTCCTGTCTCATCGCAATTGTAAATTCGATCAGGTGTAAATTTATATCTTTCATACAAACTTTTTAGATTTTTATGAAAGGATGCCACATTAGCTTTATTAAAGCTTGTACCCCTTCCAAAAGAAGTAGCTTCAGGGGATCTCAGGGAAAGTTTTGGGTGTCGATCCATAAAACCACAAAACCAGTCCTTTCCAGCAATTTTGGTTGATTTCCATGAATCTGGAATCTTTAGATTCAAGTCATTTGCATATTGGTATGCCAATTTTCGAACTTGATGCCTATCAAGGCCATAATTCATGTAACTGGAGGTGAGGAGATAATCATTTAGCATAGTTTCTTGGTCAGTTGTGAACACCATTCCACTTATCAAATCATTTCTAAAAATAATGTTATCTACATCAACTGTGTTCTTATATTTTGCTACATGACGTGCAAGAGCTGATTTTGAAATGTTCATGGCCTTTGAAACCTCTCGAATACTCTTATTTTCTTTCACAACCATTTCAACACACTGTAAAATCTTCTGATTTGACACCTCTTCTTTGTCTGGATATTTTTTTTTCCACTTTCGTGGCATTTTCTAAAATTTAAAAAAAATGTTTAGTATAATATTGAAAGTCATGTATATTAAATTACATTGTTATTAAACAGTTTCATGCTGTGTTTCTGACTTTAAAATCTAGTACATGGGGCAGGAATTACACTTTATTTCAGAACTATGGGCTTTGTATTCAGCATTATGGTTATACAGTGCACTATGGGCTAGTAAATAAAAAAAAAACTAATGTGAGAATATAGTTTCAATACTAAAGTCAATAATTGTTTTGTTTACAACAAAATCTAAATATTTTCAATTTTAAATGTTTTATTTGTTTAGTAACAGAGGGGAGGAATGGGACATGTCTCATTCCTCCCTCTTTGTGTGTCCCATTCATCCCTCTACATAATGCTTCTAAAAATTAACTTCTCACATAAACCAGGCTTACTTTAGGCTTAACTAAATTGCTGATAAGCATACATTATATCTTTAAGAGTACTGTGACACTATATTATGTTTGTTTTAGAAATTACATGAGTATAGAAATAAAACTAAAAATAGATTAAAAACTTACTCTGGAGGTGTGAAAATAAACTTTTTCCAAATGTAAACTAAAAGTTGAATCTGGTTAAACTAGAAATAGGTAACAACAAGAAGCTATACCTATGCCATCTGGTGGTGAGACTGGAAATAAAATTAGGTAATTTATTTTGCCATAATTTCAGCTGTCCCACCCCTCCCACCGTCCCAATCCTCCCTCCTCTCCCCTAATTGTAAAAGGGTTAATATTTTTAAGCTAAAAATAAGCACATCTCTAAAATGTAATAAAAAAATATGAGGCAGTAGGGATTCAGAGCAGTATTTAAATCCGTGGATGAAAATCAAATGTAATAATTATTTTTGAAAAAAAAAATCAATTTTTTTTTGTATTATAACTGTAAAAGGTTAATATTTTTAAGCGAAAAATAAGAATACATAACAAACATATAATAAACAGGAGAGTTTATGTTCTTATTCAAAATTTTAACCATTGTAACACCGCAAAAAACGTCAAAAGTTTTTACGGTATTGTAAAGTGTAAATTCCAAACTTTTATTTTTACTTATTATTGCAATTAAAACCAAAGATAAACCTTGAGAAACGATATAAAAAACTACAAAAGGTTAAAAAATAAAATCGAATTAATAGTTGGAGATTTTTTTCTAGCCCTTTATAGAAAGCATACAAAATATTTCTAAAAACCGAGAAACTATAAAACTATTTTAACAAAACTAAAAAAATTGAATAATGTACATCATAAGTATTCACTTTTCGTACAATACGATTCAAAAAGTAACAAAGGATATAAAAAAATCTTTATGACATTTATTGAATACTTGACTACAATTACCAACGACTTTTTCCAATTAAAATTTTTAAACTACTTTTGTTCAGCCAGATTTGGGCAAATGCTTTTGATAACTTCTATTTTCCATTTAAGGAAAGAATTGTATATTGCCTTCTTTCTTAAACAGAAATTCATTTTCAATCGCCAATTACACAGTGAATTATGATATAATGAAAAAAAAACCATCTGCCGCTGTCATAATAAATAAAATCATATGAAATTGGCAACCATGGAACGCGAAAAAGAAACAATGATCCGTTGGCTGGAAACTCTTGTAAGGTAATATTTATACACAAAATGATCCGAATACAATGTAATGAAAATACACTTTTCATTCTAATAAAATTACCAAATTTTCTCAAATAATATTCAAATCTGTTAGACCTTAAAGGAAATTAATGTTTTAAACAAGTTTTCTGGATGGATTCGCAAATAATTTATGGAACTCTTTACATCCGCGGAAGGATCTTCTCCATAGCATATTTCTATTTACCCTACTTAGGTTGGCCAGGAGTATAGTACAGTTACCAAAACCATTTTCGAAATTGACAGTCACTAGTCACAAAATGCAACTTAATCATTCAATTTTGCAATTTCAAAATAAATTTAGTGTAGCATTTATTGTGACTAGTATTTTTTTAAAGATGTCGCTATCAATTTTTCAAGGTGGTTTCTGAAGATCTTATCAAAAATAATCATCTCTTAGTTGCGATAATCCAGCAATAGTAAAATCTAGAAACTTTGGTGATTCTATTCATGTGCAACTACGGCTATCTTAAAAAAATAATACAATGTCAATGCAGATTTCCAGAGTTAGTGGATAAATAAATTACATAAAAATAGCATTTTTTTCAATAAATATTTTTCTCAAAAATGCTCCCAGATAATGTGTGTTAGCTCCTAGTTTTTTTAAGGTTAGTAGCACCAGATTGCGACTACATTTTTTCATCCAATTTTTAGCATTGACCGAAACCAACATTAGCCCTATTTCTATCAATGTTGGTACTAGGTCTGGGCGGTAACGCGTTACTTGCAATAATTACATTTTACAGTAGTCTTATAGGTAATTCGTTACATTTGAGAACCCAGTAATTTTACAGGTAATTTGTTACATAAATTTCGAAAAAGTAATCTTTGTTACAGTAGCGCACTACTTTCATTAATTTTATCATTAACACTCTAATAAATTTCCAAAACAAGTTCTTAAAAAAATGAAAAAAAAAAAACCCTTTTCCCCACTGATTGCAGTGATTATGAACAACACTCATTTAGAAGTGATGATAATTTTTTTGAGAATGTAAAAACTAGATCCTTCCGTCACAGCCGATTTGATTTGTCTACATTTTTCCAAAGTAGCGATCATAATATGACTGTATTCTGTACCCTACGTACAGTTAAAAGCATGTTCATAAAATATAATGGCACGCCCTTACCAGCCAGTGCAGCGGTTGAAAGGTTATTTAGTTCTGGTTGTTTGTGTCTCCGACCCAATCAAGCTGTGTAAGCGACAAAAAGTTTGAGATGCAGCTTTTGTTGTACCACAATAAGTAGATTTTCTGATAACTGTATAATAAAGTTGATTTTAAAAAAAATCTTTCATTTATTCATTTCTACTTTATTTTTCAAAACATTTGTAAATATGAAATTTTGTGGTAAAAAGTAATCTTAAAAGTAATTATAATTTGTTACTTTTAGAAATTAGTAATTTTACAGGTAATTAATTAGTTACTTTTTATGAAAAGTAATTGTAACAAGTTACATTTAAACAAGTAACGGCCCAGGCCTGGTTGGTACTTACTTATGTATTACATTTAAGCAGTCTTACTTTATTAACATCTTATTTTTCAGTAATAGAAACAGCTCCAGAACCAGAAGAAGTCATCGAAGAACCTGTGGCCTCAACCTCTACCTCTGTCCCATCAGCATCAGACCTGCTGTTGGAACCAGAGCATTTCCAGTCTATGGATGACATTGCTTCGTTGGGTCTGGATGCCATCGGGCCCTGCTCGCTGTTTGGCCTCGACCAGTTTGGTGAACCAGGTGAATCGACAGACACCGGTATGTCTGCAGACCAATCGGACTTGATGCATATTCCAGCCATCACTCTCCATCCCCCAGCGGATATTCTGAGTGACAGTCGCAAGTCCGAGTCGGATGAAATGGATGAAAATTAGGATTGAAAGCTTTCGTAAAACTTGTTATTGGCTTGCTTCGTTAGTGATATTGTGTCTCAGAATAAGTATCCCCATTTTTTAATTGCATAACTAAAGAGCTATGATAAATATTGAAAAATGCTTATACTGTACGATATTAATATTTTATATATTTTGTTACTTTGGTTCTGTAGATGATGAAAAGTCATTCAGATACTGATACCTTAGTTAATATTAAGAAAGAAACATCTTTAGAAATACAACTTGTATTTAAGAATAATTTACAATTTCAATACCTTTGACCACTCTTTTCAAATAATACAAATTCATATTATAAATGGAATTAACTTTCCTATTGACATATGATTGAGAATTTCTTAGATTTAAAGTTTTATATATTTTTTTAATAAAATTTTTTGCTACTTGCTGTTTTATTGTTAAAACTTAGATTCTTTAGTAAAGACGGATAACACCAAAAGATGTTCATCTATTCAATGTTCCCTCCACAGATGAGGGTCTTAGCTCTATATTTGAAACAATTAGAATAATTTTTTTCACTCAATATTGCAGAAGTAGTGTGAATATTTTACAAACCTTAGTTAGAAATTGTGTAATTTTGGATGGGTGTTTAATATTTTTGATGTAACAGTTTTATATCACCGCTAGTTTAATATATACCCCCAAAAAATATTTTATCTTACATAATTATGCATGATGAAGATACTATGAATTTACATCTTGAATTCTCAAATTTATACAGACTATTTTTAAATTTCTTAATTGTAAGAGTGCTTCTGGTCAAGTTAGTTGTAAGAGTGCTTTTGGTCAAAGAAATCTATGGAAATTATTGTATTTTTATGGTTAGCTCTATGGTACTTTCATAATGGTACGGTATGGTATTTATATATATAATGGTATGGTATTTCATATGGTACTTACTCAAACTCAAATTTTCCCTTTAACATATAGAATTTAAAAGTCTCATTTAACTAACAAAAATATATATTAATCAATTTGCATCAGAGTATCATTCATTATTTCAGAGTATTTGTTCTAAAGTATTCATTACAAAATATATATATTGGTAGAATAGATAAAAAGAATATGTTAGAAAGCTAAATAGATTTGACGTTTTCTGTTATATTATTGGTAAAATTAAAAAATATATATATGTATATTCCTTCTTGTTCCTTTTCTGAGGCTATTTAAATGTTGTAGAATTATAGCAGGTTTCCCACCTAGTCACTATTTGCACTGAAAGTCACTTTTTTTCTTTAGTCACTAAAAGTCACTATTGACCAAAACTGGTCACTAAAGTCACTTATTTTTTTCATTCTACACTAACCTTTTATTCATAAATTCTCTGCATATTGAGAAATATTTAGATTTTTTTCTTAAATATAAATAGAAAAAAAATTGTTTCGGTGAAATTAGTTTCAAATGAATGAAATGTATGTGAATTACTGTCAAACATAGGTAACGTTTCAAATCACTTTAACAAGGAAATTTTGAAGTACCCTTTTGACCGCCGCTGTAAATATTCGTCATCATATTTAGAACTTGTGTGTACCTTTATTTGACAAAATCTAAGACACTGTTCTGATCGTTTTTTTTTTATGTTTGTGAACATTTGAAGGGTGAAGTTAGTTCCTTGCATTTAAGAATGCTACCAACAAGAGAGTGCTTTTTGGGATTTGTTTTCTAAGTGCCATAGAGTTTAAAATTCCTTGTAATTAAATGGAGAAAACACTACGATAAGTAGTGGAATGGTACAAGCAATTATTCATCTATAATAATAAAAGAAAGAGCCTGTCTGTATGTCTGTGGATCATAAAAGACCTACTTATACTGCCCTCATTAATTCAAAAATGTTAAGATAGATTCCCTTTAATACCAACGTGTGCACCTGAGGCTTTGTTTTTTCATATTTGTTCCATTTTTAGAGAAAATTCAAATTTTCTGAAAAAAATACCACTTTCGCTCAAATCCGATCATTTTTCTCCTTTAGTGTTGCCATTCGACAGAAGAAATTAAAATGAACACAAAAATTAATTAAAATAGAAATTGCTTTTATTTTCTTGCCATTACCTTCAGAAACTAAAATAATGATTTGAAAAATAATTGAACGAGCCAATTTAGCTAAATGTTTAAAAAAAAGAAAAACAGAATGGAGGTTTTGACGTGAAATAACATTGTTATACAATTATGGTTTAATTTTGAATTTATCAGGAAAATTGCGATGGCAGTAAGTTCATATTGAGGAAGATTTTTGTGATATGGGGATGTGCATTTTATAGTGATGTATTTTTATTTTGGAATTTTAAAGCAATATAAGTAACGGGATTTTATTCTTTATGATGAATGGGAACAAAGGCAAAGCTTATTATCCTATAGCAAATTAAATGACACATATACTTGGATCGATTATGATATTCTTTTATTCCATGCAAAGAACGGGTATTTATTTGCTAGTTCCTAATAAAATTGACACATGAAAGTCCTTGATGAGGATCCTGATATGAGGGAAAAGGATTTAAGATAAATGAATGTTAAAAGATAAATATGAAAAATTTCTGATCCAAATGTTTTCGAAAATAGTTTAAGTATGATCAGTAAACTTAATTATGTTTGACAAATGTTACACAAACTAGTTCGAATATTTTTTCAAATTTTCAATAAATAATTTTGCAATGAAACATTTAAACCATTTTCCAAAAGTGGAATTCTATTGCCCTGTTAACAGCTAGATTTATCATATAAATAAAAAAACTTTTGTAAAAAATATTCAATACAGCTAGAGAATCTTTAGAAGAAAATGTTTGCATTGGATTAACGCAGACTAAAAGTACCCGCTATTTCCAACCAATTGATCGACTTAATATTTAGCCCTGTTTGTTGCATGCTTATTTAAATTAAAATTATCCAACAACAGGGTTGTTTTCACAAATATAGTGCTTAATAAAAATCAATTTGTGCTTAAATAAAAACAAAATTGCAGCTTTAATTTTCTGTGGAAACTAAATGCTACGATTCCCATGTCAAGTCTTTTAGATTGAATAAAATAATAGAAACATTAAACCAAAGAATTTTTTTTTACTAATTTAGTTACATTCGCCATGTGACTTTTAGAAAGACTTCTGGCGTTAATTGCAAAGTTCTATGTTTAGAAGTTAGGGAGTCTGGGGGTCAGGGTTACAAACTTTGAGTTTGAGATATTAGTATATAAATTCAATATTTTGCCTTGAGTTCTTTATTTTAGTCACTTTTTTTCCCAAATGGTCACTATTCTCACTTTTTTTTAACTCTGTTTCTTGGTGGGAACCCTAGAACTAGGTGCAACATAATTATTTTCTACAGAAAACATCTTAATTAATTACTTCTTAAATAAAAAAAGGAAATGTTAAAACTGCTTATATGATTTTAATCCGATTTGTCTTATGTTTGTGTTACAAGCAATTTAATTTATCCGGGCATTAGTATATAAATTCAATATTTTGCCAATGAGTTCTTTATTTATCTTTAATCATCTGGGCAATTAAAAAAAAACTGCCCAATGAATTCAGGCATTTTAGCATTTTTGTATGGTAATTTATCGCATTGCCTGGTCATTATAAACACCACTATTATTTTTCTGGGCACTTTGATAAAGTACCATGTATTTGTATAACATGTAATATATGCAAAGTTTTACACTCTTAAAACAAAAGAGTGAAATCCACTCCTATAGGGAAAGTGCATTTTCGGCACCGGAAAGGAGTGAAAATTAACTCAGAATGAGTTAAAACCGCTCGTTTTAAGAGTGTAGGACGTAGATTGTTTTCTTTTATTTCTTTTACCCACTCCGCAAAAAGAGTGAAATCCACTGCTATAGGGGAAGTGCATTTTCGGTACCGGAAAGGAAATTAACTCAGGCTGAGTTAAAACCGCTCGTTTGTTTTAAGAGTGTATGTCTAGAAGTTAAGGAGCCTTTGGGGGTCAGTAGGAGTAACTTATTTTTTTCAAATGGTCACTATTCTCACTTTTTTTTTTACCTCTGTTTTTTGGTGGGAATCCTGTATATAGTAATGCAATTGCTATTGTATAGTATAATACATGCTGAATGAGTGTGTTTATTTAAATAAAAAGTTGTGAAGCTTTTTTATAAACTGTTGTAATAAGTTCATAGTAGTTCTAAAATATTATTGATGTTTTCATTGTGATTTAGCAAAAAATTTCTATGTATCTCTGTAAAAATTGTTTCATTAAAATATCTGACCAAATGTTTGTTTTTCTTTATTTTTATAACCTGAAAAAAAAATTAATACGATTTTGTTTGAAAAAATGTTGGTTTTGCAGATCTGCCAACTCTCTGGATGTCATCGCCAATACCGGATTTTTAACCATTTTCCGAATTTCTGGCAAAAATGTAACTATTGATTTGAGAAATGGGAAACCTGAAACTTTCGAAATTTGGAAAATGGTTGATATTCTAGTTGACTTGAACCATTTCTGGGTTAAATCCGAAGAGTTGGCAGGTCTGGTTTAGTATAATAAATGTATAGGTAAAGTTTATTACAACTAAACTTGTAAGTACTATTAACAGTATTATATTTTAAAACAGAAAACTATGAGGAAAAAAGTAATTTTTAAAAATCCTTTTTTGGAAGGCATTTTTCATAACTGCAATTTTCATGATTTTTTTTTAAATAGATGAGTTAAGGTATCATAAGGTATAAGGTTACAAATATACAGATTTTTTTTGTAATAGTGTATGTTTAGAAAAAAAATACTTTTATAGTTTCCAATAATTAAATTTGTAATATAAAAACAAAACAAAATTGACTTTATTTTATCTAGAGTTTTGTGAACTACATAAGTGTCAATCCACGTTTTTTTTATTTAACATCTCAAGTTTATTCTGTTAAAAATCCTTTAGCCTCAATCAGACAATAAAAAGAAACTTAAAAAAATGGAAGATAGTTTTCTTGCTCTGTAGAAAGTACCCCAAAAAATTCTTTTTATCTTTTCCTAATTAATAAAAAATTATAAAGATTAACATTAGTGTTTACAAAGAGTTTAAAAAATAAAACTGATGCTTTTGTGTGATGTGACCCCTTAACATTAAAAGCAAACCAAACATTCACTAATAGAAAAAACAAGTACATAGTTTAACACGGCGTCTTACCCCTTACTTTAAACCCTGCCTTGAAAGCAACCCGGATGCTCACAGTTCAAATAAAATTAATAATTCCGTAACCTCTGCACCTATATAAGTGAAAGTGCGACCTGAGAACGTGTGACCTTAAAATTAGGAAGAGAACTGACGACGCCCGTTTCACTTGAATTAGACAATTCCAAAACGATGCCAATGTGTGGGAAGACCAACAAAAGTATCACGCGACCAATCTTCAATTATGTAACTTCACCAAGTGCATTAACATAGAAATCAACTAGCAGTCTATTGCTGAAAAAAGGGAAAAAATATCACATTCGGCTCGAACCCCCCCTAAACACATCACGTAATTTATGGACGCCCCCTATGCCCTAAAATATAATACGTGTAGTAAATTAAGATTGCAATTGATTGAAAAATTCAAGAACGGAAGGATTTTTTTTCTCACTTTTGTCTCCCCAATTTTTTATTATACTTCTTGGTTTATAAAATGTCTTAGAATAAAATAAATTTAAATCGACAAAACAATACCTTCTTAAACTTTATTTCAATCAATGCGTCACAATGAGTCAAAAAAAGAAATGCAACTATTTCTTACTTAATTTTTCACTGGTTCCTAATTGCTTTAGCCAATAAAAAAAATTCAATTATCTTTACATTAAATTGTCTTGTATTTCATAATAAAAAAAAAATTCAATTTATGTTTTTCTCATGAACAGATGTAACGATAATGTAATAAAAAATATTTTTTGAATAATATTTTGGTTGTTAAGTACATCCAACACAACATTTCGATTTTTTTTTAATGAATTATCACTGAATGGCTTACTAATCTATTGTAAATCAACACAACATTATTTATAAATAAAAGCATTGTGTTCAATATTTTCTCCTGGTTTTTATATATAGTTGAAGGAATGATTTATAACTTGTCTTTAAATCGAATTTGTTTTTGATTTGCTTATCCAGATACAACACATCTCTGAATCGCTAATATTGGTAAACTTGACCTTTTTGCGGCTGGGAAAGTTTGCATGTCCCTCTTTTAGCCCTTTTCGACACTTGAATAAATTGAAAGGGGAAACCCCAAACCTGAACTACTTTGCACATCTCTGCTTGACGCATTTCATAAAGGGAACATAACATTTTAAAATAAATAAAAAATAAATAAAACTCAACCTTGACTTCGACTTCACTTCAACATAAATCAAGAAAAAACGAGAACGATTTATATGGAAAATCCCAAACCATGCTAAATTCGCAAAACAACTTTATCTGAAATATAGCTAACAGCACAAAAAGGTCATGTACATAGGAGAGTTGCCTTTTACGGTCTTTCATTCACCATTTTAGTAAAACCAGAAGCTTGTATGGAAAAAATCTGTGAACATGATACCCTTTTTACAAAGATTTAAATAAGAGAAGACTTTCGGTATTTAATGACATAGGTCGAAAGTGAATCTTGTCGAAGTAACTAGTAATTAAAAATAAAAAAATAATTCTAAAATAGGTTACGCTAAAGAGGTATTAGGAAACTAAGGTTTTCGCCCTTCTTTTGGGTGGATCGAAATATTCAGAAGTATAAAAGACAGATGTGTTATTTGTGTTTGTGAAAGTTGACATATTTTATGTACTTTGTCGGATACCATTGACTGTTTAAAAATGAATTGGTTGACGGTAAGTGATTTTTTCAGTGAATATTTTAAATTTAGTTTCACATTAATTGACATTTTTTTATGTAACGTTTAAAATTTTGATGCTTTTTATTAAAAAATATTGAAATTTAAATACTTTTTATTAAAAAAGTCAAAATTGTTAGGTTTTGAATTGTCCATCCATAAAATTTTTATGAAACGATTTTATTTAAACTCGCTCATTTTTAAAAAGTGGTTATGGTGTTTTTTGTAGCTTAATAAAAAATATACTAGATCATTTATCTCATAATTTTTTTTGAATAATATTACTTATTGAATCAGACAATTTTAAAGTATATTTAAAGAAATACAATCAGGCACTCAGACCCAAAGGCTACAGAAACGGAGATGGACTAGTGTTTCATGTGCTGATAGACTTGGGCCCATTAACTACAACATTTTGATAAAAACTTTTATATTTTTGTGTAACTTAATTTACTCTACATAACTAGTTCAGTGCTATGGTCTTCATTTGTCTTATATTTTGTTTACTTAGATAAACTTAAGGGGGCTCGCTGGACCGCCGGTCTCCAAACTCAAGTGCCTCAGTGTCAATAGCGAAAAAACTATTTTCTATGCCACATTTTCTTCGGCTGTATTGAATATTTTTACAAACTTTTTTTTTTTTAAATAATAAATGTAGATAACTTACAGATCTCTATCTTTCCACTTTTTGAAATTGCTTCGAATATTTTGTGTAAAATTATTTATTAAAAATTAAAAAAAAAATATTCGAACCAATTTCAAAAAGTGGGAAGGTCGGGACATGTAAGTCAGCTACATTTATCACATAAAAAAATCCGCGTGTAAAAATATTCAATACAGCCGGAGAAATGTGGCAGATAATATATTTTTTTCTCCATAGGATTAACACTGATGCACTTTGCTTTGGAGACCCCCGGTCTAGCGCGCCCATTCCCCCTTAAGCCGATCGCTTATTTTCGAGTGGCAAATTGTCGGTAATAGTTTAACTTACTTTAAAAGGAAAAACAAATTATTGCGGTGACTTAAAATAAATTAAACTTTTTACATATGAGTAATATCTTTGTTAATATTTTCACTAGGTATAACTTCACGAGGGCGATTTATAATAGTTTTATTTGTGTGTTAAATTGTGTTGACATTAAACAGAATTCTAAGGGAAATAACAGTTTCATGTGGATAAAGTTTTGGAAATCCCATTATACTGCTGAATGAATTTTTCAGAATCTTCTTCCATAATAACAAATTTTAATGATATTTTAGCTTCCACACTACGTTTATAACGTAAACAAGTAGGTCTGTAACAGAATCTGTCACTTAACTCGCTTCCACACAACATTTGAGTTTAACAGGCTAAACACAGCATTAATGCTATATTAAACATTTACACACTAAATTTGGCTAGTTTCATTTATTTTCTTTTGAAAATTCAATAATTATTACTTATCGTTTGCAAAAATTAATTTATATTTCAAAGATTAAATATGTAATATTCGTTTCTTTTAAATAGAACCAAAATATTTCATATCAACATACAAAGAATCTCTTAGCGAAATATATTTGACGTCATTTCAAACTGATTGATGTCGCAAAAATAAATTTCTTTTAATTTATTATTTAAAAGAATTAAAGTTTCTCGAGTGATTGTTGCGAATGGCAGTGGTGATTTAATTCTAATAAAATTGGCTTCTTATGCTTTTTAAATGAGCATTAATTTTTGCAGTTTTTTAAATAATTAAAGTACTTCGAATTCGATTTTTTTCTGAGATTTTCAATGTCTTCTAATTTCGATGCGCTGAATTTTTTGACGTATCACACTTGCCTGTAGCATTTGTAGTTTGGGCTATGGAAGTGGGTGACAGACAGACAGACGGACAGACAGACGGACTGAACGATTATAAAACCTTCCACTTTTACGTTATAAATGTAGTGTGGAAGCTAATACTGTGTGGAAGCGGTTTAAGTGACAGATTCTGTAACAAACCTACTTTTTTATTTACATAATAGATTTGAATTGTTACGACAATTTATTTTTAATGCACCAATCATTGGTATTTATAAAATTTAATCAAACAAAATATTTTTTGTCTGTCGAAATATTTTTGAAAACACTTTAGGTATCAGAATAAAATCGATTTACTGTGCTTTGACTAAATTGTGCATAGTAATGTAGAAAATATAGTTGTCCTAATAAAAAAAACGTAATTTTTTAACTGTGCTTTCAGAAATTAGATATAAATTTTTATAATTTTATAGGTATTAGTGCTAAAATACTTATTTGGCGTATATTGGTCTATTTATTGTTTACATTTGATTTGGGGGCTTCCTAAGAACAGATAAACATTATCTGTTAATGTAGTTTACTGCTGTTGGCTGATTAAACCCCTTGTATTTATACGTAAACTACTCATCTAATATCAAATAATTGAAATTTTTTTGTTTTTAATACATTAAATGTTAACTTTAATTGAATCAAAATGGAAGATTTTCATAGCATTGAAATGAAATCAATAAAAATCGCTTACATTTCGGTAATAAAACTAATTTATCCTCCCAAACTTTATTCTCTGATGGTTTTCTTGTTTACCGATACAAATCTAGATGGCAGCACTACAATTTCAAAAGGTCTTCGAAAACAAAAAATGTGTTAGTAAAATGTATCGATATACCTAAAGGCTGTTTGTTAAAGTATTTCAATTTTATAATGATATAAATTTTGTATTATTTTATTCAGTAAACACTTTAAATATTATCAGTAGTAGAAATCACTATGATAGAAGAAAGATAAAAAAATATTATGGAATGTTATAATAAATTATAGTGTTGGATATGATGATAATTTATAAAACGGTAATTTAATCCATCTGGACGTTGCTGTCAAAACGTATTCAATTTTTTGCAGAGTAAATGGGGGAACTGTACGCGAACAAAAAAGTTTTTATGGTTTCTTCTTTTTCAAGATGCTTTTTCAGGTGTCTTTCTCCATCGCATGCAAAAAAAATGTTCTCTGTCGCTTTCTTACACAAATAATGCAAACTTAAAGAGTCTGATTGTGATATATGTTACGACGCATATTACAAAAATCAATTTTCCTTTTTATTATTTTTATTTTAAATAATTAAAGTGGTCGATTTTTGTGTGTGCAATGGTGATAAAATATAGCGTTCGAATGGTTTTCCTATTGGGTTTAAATATTTTAGTCTTTTTTTAATAATTAAAGCACTTTGCTTTGAATTCAATTTTTTTCTAGATTTTTTATGATTTCTAAATTTCTTCGTGGCGCGCTAAACTTTTTGACCAACCACACTTCTCTGTAGCACTTGTAGTTTGGGTTGTGAGAGTAGAGGACGGACAGACGTATAGACAAAGCAATTATAATTGCCTCCACTTTTTACGTTTAAACGTAGTGTAGGAGCTGAGAATAAACTCCTTTGCGATCTGTTATGTCTTATACAAAGGGCTATATTTATAACCGACTTTGGTTTCAATTTAGGCCAGTTTTTGGTGTGACATCTTAACTCCTATCGAATATCAATCTGGTTAGAGTCACTAAATATTGGATTTGCTAACATAGACTCGTGTCAAAATTGGATAAATGGCGGTTGAATTGTATAGATACTAGTTTTTTATTCTGCGTAATATGACAATTTGCGTCGAAAAAAAAAAGTAGTTGTAAACAATTGACATGCCTAACAAAAGGCGAAAATGAAGTTTCTATAATAGTTACATCCTACAAATACCTATCTAGTTAAAAAAAAATAAAGTGGTGGAGATATGGGTATAGTTATAAAACTAATAACGTTACAAGTTTACCTGTATGTGGTATGTATACCATATGCTGATTGTGATCAGATAACCCTTGATGACGTTATCTTTTTGCTGTGTTTTGCGCCATCTATGTAGTTAGTGCTTAGAAAACTCTTGCTAGTTAATTAATGAAAGTCCAGCTTTTTTGATGAATGAGCCAATCCTCAAATTGTAGGATGCCATGGCATGATATGTGCTGTACTTCATTACTCCAAACTTCAGACTAATGTAGTGAAGTGTTGTAAGTATTCATAATCATTTTAAATAATAATATTTACTAAATATTTCATATTGATTTATAGGTTGCATCACTGTTGAGTATCGCCATCATAGCATCATGTGGTAAACCAGAGAAAGATAAACGCAAGGGGAAAATTTTAGACGACGAATACGGCTACGGATATGGATACGGATACCAACCAGTTGTTTACCCCACCTCCAAGCCAATCATTTCAAGTGCATACACACCAGTCATTACCTCGAAACCAATCATCGCCGAGAAACCGTACAATTGGTACGGAAACGGGAACGGATACGATTATAGCAGTGCATACGGATACGGCTACAAGCCCCACGGCCACAAGCCGTACTACGCAGACAAGCCTGATCTCGGAGGTTATTACACGAATAAGCCTTATTACGGAAATTATGGAAGTTACAGCACTTATAAGCCAGTTTATGGATATCTAGGATCTTATGTCTATAACCCGCACTTTCATGGTAGTTATAAGCATGGGATTGGCTTCGCTCCTGCTTATGATTACATTGATTGGTAGATTGGATGAAACTGATAAACTGGTTACCAAATGTAAATAACATTACTGGATTGGAAATGGGACTAAACTATTTCATTATAAAGTAAAATCCTAATTTGTGGTCCGGTGACAAATGGCCAAATTTGGCGACCTTTCAACGGGAGATAAACAGTTAATTCTGGCAATGTATGCTGATATAAAGGTTAATGAAATCTGTGGTTGCACGAATCCCAACCGGTTGTATTGTTTCGCTTCAAAATCCTTGGCAAAGGCGTGATTTTCGGGATGTCGCCATTCTTGAAAAGTCGCCGGACTACGAAGTAGGATTCAACTAAGTATAAAATTCATTTGACATTTGATGGTACGGAATTGTGCTTACATTACCTCATATATTTTTATAAATCGTTGTACGTGTTTAAAGATTTAATTTTTAAAATTTTGAAGTATTGTAGTTTAAACAATTTATAAATTTACAAAATTTTTAAATGACAATATTCCCACAATGCTAGTAAAAGACTATACTTACATTAAATTTAATATACTTAAAAAAGAAATTTTACACAATATATCAAAAAAGATGTTTGAAACAGATGTAGTACAAAAGTACAAAATAGGTTGTTGTGCAATCGTATTTATAAAAATATCATTGCTTTATATGAGATTAAAATATTTATATTTCTTGTATTCAAACACTATAATTGTATTTTCAAAATTTAAATTAAAAAAATATTTTTTTTACCATATTGTGAAAGTGTTTATATGCTGTTTGGTGTTGGTTATGATATTTAATGAGGCGTTAAAATGTTGGGAGAAGGGTGTATACGGAATGGGGTTTATTGTTAAGTCTATTGGTTGATGTGGATTAAATTAAAGTTATATTAATAAAGTGCATTTGATATGTTATGAAATTTTTGTAAATAAATAGATATTATTTGAGAGATTTTACTTGTTTTACTTGATTCTCTTTGGTATCATCAGCTTCCGTTTTTTTATCACTAAGTTGAGCTCGCACTTATTTATCGTTAGCTATAAGAATCATATCTTTTGAAGAATTAAATAATGTTTGTTTTAATTAAATGAAAATATGAAAAACATGGTAAAATAAAATTCACTCCCAAAAAAATTTATGAAATAAATGGACCCTAAATTCTTCACGCTTCCATTCTTAGATGTCTAAAATTGATTTAACCTTTTTTTTACCAATAAAGTTTTGAAAAAAAATATTGTTATAATTTATTCAAAAGTTATGATTCCAATATTTCCCCCCTTAAATTTTAGTTAAAAAAATTAGGATCCCCCCCCGTTTTTTACCATTTCATTCTGGATGCATAATGAATATATTTCACAATTTTTGAATTTTTATAATAAAAATAAGAAGTTGGAACTGAAAGGGTAAACAAAAGTACGCAAAGTGCTCCCCTAATTGTTTTGAGCAGTGTACATTACCTTATATTTCATATTTGGTAATTAAAAGTTAAATTTTAACTTGATTTTTTTTTAAATATTTAAAATTACAAATAAATATTAAAAGGGAAAATGATGTTAGCCCATCTTTTTCTCGCAAGACATATTAATCGTTTTGTCTATTTCAATGGGTTTCAGATAACTTATCATACAAGGTATAAGATTAAAAGTTCCGAAGATGTAGTTTCTGGAGTATGCGATCAAACAGTGTGTGGGAAAACATCACCTGGATATTACCATAAGTCACTAAGATATCACACACACACGTCCACAGATAATAGAAATAGAAATTTCTAACACATTTTACATTGAAAACAATTTAGGGACTTACTTATAGTATATTGGTCTGCATAAATTTACAATGAATATTTTTTGAACACAAATTATGTGCTACTATGTAAAATAAGGATGTTATTGATATTTGTAATGATTTTGTGTTCGATTTGGGTAATTTTTTTAATGTTCTTTTTGATTGAAATATTAAAATTTAACTTGTGAAAAAATTATTTCTGATACTGAAATTCGAAAATAACTAACAAATCCACGAACATAAAGAATATATATAAAAAAAGTAACTGACACAACATCGAAAGCAATGCTTAATTACAAATCTAAAATAATAATAATATAACAAATTACAAATTTAGGTCAATAAATGTAATTTACAAGCTGGTACTAAAGTAAAAAAAATAATGAAATAGATACTGAAATTCAAAAATAACTAACAAATCCACGAACATAAAGAATATATATATAAAAAGTAACTGACACAACATCGAAAGCAATGCTTAATTAAAAATCTAAAATAATAATAATACAAAAAATGACAAATTTAGGTCAATAAATGTAATTTACAAGCTGGTACTAAAGTAAAAAAAAATAATAAAATCGATTAATAAAGTTATTTAAAACTAGTTTTCACAGTAGATATTAAAAACTAAGTTTGTTGTCAGCTGACTTATACAGAAAACCATATATCACTGATTATTTATACTAATATAAACTCTTTCTCTCTCTTACTCTCAGTGGTACGAAGACCCAAAGGGGAACAAGGCCTGCTGTGCCACTTTATTCTATAGAGAAAAGGGTGAATTGCAGTAAATGTACGGTCAGTTGGTCGGATAGTAGTAATATCTCCATTGATAAGTTCCCAGGGTTATTCGATCCTCGCTTTAGCACAAACAACTGAAGTGGTAAAAAGCTGAGTAAACCTTGCCCAATCTGGAAATCGAACCTCGGACCGGGGGCATTTTAGGGCCAAACGATATTCTTCTTCTTCCGGCCCTATACACATATGACATGTAATTTTACACATGCAATTAATGCTAATGTTTAAATACTCTACAAACTTAATTAAGCTTACTTATCCATGTCTATACTTACTCTTTCTTTATACAAAAGGAGATTCAAATAAACAAAAGCTCGATTAAAATATTTTTAAAACAAATTCTTAATTAATGCACTCAAACACAACTCCTCCACAAAAAAGATAGAACGCACAAAACAACTTAATTTCCTTTGTAACGTTCTTTTAAACGTTTTCTTTTGTAATTACTCAGTGAGTTCTCTTGTAGTTTTAGAACCATTTGTGTGTCCGTTAGAAAACGAATTTAAACGAACTCTATACATCGGGTATTTTACGCTCCATGACAGAGTATAGGCTTAAGTATCTTAAACATTAAGAAGGAACAACATGTGACTCTTTTTTTTTTTACAACCCTTTAAAAATAAATAGTTATAAATACTAAGAAACTCAATACGGGTTCCAGAAACTAAATTTCAGGAGATCAAGAAGTTGTATTTTTGTGGCTTTAGAAAAATAATGATGTTGGTGTTGGTGAGTTATTTTTTATTTCTAGTGAAAGTTTAAAACTTGTATGATTAAATACCGGTATCGGAAAGTTACTTTACTTTGTTACAGTTACTTAATTAAAAAAGTTACTCTGTTACAGTTACTTAATTAAAAAGTTACTTTAAGTTAGTTACTTATTAAAAAAGTTACTCTGTTACAGTTACAGTTTCTTAATTAAAAAAGTTACTCTGTTACAGTTACAGTTACTTAATTAAAAAGTTACTCTGTTACAGTTACAGTTACTTAATTAAAAAAGTTACTCTGTTACAGTTACTTAATTAAAAAGTTACTCTGTTACAGTTATAGTTACTTAATTAAAAAAGTTACTCTGTTACAGTTACTTAATTAAAAAGTTACTCTGTTACAGTTACTTTATTTGAAAAGTAACTAGTTACAGTTACTTAATATGAAAAGTAACGAAATACAGTTACTTTTAGAAATTTCAAGTTATAAAAAAGCAACAATTTAACCATCTTACCGTTTTTCATAGAGAACCAAGATTTAAAAAAAAATAGTGATAATCGAAATAAAAAGCGAATAATGAAAAGTCAACGTTGTTGTTAAAAGTTACATTTTAAAGGATTAAATTTAAGCCGAATGCCGAATTGTGCCGAAAATATCCTTGAAGAGCGGGTTGAGAAGTAACGGAAAAGTAACGAAATTTTTCTTTACTTCGTTATACCGCTGAAAGTAACTAAGTTACAGTTGCAGTTACTTTCTGAAAAATCTAACGGCGTTACTTGGCGTTACCAAAAAAACGTAACTGTTATAAGTAACGCGTTAATCCAATCCCTGATTAAATGTAATTGAAATAAGATAAACTTTGGAGTTTGTAGAAATCTCCTCCCTCCAAAAATAAACTTTGATTATTTAAAAAACGTAAAAGTGAAATTTGTTCACTCTGAGGTCCCTCCTTTAATTTTTATATTTGTATTAAAATTAATCAGCACTATAACTATTATGTTACTTGTGTTTATACCTAATAGTATTAATAGTATTATTTGTTATTTTATTATTTATTGCTTTCGAATTTAAAAAAACCCAAATTAGTTAAAATGCATCAAGATGCTCTGCAATTATCCAATAAAATTGCATTATTCTTACAAAGACTTCTTACAGCGCAACTATAAAAATTTTCTTTTTTTAGACTTCTTTTCTTACTTGTTTCCTGCTCATCATCTCCAACGTTCACTGTGGCCATCACGGAGACCATGGAAAAGGCTACCAAAGTAGCTACAGTGTTGCAGGCTACATACCCTACGGCCTAGACTATACCGGTAGCCAAGGGGTGCATCGGCCTACAGGCCCTGGCTACGGTCCAGGACTAGGCTATCCAGGCGGTATAGGCCCAGGACATGGGTTGGCAGGGGCCGGACTGGCTTTTTTAGGACTTCCTTTTTTAGAAATTTCCGGGGCAGGCCTAAGTACAGATTTCGCAGGCTGAAGAAGAAGAGGCTGAGAAGGAAACTTCTGTTGAAGTTGCTGAAGAAGGAACTGTTTGATTTTACAGCTGATCATGTGTTTGGTCACTTTTAGGCTAGTTTTATACACATTTCGATATGTATGGATTTGGACAAAAGTGTTCGGTTAAAAATTATTATAATTACATATTGAGTATTTTTGCTTGTTTTGTAATTTAAAATGCGTACTATATTGAATAAAAATAACTCAATCTAGATTCTTTTACTTGGCATAAGTAGGATACCTTTTGTTGTTTTAGTCGTATTTAATTATATTGACATTCTGTCAACATTATGCTTCGCAGTGCTTGGCGAACTTGCCCCCCACCAAGAAAGTCATAAGTCAACATTATGCTTATGGGGCTTATAGGGAAAATATTATCGAAGAAAAGATAAAAATTTTAGCAATATGCATTGATACATTTTATAAGCTTCCACTGCTAAATTGTACTTTTTACAATTTTTATGAGGATTTGCAATCTTATCCTTATGAAAATTGTAGAAACGTACAAGTAGCATTAAAATCCGCTACTATAGTTTCGAAGGTATAGTCGAAATTGTGTTTTTCTTTTTAATGTTTATTTTAGGTGCGCAGTGTCATTATTAATTGTTATTATTAATATGAAGGGTGTAGTTGCAAAACTCAAATTCTGTAAAGTATGCCTAAGATATATAGGGTCCGGCTCGTTCACTGTCGACTATTGACAATCGTAAATTAAATTGTACGTAGTCGTCAATGACCGGGCCGCATCCTATATTTTAGTTATACTTTAGAGAGCGTGAGTTTTTCAACTACACCTTTCATATGATGACACGATAACCATTTAGACAAATAAACTAATTAGCTTTGTCAAAAATCAACTCAAAATGCTACTAAATAGTATAGTGAGTTAAGGGGGAATGGGCGCGCTGGACCGCGGGTCTCCAAACTCAAGTGCCTCAGTGTTAATCCAATGGCGAAAAAACTATTTTCTCTGCCACATTTCTCCGGCTGTATTGAATATATTTACAAGCGTTTTTTTTAAATAATAAATGTAGATAACTTACAGGTCTCTATCTTCCCACTTTTTGAAATTGCTTCGAATATTTTGTGTAAAATTATTTATTGAAAATTTAAAAAAATATTCGAACCTATTTCAAAAAGTGGGAAGATCGGGACCTGTAAGTCAGCTACATTTATCACATAAAAAATCCACTTGTAAAAATATTCAATAAAGCCGGGGAAATGTGGCAGAGAAAATAGTTTTTTCTTCTTAGGATTAACACTGATGCACTTTGCTTTGGAGACCCCCGGTCCAGCGGGCCCATTCCCCCTTAAGAAGATAGATGCGCAATAATTACAATAAATGCTTCTACACATTCTCATGCAAATTTTAACACTTAAACCTTGCCTTTTTAAATAAGTTGTGTTTAAAATTTTATTACTTTTTAATGCATCGAAGCAAGTAATTATTGAAATATAAAAGTATATAAATTTCCTCAATGGGTATGCTTCACCCCTTGAGTGGCAACAGTTTCACGACAATGAAATTAAGCTCTTGATAGATTAATAAATGTAGTGGACGTAGCTTTACTAAGTCGTACCACCAATCACTGGAATACCGATGAAATCCCGGAAAGAAAGCAGGAATGATTCCACGTTACGTGGAACATGAGGGATTGTTCTATACATTTAAATTGTCTTTAAAGGAAAACAAGACCATTATAAGTATACATTTTCAAATTATTAATTATTATTTTTCATTTTCATAACGGACTAGAATACTAGAAAAATTACTATTATTATTATTTTTATTTTTGTATATTTTCTTAATATCATATTACAAAATAAACTGTTTATAAAATAAACTATTTAAAAATAAACTATTTATAAAATAAACTATTTATAAAATAAACTATTTATAAAATAAACTATTTATAAAATAAACTATTTATAAAATAAACTATTTATAAAATAAACTATTTATAAAATAAACTATTTATAAAGTAAACTATTTATAAAATAAACTATTGAAAAAATAACTATTTATAACATAAAATTAGAAGCATATTATTAGTTTTAGTTCGTTTATCTAATTTGGCTTTTAGTTCGCTTATCCAAATATACTGTGGAAAAAAAGAGAACTATGGAAAGGAAGTCATTTCCATCTTCTCAGAACTTCTCAAGCATGTAATTGTTCCTTTTGCATCCTAAAATCGAATTACAAAAGAACACATTCTGGAGAGTGCGTTCAAGCAACCATAAAAGCTTCCACATAAGAGTTACTATCAAAATCAAATATATACGAAAACAAGGACGCGCCTTTCGGTATCAATGTTGCCGGACCATGACCTAAAAAATTCCTAACTTGTACAAATTTTACGATACGTAAGATACATGCAGTAGGTGTTGTGTAAATGCATAAGTAATGTTTTTGATTATAACTAAAACTATTTAATTAATCATTATGTATAAGACATTTCGTAGGCCTTCGTTTAAAATGAGTTCCAAACATTTTCCAAAAATAAATTTAAAATACTTAACCATTATTTTTTAAAATTTTTTTTCAAACAAGAAATCAAAGCACAGTAATTACTTTTCGTTTAGCTCTTAGACGTTTCTTAAAATTTCAACTTAACCATTTTACTATTTTTTTTCTGAACATCTGAAAGCGTTATAAATTAAATACTTGAACGTTTTAAAAGTTATGTTTAGTTTTTAATCAAATTTTTGAACCATCGCATCGCAATGAAACAAATCACAAAAAAAAACTATCCATTTTTTTAAGAAAAAACATCAACACTGTTCCATGCTGTTAGCAGATTTTCACATGAATTGGCAATAAGGAGCGTATAGCCATAAAATTTCCCAATCATAAGTGACGGAATATCTGTAAAATTTATGGTTTCAATACTGTCATTTGACACGGTTTGGTGACTCAGTGAACCAACCAGGCTTCAAGCTTCATTGGTTCTTCCAGTAGACATTTAGACTCAATAGTTGTTTCAACTGTTCTGTTTTCAGTCAATAAAATGTTCAGTTACTATTTTTTTAAAATAAATTGCTGGGTATCTTAGAAATGAGTTAGTTAGTAATTCGTTTTAGCTGAGTCTTTAATATATTCTCCACTTCGTTATTTTTTTATAAGCTCTAAATTATGCAGTTGTCAAAAATAAGGCCAAGCATTTAGTAAAACACACAAAAAAAGGTGATGTTGCAAAAGAATATGTTTTATAGAATAGAACTACCGTCGAAGCGGGTATCTTTGGCCATGGAGAGTAACTTTGGTCCACGCGTCGAAAAAAGATTTGTTTCTTAATTTCTCTTCATAAAATGATCCCATCGTAAATTGTTTTACATTTTTGGAAAGGTGGAAAAATTGCCTTTCATTCCATGTAAAAAAATTCTCATTCTAATTTTGGCAATGCTACAAGTCACGTTTGTATTCTTACGAGCATTTAATGACAGAAATCTATTTCTTCCAACTTTTATCTGGAACACCTTAAAAATATTGAAAATAGCTAAATAAAACACTCCATACTATTCTTTTATTTATGGGGATGAATATTACAACATTTGTTTTAATCTAAGTTGAATACTCTTTATGCTATATTTAATTATTGGTCACTGGGACACCTTTGCCGATGAATGCGGGTAACTTTGGTCCAAGATGTAAGGATTTTTTTTTATGGAACATTGCACTTTTAAAAATTTATGTAAAAGTGTATTTTGTTTAACTATTTTTGAAGAAGTCTTACTTTTATGATTACCTATTTTTGAGATGATTTTTTTTTTTAAATTAAACGATTTTAAAGATTAAAAAGATAAAGATAAAATGGAAGACACGTATACAACATCCAAAATCGTTAATATCGAAATGTAAACATTTTCAAATACCTAATTGCGAATATGTATTATCGTCTTCCTTTTATAATAAAATCGTTTGGTTTTTATAAAGATATTTTTTATTAAATCTTGCTTCAAAAAACAAGTTAATTTTCCAAAGTTAAAATCGAAGTTTACATCTCTTCCTTTTAAACGGCGATCAATCGTGATATTCACAGTGTAATGTCATTCTACGATGCACTGCAATGTAAATGTTAAGTTATATACCATTTTAATAACTATGTATCTTATAACTTTGTTATTTTTATGTTTAAACATTTTAATATTACTATTTAATTCGGTAACACAGCCTTTAAGGATGTTAAAAAGTTTGCTTCCTATGTATTTCATGCATGGACCAAAGTTACCCGCCGGGATCCTAACCGTGTCCTAATTTTTTAAACTAACACCAATTTTTTTAAATTTATAAAATTTAACAAATATGCTTGGAAATTATTCCTAAAAGTACAATACTTAGAATGCATAATGATTTTTAAGTGTTTAAATCGTTTTTGTAGTTTAATTTTTCTTCTTTTGTAAAAAACCCCTATGATTTTGGACCAAAGTTATCCGCACCGGACGGTACTTCGAATTCATTTTTTTTTCGAAGTTTTTCAATGTCTTTAAATTTCGATGAGCTGAATTTTTTTGACGCATCACACTTGTCTTTAGCATTTGCAGTTTGGGATATGAAAGTGGGTGACGGGCAGACGGTCTGAACGATTATAATAACTTCCACTTTTTACGTCATAAACGTCGTGTGGAAGCTAAAACAGAGTCATTATGTCCAAGAAATGCATTTGTTTCCAATATAATTTCAGAAATTACTATTTTAGCAATCGATAACAAATATATGTAATTTTCGTTCTATTTTTTTACTTATGGTGTTCCAATACACTTTATTGAAATGATTTTTATGATATTGGTTAATGTGCAAGCATCTGGGGAAAATATGTTAATTTTCCCATACAAAATAATCCGCTTTCTAGTTATTTAAACTTCATGCATGTAACGAATAAAATACACAAAACTAGTACAAAGCATTTATTTTTACTGATTTTATAAAGTAGAACGTTTCAAAAATCAAACATCCACCACCATATTGGTGACCCAGATGTAATCTCGAAATTTAATTACTAATATTTTAACGATTTCATACCCAACTTAAAAGCCGTCTGCTTCAGATTGTCGGTTATTTCAGAGAAAAAACATGAAACCCCTATTTGCTATACTCGAAACAATACTTTGAACATATTTCATTACTTTATTTAGGAAATGCCAACAACCCGAATCAGACGGAGATTGTGTCGTCACAGGGAGCATCTCTGGCGTTGTAGATTCGATCTTGCTTTCACCCTCGGTCCTACTTGGGACATGAACGCACATAATGTTCTTGTTATTTTCATCGATCATTTCCCATTGTATCACTACGTTTTCGGAAGTGGGATACCCCTCCATGATGTAGAAGTCCCCGGTGTAGGTGTAGGTGTCGCCGATTTTTAGGGGGCACTGCAGGCCGTGACCCTTGCAACCGTCGTGATGATCGTCATCGAACATCCAGGGAAACCCATTCTGCCAACTGTACAACTCAACCTGAAATAAAATTATCAAGCCAATTAAAAAAAACGACAATAATTCAGGACCCTATATCATACACTGTCAAAAGTGGGTTCTCACATTTGAAGATAATGTTCTCATTTTTGAGATTAATGTTCTCCTTTTTGAGAATATTGTTCTTGTTTTTATGAATAATGTCCTCATTTTTGAGAATTTGGCTCTCATTTTTGATAATTATGCTCTCATTTTTTACACCCCCATTGGTTCATAATAGATTCGAATGTTTTGTTCTCAAATTCGACGCCATGAAAGTTTTAAGTATGCATGAGAAAGAAATTGATCGAACAGTAGCAATTGTTAAAAGCCGAGGCGGGCTCGATCTCACGATGTAAGGTTCCACGCTAAGAATAGAACATGGTACAATTGCAATCCCACTCTTTCATCCCATCACCATTATATAATGGGTGTTAAGATAACTTGAAGTTGTTTGACGTATTGCCATCAAACATATTTATTTTTAAAAACATAAATGATCTCAAATTTGAGATTTCAAAGGACTGGTTTTTGATAATATTGTTCTCACACTAAGATAAGAACATCCTAGTTCTCGTTTTTGAGACTTTCGGTTTTAACAGTGTAGCTACAATTTGGAAAATATGAGTTTTGCCATCAGAGTCCCCATCCACAAAACTACATACTTCTATTAGTTGGACTGAAGAATTAGTGTCCTCACTAAACTAAATACTTCTATTATTTGGGCTGAAGAATTAGTGGCCTCACTAAACTACATACTTCTATGAGGCTGGCTGAAGAATTAGTGGCCTCACTAAAAAAAACTTATATTAGTTGGGCTGAAGACTTAGTGGAATCACTAAACTAAATACTTCTATTAGTTGGGCTAAATAATTAGTGGTCTCAATAAACAAACTTCTATTAGTTGGGCCGAAGAATTAGTTGCCTCACTAAACTACGTACTTTTATTCCCCTGGCCGAAGAATTAGTAGCTTCGAACACAATGGAAATGCTCTTGGTGGCGTCCTTCTCCAGAGTACACCTTTCTGGTCCGTCCGGACAGTCTTGGACATCGACCTTCTTCACAGTCACTTGCTTCGAACCGCAATCTTCGAACTTGGTGGCAGTAGAGAGGGCGACGCAAGCCAGCAGGCAAATTAAAAAGGCCTTCATTTCTGCAACACAACCTTAAGATTATCAGTTTTAGAGTTATAACAATACACTTTGAAATTGGGGCTGTGTAACGCTGCACGACTTTCAGTTACCGCTCAATAAATCAATATTCACATTTAACGGTAATTATATATCCTATGAGGTAATTTCAATAACGTTAAAACAAAAATGTTCTCTTGCGTATGCACAATTTTCTAGAATACCCTATTATGACCATCAACAACTACTAAGAACTAGTGTATCACAATTGAAGTCTGTATCTCTTTTCGTATTTTTCAAATTCTTGGAAAAACTTGAACTTACTGGATCAAGTAGCGATGGAAACTTAAAAAAGCCAGGATCTGGTATACATGTGAACAATTATGATAAATTTTTACAATGCGTTTAAAATATATTATAGTCATTGATTGCCCATAATATGATTTATGCAATGTAGAAATAGATTATCACAACCATTTATTCATGCTCATATGTTTTACGTGCAGATGTCGGTTTTTTGTCCATTATTCTTGCAATGAATTTTCAATATAAGGTACTGAATCTGCTAAAAAAAATTTAAGATTTAGTTTCTAAAATGAACTTACCTGCTCAATTCCAAACACTTTCAGTATTTCCCGTCGGTTGTTTCGTAAGTGTATTATATAAATAATAGTTTATGAAGAATATTCATAATTATCCGATATAGAATATAATTCCGCAATCCTCCAATCAATTAATTTGTATTAGGTTTCAAAAACTTGATTTTTTGTACAATTACTTTGAATGATTAAATGCTTGTCTAAGAAAGAATCTAAGTAATCTAATAGTAATTAGAAAATAATGGTAAAAAGGATGTGTCACTGTCGCATTGCATACCCGCACTGTCATTCCTTATTTCAAATCGATCTCTAATTAAATTACTCTCACTTAATAATAAATGCTCGCAATGGTAAATAATGTACCCAAATATATAGCTATAGTGCGATTACTTTTAAATGCCCAGCATGGTTACAATGGGCAAGTTTCAGGTCTTGAGTCTCAACAAGAGTGTGTAAAATGAAAATAAATTCTTTCTTGAGCTACAGTAATAGCTTAAATACGCATTTGGAAACTCAGTAACCCAGTCGTCAGAACATCGGCTTCTCATACAGAGGGTCCAGCGTTCAAATCTCATCCATATCCTACGGACGGATATTTGTTGAGAGAATAAAAATAAAATGGACTATAAATGGGGTTGTTTCATGTATTGGATGACAACAGCTGAAACGGTTTGTTTTCATTTGCTGCCTAGAATTACTTTGGTTTTGGTGTTCAAAAATGAGTTTTCTAAGAATATTTTACATACTAAATTTTCTAAATGTCAACTTCTTGCTCTGCTGTTGGTTGTTCGAATCATTTGTTGAAGAAAGCTTGCACAGAAATAAAAGTTTCTTTTCATCTTTATAAGTCATTTTGAGAGTGAAACCGAAGCAACCAATGATATCGCAGTACACAGAAAAATGAAAACAAGAACATTACATCATCTGAAACATTCCCATTAGGTTTCCCGAAAACACTGGGACAGAAATGCTCGTTAAATATATGGAGTCCAAAGTCTAAACGGCGTTAGCATGCTAAAAATAAATTATTTTCCCTTCTAAAAATGTAAGTTTCTTTTTCTTTTGAGCGACAGTAATACTGGTATTCATAGTGTAATGTCATTCTACGATGCACTGCAATGTAAATGTTAAGTTAAATACCATTTTTAATATCTATGTATCTTAGAGATTTGTTATTTTTATATTTAAACATTTTAATATTGCTATTTAACACGGTAACACAGCCTTTAAGGATGTTAAAAAGTATGTTTCTTATGTATTTCATGCATGGACCAAAGTTACCCGCCGGGATCCTAACCGTGTCCTAATTTTTTAAATTAACACCAATTTTTTTTATTTATAAAATTTAACAAAAATGCTTGGAAATTATTCCTAAAAGTACAATATTTAGAATGCGTAATGATTTTTAAGTGTTTAAATCGATTTTGTAGTTTAATCTTTCTTCTTTTGTAAAAAAAACCCAAACTATGATTTTGATAAACTATGATTTGAAAACAAAGTTACCCGCACTGACAGTAACTCATTAGTGACGAGTGACAAGAAAATTTCCACCTGAAAAATTTTCTTACCAATTAAGTTTATCTACATAAAAAAATATATGACAAATAAAGATCATTGCACTGAACAATTTATGTCGGAAAAACTAAGTTACACGAAAAACAACTCTACAATTTTAACTATAACATCCAAATTATACGTGGGTTGTTGTTTTTTTCAACCTCCGATGGGCTGTAAAGAAAAGACGGGTCAGTATTGAAAATATTTTAATATCATAAGTAAGTTACAATACAGATTATTTCTCTACATAATCGTCTTGACGATTAAGGCATTTATCATATCTGTGAACAAGCTTTGAAATACCCTCTTCATAAAATGTAGCCGCCAAGTCAGAATTGAGAGCTGTTATTCGTTTCTCGCAGGCAAAAGGGAGAAATGCAACAGAGATTAATCGAAGAGTGAGTCGAGTGTATGGAGACGCCTTTATGAGTGATGGCGTTGTTCGTGAATGGTGTTAAAAATGTAAAGGTGGACGAACTGATGTTCATGAAAAAATGGGCTAAGGAAGCAAGGTCTGTCGCTACAGAAGACATTGTTCAGCGAGTTGATAAGCGGTTAGG
The DNA here is from genome assembly GCA_019343175.1 of Oedothorax gibbosus. NCBI lineage: Eukaryota > Metazoa > Arthropoda > Arachnida > Araneae > Linyphiidae > Oedothorax > Oedothorax gibbosus. The sequence continues at coordinate 41,588,640 of CM033280.1, forward strand.
GAAACTCGACTGTTCACCATAAGTCAATTATCGATAGCAGTGGCTTGGAGGGCATAAAAAACTGACTTGAAGCTTCCAAATTGACGTGAAGCTCAAAGAAACCGTCACAACTCCCTTCCGATCCTTGGCGGCTACATTTTATGAAGAGGGTATTTCAAAGCTTGCTCACAGATATAACAAATGCCTTAATCGTCAAGGTGATTATGTAGAGAAATAAGCTGTATTGTACAATACTTTTAGTAATAATATCTTTTTTGTATATTGACCCGTCTTTTCTTTACAGCCCATCGGAGGTTGAAAAAAAACAACCCTCGTAATGCATTACAAAACGTTGTCTATACACTTCAAATATTGATTTACTTACGATAAATTAAACGTTGATAATCAGACTACTGGGTTGTTATGTTGTGTAGTCATTGGACGTGTTAATAAATTAAAAAAAATATGATTTCATGCTCGTAGTATTTGGTTTCTATAAATATACAACTTTTTTACAAGTTTTAAAGTAAAGGAATACTCAAATTACCAGTTTATAGTAAATTATCAAAATACTTATTTTATAATAAACAATTGGAATTTAGCTTTTGAATCAAATTCTGTTTATGAATCAAATACTATAAGTAAGGCATAATTTAAAATGTACTTTGTGGAACACCCCATGTGGACCCATATGTAAAAAATAAACCGTATGAGCCCACTTGTTCCACGTAAGTAAAGGGGATCGTTTTTTTCTGGGCCCCTTATGAGTAGTGCCCACAAGTGGGCCCGTATAAATCCTACTTGGGTAAATATGGCACTAGTGCGAGTTTGAATCAATCAAACCAGACCAAAACCTAACATATTGCAATCTAAAGAGGAATGAACCTTGAACACAAAAAGCTTTTCTACTAAATCAATTTTTCCTATTACTGTACATCAAACCGATATCACACGCGGCAAATTATCCCAAAAGGATGTCTTTTATGGATCACCATAAACAAACGACCCCGAAATGTGACAGTGCATCTTACTATAAATTCCATTCTTTTGCTTAAACTCGGTGGAGAAGAATCTCTTGAAGGTTAGGTATAAAGGGATTTTAAAGATGTGAAAGTAACGTTATTTTTGACTTCTAGTGTGAAGAACAACATCATTTTTATATTCAGTGGCCTGATAAAACGGGAGTCAATGTAGCTTGGGAACTAAACATATTTTTTTTGTCAGTGTGACCGTACCTATCGTGGCATCTACTAAAATGCACCCCAATTTCCCCCGGTTTCATACACTGTTAAAAAGAAGGGCGTAAGCTTGCCAGAAACCCTGAAACTTTCTAGCTGCCACCATTGTTTGAATCGTGAATTTATCAATTTTGCGGTAAAACCATAACTTTGATACACCTCGAAAGTGGTAAATCAAACCTCCAAATAGTGGTGGCAGCTAAAAAGTTCCAGCATTTCAGTGTAATCTTGCACCAAAATTTTTAACTGCGTAAACTGAAATGGGCAAAACATTCCTTGACCCTATATGGGCTACAGTGTCAATGAAAAATGATTTTGTTAATTTTTTTCTGTGACTAAAACAGCACTATTTTTCTCTCATAAATATTATTGAATGACTAATATAATGTTATGATGTATTCCGCTTGCAAAAAGTTTCGTATTTTTAATATGTAAAACATTTAGAACTCGTTTCGATTTAAAAATAGAATTGTAGTATGAGTTACCAAATATTTGAATAATGTTTAGAATTTTAATTTTTAAATCATCATAAAATTAGATGCACATTTCTTAAAATTTTCTCTTTTTTGCGGTATATTTGTAAAGTATGAAACCATTTATTAAAAGAAAATGTATGGAAAAGCCTTTCTTATAACAGTAACAGTGAATAAATGCAGTTTTAAAAGAACATTTATTATGAGTATCCACAATCATTTCTAAGCTGGGTTACAGAGTAGACGATCAAAAATAAATCTATGTTTTTTTCCCTTTGTGTTGAGAGACACCTTAAAATAACGGAATAGATTATGAATGAATGAAAAATAATGGAATTCTGTTAGGAAGGGTAATTTGGATATTTCCCTAGATATAAAAGCATTCACAATTTTGTTGAGCTACATATTGCCTCGGATATTTCTTGTGTAAGCAAACTTCTCTCAAGGGAAATATACCACAATGAAGTTGGTAAGTAATATTATCTTAGCTACTAAATGTGTACAAATAAGTAAGACATTCTTTCCGATCATTACCAAAAATATCGTAGTTTAACATAATTTTCCATTTGTATCTTTGCTGAAAGTACCTAATTTATAAAATATCATTACGACATTTAACTATGATTATAATTATTTTTTTTTAGTTTTTAAACATTGTGTTTAAACTGATGTATAAGATTTCATATTAACTCTTTTGAGGGATAAGCAAATTGGTTGTAGTGTAAACTTGTTTTCACCGAATGAGATTAAAATTTAAATTTTTAACTGAAAAATGTATTTTTTTGACTTTCTTAAAATTTCTGTAGCAGATGATTATTAAAGACTCCTAAACTAAACTAAACTCCTCGACACAACAGCCCATTAGTGGTCCAAGGCCTGCAGTGCCCATTTCTGCTTACGTGAACAAGAGCTCTTGGGTGCTAGTGATAAGTCCCGGTTAGGTGGTCAACCTCAGTGTTCAGTTCCCAAGCATGCTTGGTCCCTATTTTATCGACCCACTAAAGGGATGAAAGAATGAGTCAACCTCGCCCAATCCGGGATTCGATCCTCGGACATGTGCGTGGCAATGTGAAGCACACTCTTAAAACAAACGAGCGATTTTAACTCAGTCTGAGTTAATTTCCACTCCTTTCCGTGCCGAAAATGCACTTCTCCTATAGGAGTGAATTTCACTCTTTTTCGGAGTGGGTAAAAGAAATAAAAGAAAACAATCTACGTCCTACACTCTTAAAACGAGCGGTTTTAACTCAGTCTGAGTTAATTTTCACTCCTTTCCGGTGCCGAAAATGCACTTCTCCTATATGAGTGAATTTCACTCTTATGTTTTAAGAGTGCACTAACACTAAGCCACTGGACCTCTTATTAATGGCTCCTATATACTTTAAATTTAAATATTAGTAAAGTTGTAAAATTTGTATATTAAAAAAATGTGTGCTGCTGTTCAACCTGCCTGTCAGGTGGTGGGTTTATACGACAGTATCCATCAGAGGGTTAATAAGCATTCTAATATGTTTAAACAGCTGTGTATACCAAAGCTAAACACTATACTAATAAATATATTTCTAACCTTTTTAATGATTACCAATAATAATTAATAACTAAATATTAACGTTTTATGATATTTAGTTTTATATATTTAGTTTTATGAACCTAATATTATTTGTTGTAGTATTACTACTAGATTTTGTATTCTCGGGTAAAATAAGTACGATAAACTGTTAACAATTTTTTCACTTGGTTTCAGCATAATAATGGTTCCTAGTAGCTGCAACGGCTGGGTAGGGATATTTTTCACCACATTTTCGGAAGTAGCTTGAACATTTCCCAAATTTTTGGTTTCCCTACCAAAAAATGATTCATTCCAATACCGAAAATATGCTGAGCATTTCACCATGCATGTGTTGAAGCAACAAAAAATCACTATTATGGTGAAACCAAGCACAACATTTGTAGCAAGGTATGCTTTTAATTCAAACATTAGCAAATTATATTTTACGTTTCGCAGGTCTACCTATCCTCAATCCTGCTATTGCTATGCTTCGCCAACGCCGAAGACAGCCCCAACCAGAAACGAGAAAAAGAAGACGCGTTGGCCTACGAGAGCTTCAACTCACCCGTGTACGGTGCACCAAGCGCTTACAACCCAGCCAAAGGATATCCATTACCAAATGTTCCTGCAGCTGCCCCTGTAGTTGCACCAGCTCTACCATCTAGCTACGCTCCAGGACCTTACACAACCTACCTCAGCAGTCTTGGAGCAAACCCTTACACAGCTTACAACCGTTATCCCTTGATGCCCTACACAGCTCCTTACTATGGATACGGGGCTTATGGAGCTGGATATCCTTTTACTGCTGGATATGGTTATCCTGCTGGATTTCCCTATGGTCGATCATCAGCGGGTTATGCTGCTTATCCTGGATTCCCGTATCCGGGATATCGTTTTCCAGGACTGGGATACAGTGCTGGAGCTCTTAGAGGACCAGTTGCTGGCATGCCGGCTCCAGTAGCACCTGGTTTTCCGTATACTGCTCCAGTAGTTGCTGGTATTCCTGCAGGCGTTCCAGCAGTGAATGGTAAAGGCAGTTCTCTGCCTTATGGGTATGCTGCACAGAAGCTTCCTGTGTATTGAGATCTGGTTTCTAAAAGATGTTTTTGTAAGTATTATGAATTCTTTGATAAACTTTTTCAATGTACCTGGCTCTTATTGCAGGCTTTCGAGATTTTATTAAACATATATTGCACATTCTTATGGAAGCATGGTCAAGATGTATTTAAAAATAGGATTAAAATAGGTTATATCTAAATTCGTAAGCTTAGATAAGAAGATAGTACATATATGTGCAATGTGTTTTGCAACACTTTTGCTATATATATGAGTGTAATTTTTAACATCTTTTTGTAAAAAAAGTTAAAAGCTTAAAAACAAAATATAAGGAAAAAGACTCAATGTATTTAGAAATTGTTCTTTGAGAACCTCTAGTGTCATTGCCAACTTTTTAACTATATCGGTCATATTAACTGTATATCACACATAACAGCGACTGGATACTGGTTGAAAGGGCCATTGAAAAGCGCATGGACTTTAGTTGCAACAGTTCCACAGGAATGAAAGTAAGGTATCGATTGGTTAATCAATATAGCGAACGGAGCTTACCGGGTTATACCACCAATCACCGAAAGCACCAATGGAATCCGGGAATGAAAGCAGGAATGATACTAAGTCACGTGAAACAAGGCAATTACCAGCCCGATACTGGAAACAAAACGTTTATCTATAAACAAAAAAATATTTTTAAATACAAAAAGGGGTGCTTTCTGTTAAAGCCGCGTCCAAATCTATGTTACATTTGTTCTTAGTTCAAAATTGTTATTGGTCGGTAAAACTTCTATAAAGTTACCTAAACAGACCAACCTAATGGGGGTGTTAAGGAGAAATTAAAAAATGGTGTTATCGAATAAATAATAAACAAGTTTATATTCCTGGAGGGATGGTCGCTATATTACGATTTCGTTATAATCAAGTTATTCACATTTTTTCATATGCCTAACCAAGCTTCCAATTTTTTAAAAACATTTTCAATGAAAATGTGGCACTCCTCAATTGCTCAGTTTATTATAATTTCAAAAATCTAAATGACAAAGTTACACAAACAAATAATAAGAATGTTAGTGTGTAATAAGATGTAAGATAATAAATTAAAGCAGGCTGTGCTGTATCTTTAGGTGGTTTCGGATATAAGTAAGGTATGTGTTAATGATAATATAAATATTATAATGAATTGTAAACCTTGTCATTTTTAATTTTTAGGAACTAAAACCGAACTTGATGTGACCAGCATAAAAAGGATATTCTTGGAAATATACAATGGTCTTAAATATTGTTTTCCAACCCGAAAATTAATCGGTTACTTAAGCATACTCACTATCGGTTACTTAAGCATACTCACTATCGGTTACTTAAGCATTACTCACTGCATAACATTAGTAGCACATAGCATCGTATGATATCCTCCCTATAATTCATCATTATATGAATTTGGTATTGCGATATCAAATCTATATCATGATGTGATCATAACTTTGTTGTGTGCTACCCTGTTTTGATTTGTACACTTTTAATTTCGTCATTATTATTACTGTTTGTCATTTGGTGAATGAATGATGTGAATTTCAATGTATTTTTTTTATTATTTTTAAAACCCTCTTTTGTATGCGCTAATATACATTTCGTGTTAGTAATTGTGTAAAGATTATGGTAAATTTTAGCTTGTAGTTGTTATTGAAAGAATTTAATAAAATATAATTTTTATACTTGTCCCATTTATTCAAATGCATATTAAAAAAAAAGACTGTAGAATTTCTTTAAAATGACAGACACACTTAATTGTTGTAAAATTGAATCGCCTTTACACAGGTATAGTTATTATGTCTATAAAAGATATTGCTTTAATGCAGACGTCTTAAAATATATAATTTGACAAATAGGAATGATATTAAGTTATTTTAAATATTTACGGTTAACAAATATGCCGAAATTTATTAATTTTGAATAGTTTGTTTTTGTGACACCTGGTAATTTTTTAAGCACGTCAAGTTGTTATACAATTTAAGAATTAACAACGGTAATGGTAAGTTTTAAATTGTGCAATGAATACATCTACAGTAACACGCTTCCTCAACAAATAATCTCGTTTATTGAGAAAAAAATCAATTATCGAAGATTAAAACACATTATGCTCGAATATCATAAGATAAGATATTTTATTATCTAGTGTTTTTTTCGGAATTCATATTTATAAGAATAAATAACACAAGACTGCTACATAAACTAACGAAACGTTGCACTTCAACAACTGCTAAAATACAATTTTCATTATTTCAGTCAAAATACGTCATTAAAACATCTGTATTTTTCCCATGGGTACTACTGATAAAGAAGTTTATATAAGACCGAGAAGTAGTTAGGATCGAACCCTTTTTGAAACGACATAAACATTGATCAAAAATGGGTTGCATTCTATTTGTCACGTTTCTGGCCTTTCTGGCCATCGGCCACATCAACGCAGAACAGGCTCCAAGAGCACCAAGAGACAGATTCCGTCTGATGGTGTCCAACGTCGCCGAAGACCGGGTCAGAGACGAGATCGACGACTTCACCAACTACAAGTGCGAGAGGATGGTCGTCATTCGAAACAGGGCCCAAGACGCTTTCCGTCTCACTTGCCGATCGAAAGAAGACGCCCCTAAGACGGTGACCATCAAGCCAGACAACGCGTTCATCTTCAGTTTCAGGCCGAAGAAGGACGGTACCAGCCGGTACTGGTGTACTGTCGAGTACAAGATGCAGTTCGCAAGGTTCTTCGTCTATGACGAGCGTGCGCATTATATGTGCCCGAGGGATATTGAGGAGGTGCATCAGTATACCGTGTCGCATGAGGGTGTCTTTGTGGATGAGGCCAATGACAACGGTGGTACTAAGATCCGCGCCTTGTTCAAAGGTAAACTATTCAAAAATTTAGTTATAAGTCGTCGCTGGTTCAACCCTGTGATCGTTAAGGAATTGTAAATGGAGTTCAAAAATTTATTTAAATGTAACACTTGAGTTCTGTTCTAAAAAAACTGAATCAATCCAACTTAATCAATCACTAATCAATTGAGTGATAACGTTTTAATTAATTTGTCTATGACGAGCGTGCGCATTATATGTGCTCGAGGGATATTGAGGAGGTTCACCAGTATACCGTGTCGCATGAGGGTGTCTTTGTGGATGAGGCAAAGGACAACGGTACGTACTAAGATCCGTGCCTTGTTCAAAGGCAAACAATAAAAAAATCAATAATAAACAATGACCTACTCAAATTAAAGGCCACAGAAGCTTTTTATGACGGTCTTCTATCGGTCTGTTTCGGATTTTGTCAGCTTTTCTGACGAAAAAGAACCAAACCAATCAGCGCATGGCCGATGATACTTTACAAGTTTCGTTTCTATCTTTCAGAACAGCCGACAACCCGAATCAGACGTGACGTCACGGAGTGACCCGAATAGTGTGACGTCACGGAGAGCTTCTCTGACCTTATTAGTTGAGTAGGCTATGAATGAGTCGTCGGTGGTTGAACCCTGTGATCGTTACAGAAATTTTCATTAGTTAAAAAAATATTTCAATGTTTTCAATTAACGTTTTTTTAAAAATTGAGTAAGAAGATTTTTTTATGTTGTGGGCAAATTGAGCATAACACTAATAGGGAATTGCTAAAAGTTTTAAGAAAGATTTTTCAAAGGATTATAGATAAAAAGATGCAAAATTTCTTTTTACTACCTATAAGTAGTTAAAAAGTTCTTTAATTTAGTGTAGACTGAGGTAATTTGTTGACAATAATGAAACTTTTCTTATATTTAACCAATGAATAGTTGGATTTTTTTCCAGGGAACCTCACCATTGCTACAATTAAATATTATTATTTTTTTCTTTTTAATTAATTAACTAAACTATTCTGAAAATAACAAAAAGGTGTTTCATAGTTAATCATACAAGTGGGGTAATTATTAGACAGCGTCAGGTTTTTAATAGGCACTCATTCCAACTTTAATTTATAGTTTTTCAATTTCCTTCTGACCATTCCAAACTATTCCAAACAAACAATATCATCTTAAACATAATTTTGGCGGATATTGGAAAACGTTTGAGACACAATACTGAAGAACTTCGATATGTATTACAAAGAATTGTTACAGTTGAATTGTAAGTGAATCGTAGTAAATAATAGTATTGTATTTAACGCTAAAGGAAATATGAAAAACTGTTATTGTTCAAATATTTCGTTAGTACAAAAATTAAAATATCTTGTTAGTACAATAATTAAAATATTTCGTTAGTACTAAAATTAAAACATCTTACTGGCTAGTGCAATAATGTAATGCTCCTTTTATGATAAAATAATATGAAGGATAAAAATATGCATTGTTATTTATTTACAAACTAGTAAAATAGCATTCAAATTTAGTTTGTATTTTTAACATCAACTTTCACAGTTAAACTGTTGACAGGAATTTTTGTACCTTTTATATTTTTTTGATTGTTGAAGAAAACGTTCACCGCTGAATTGGAATGTTTTTGATTAATTTGATTACACATTGCCGAATGACTTTATGGAAAAAAAAGGTTCAAATAACAAAGTTAGGGTGGACCCATATAATATAAAATAGCGCTTAACAAGACCAATGTTTTCTTTAAGTTTTAGTGGTCTCACTAAAACTTATTATCAACAAATTTATCTTGACATCAATTTTCAATACTTAATAGCAACTTTTTGAAGTGACAGCAAATGTTGTATGGATAAAAGTTTTTACCGTTCTTTATAGCAAATTATTAAGCTTCTTTACCTATAAATTTAAGCTTAAAATTATTTAATATTTGAATGTGAGTACGATCCCTTCATCGTATATAATTTCTGAATGTTTGTTAACGAAACAACATTTTCTCATAAAATATCAGCTAATTATATTTCTTATTGTTAGAAGAACCACGAGTGAACAGCACATATTATCAATGCACTTATTAGTATTGTACATCCTTTGTGTACCTTCCTTTGTACTTCCTTACTACTATCCTTATTGTACTTTCCTTTTATTTAATGAAAATAATAAATTTAATGACAGCCTACTTGTTAATTGTATTTACACCGGTTATTTGAAGAAAAAATAAAGTTCTTCGGTATTAATAATTTTTAGGCCATTTAAATAAAAGAACTAAACTCGCCCATTTTCCTGTTACTTAACTACTCACTAAGGTTCATATCGAAAAAAAAAATTATATTTGTAAGTAATAGTAACTGACACCTAGAAACGCTTCCATTAGCTTTATACACCTTAAAAAAATCGTCAAACACAGCCATTTAGTTGTAATTTTAACTTTCACTAGCCAAAATTTGGCCTTTTCATTAATTTTCTTTCGCAGATTAAATATTTCTTCTTTATCCATTGCTAAATTTATTTGCGATTCGAAGAATAATTATGTAAGATTTGCTTGATTCACATCCTAAAAACACAAAATATTTTCGAAATATTCTCTAAAAACAACAACTCTAAAGCATTAATAATTGAAAAAAGGTAAATTAAAACCAAACAACTTTGTATAAAAAAATTGACGCTTTCTTAGTAAACAAATAATGAACAATCAAAGAATCACATTGTGCTACATTTTATGACGTCATTCTAAACTTATTTATGACAAATAAATTGTGCTTCAAATAATAATTTTATGTAAAGGTTCTCATGCTGTTGTTGATGTGGCAACATTGATTCAAATGCTAGAAATAAAATTTTAATGCAAATTAAATGGGTAATTAGGCACAGGCAGGTACACAGTTGTCCGGGTATATCAGGTAAAAAGGCGACAAACACAGCATTAATTCAAAATTAAACATTTACACGCTAAATTTAGCTAGTTTAATTTATTTTATTTCGAAAATTTAATAATTATTACTTGTCGTTTGCAAAAATTAATTTATATTTCAAAGAATAAATATGTAATATTCCTCGCTTTTAAATAGAATGTAAACATTTCATATCAACATAAAATCCAATAATCTCTTTGTGAAATATATTTGACGTCATTTTAAACTGATTTATGGAGCAAAAATAATTTAATCTTAATTTATTGTCTAAAAGAATTAAAGTTTCTCGAACGATTGTTGCGAATGGCAATGGTGATTAAATTCTAATAAAAATGGCTTCCTATGCTTTTTAAATGAGCATTAAATTGTGCAGTTTTTTAAATAATTGAAGTACTTCGAATTCGAATTCTTTTCTGAAATTTTCAATGTATTCTAATTTCGATGCGCTGAATTTTTTGACGTATCACACTTGTCCGTAGCATTTGTAGTTTGGGCTATGAAAGTGGGTGACGGACAGACAGACGGACAGACAGACAGTTATACGGACTGAACGATTATAATACCTTCCACTTTTTACGTTATAAACGTAGTGTGGAAGCTAAAAAAGTATGAAAGGTAGGTCTCTGATGTTATACATTTGCCACAAAAAATAATTTTTAAGATACGCTGAATAGAACCGATTTAGGAAGGGCGGATAGACAGACGGACATCTTCAACATGTTACAACCTACTTTTCATTTTTTTTAATTCTTTCAAAAAAAAAAGAAAGCAGGCTATTTATATGAAGTAGCTCAGCATATATATGCAGGCTATTATACTAAGAACCGCAGTCAAGTGACGAGGTCGATACCCGAGTTGGCATCCGACGGTACTTAGAGCGACATCATACGACGACGCCTGTCGGGAATTCGGAATATTCAGATTTAACGATCATGTACTCCCCACCGTACTCGGTGGGCCTTTTCGGAACCTATCCGTCCCTATTAAAATATCTATCAATTAAATAATATCGCGATTCTAGATATACAAAGATTAACATTATCATGGAAAATTCCATTGTTGCAATGATAATACATGTGTAATAAATGTACTCATTTGACATTTTGGTACCCTATATTGTAAAAAATGTGGTAGTCATTCTGCCATACTGTTCTTATGTACAAGGATATCAGTTCATCGCAAAAACTTGTTTATCCATAACTTTCGTTCCCTTAACTATAGAGTTCACCATTTAAATAAGAATTTTGCCTCATGTTACCGAAGGTTATTACGTCAGAAAGCATCCACTGCAAAATTATTGAAGTTTAGTACACAACTTCTGACTTAGCGTTTGTGTATATTACTTAAAAAAACAACAATTTACAATTCGGATTTCGTTACTTTCCCTTTGGAATCGAACCCTACTGCCATGAATGCGCGGTCAGACAATATTATTAGTTAATAAAGGCTTTATGATTATTATTTCGATAATTATTAAGTTTTATTTTAAGGTCACAACAAATTCATCCTATGGGAAGAATTCGTCAACCAAACCACCGACGGGTTTCTCTACTCAGACCTCGTCGACGGAGGTATGTGTTCAGACGTACCGGACCAATTCAACGACAAGCCAGCCGCAGTGACAGTGTGCTACAACCACTGCGTACACCTGTACGAGCACTTCGGCTGTACCGGAGCTGTACAGACCGTACAGGCCACCAGCGAGTGCGTCGATGTGGGTATCAACCCTGAGATGGGCGGAAAGTTGAGTGCCGTGAGAGGGTTTTGAAAGTTTTGTTTAATAATGTGGTTTTAGATGATAATAAATTTTGTTTTAAACAAATGTGCTTGCTTATTTAATAAGCTCACTTAAAAATAATGTGTAATGGTAATGTTACCATGGTTTTCAAGAGCAGGCAATTTAATGAGAGGATAAGCAAATTGGCTGAAGTGTAAGCTTGTTTTCACTGCATGTAAATTTAAATTAAATTTTGAAATTAAAATTTGATTTATCTAAATTTATCAAAATTGTATTTTTGTGTTAGATGATTATATATGAATTTTTTATATTTTAAAATTTCAATTAATTTTTAAAATTTAAATTTAATTTAATTTAATTATTTTTTACAAAATTTATAAATAAACAAGAAGTTCATAAAGAACTAAAATAGCCTACTTTCATGTTACTTAAATACTTACTGAAGTTCTAATCGGGAAAAAACTAGGTTTCTAACAGTAAATATCATCAACAGCCGTTTCTACACTAGATTTATACATATTAGAAAAAAAATCGAAACTTAGCATCCAGCTAATAATTTAAACTTCTAAAAGCCAAAGTCAACTATTTTCCTTAATATTATTTCGCAAATTAATTAAATATTATTTATCGTCTGCTCGCGATTTATTTGTAGTTCGAAGAATAATTAAATATTTATTAATAACAAAAGTAATGAAACTCCAAACTGCATTAAAAAAATAAGAAATGTAAATTAAAACTAAGCATAATTGTATGCAAAAGTATGCCTTGCCGCTTTCTTGTTAGATAATTAATGAACAATCAAAGAATCAAATTGTGCTACATTTTATGACGTCATTCCAAACTGATTCATGAAAATATTATTTTGCTTCAAATATGTTTAAATAAATAAAGTTTCTCATGCCATTGTTGATTTGGCAACAGTGATTTAAATGACTCAAAATTGAATTTCAATGCTAATTCAATGGGAAATTCGCCGACAGATAGTAGATTTATGTCCGTCCGGACGTACAGACAGACGGACAAAAAGTATGAAAGTTGGGTATCTGAGGTCATAGCTTTCTAACAAAAAAAGAATTTTTAAGATCCGATGGATAGAACCGATTTTGGAAGGGGGGTACGGACAGACAGACAGACAGACAGACGGACATCGACCGCATGTCAATACCTACTTTTTCATTTTTTTAATTCTTTCGAATTAAAAAAAGAAAAGTAGGCTAAAAATAAGAAAAGCTAATTAAACTAAGCATAATTGTATGCAAAAAATATGCCTTGCCGCTTTCTTAGTCAACAATTAATGATTAATCTAAGAATCACACTCTGCTACATTTTAAGACGTCACACCAAACTGATTCATGAAACAATTATTTTGCTTTTCATATATTTTTAAATAAAGTTTCTCATGCCATTGTTGATTTGGCAACAGTGATTTAAATGACTCAAAATTGAATTTTAATGCTAATTCAATGGGAAATTCGCTCACAGATAGTAGATATATGTCCGTCCGGACGTACAGACAGACGGACAAAAAGTATGAAAGTTAGGTCTCTGAGGTCATAGCTTTCTAACAAAAAAAGAATTTTTAAGATCCGATTGATAGAACCGATTTTGGAAGAACAGTACGGACAGACGGACAGACAGACAGACGGACATCGACCGCATGTCAATACCTACTATTTTTAAATAAATAAAGTTTCTCATGCCATTGTCTATTTGGCAACAGTGATTTAAATGACTCATAATTGAATTTCAATGCTAATTCAATGGGAAATTCGCCGACAGATAGTAGATTTATGTCCGTCCGGACGTACAGACAGGCGGACAAAAAGTATGAAAGTTAGGTCTCTGACGTCATATCTTTCTAACAAAAAAAGAATTTTTAAGATCCGATTGATAGAACCGATTTTGGAAGGGGGGTACGGACGGACAGACGGACAGACAGACAGACAGACGGACATCGACCGCATGTCAATACCTACTTTTTCATTTTTTTAATTCTTTCGAATTAAAAAAAGAAAAGTAGGCTAAAAAATGCATAGCTAGAAAACCTGACAGTTGAGTGACAGATTTATACGTTTGTAACCTTCAGAGGGTTAAACTCAAAATATGTGAGAAATTTTAAACAAAACTACGTGTAACATTCTGCAAACTACAACCTAGCCAAAGCGAAATTATAATGTTGTGACAAAAAAGAATTAATGAAAAAAATCGCATTTGCAAAATTATGCTATCTATTGAGCCGGCATTGAATTGAGTTTTGCCTAAGGTAGAGGGAATACAGTGATTTTTTTTGTAATTGAAGGATTGCAAAATTGAGTTTGCAAAAAAGAATTAATGAAAAAAATCGCATTTGCAAAATTGCGCTATCTATTGAGCTGGCATTGAATTGAGTTTTGCCTAAGGTAGAGGGATACAGTGATTTTTTTTTGTAATTGAAGGATTGCAAAATTGAGTTTGCAAAAAAGAATTAATGAAAAAAATCGCATTTGCAAAATTGCGCTATCTATTGAGCCGGCATTGAATTGAGTTTTGCCTAAGGTAGAGGGAATACAGTGATTTTTTTTTGTAATTGAAGGATTGCAAAATTGAGTTTTGCCTAAGGACACTGCTTGAATTTGGTATGAAACTACAAAAAATAACCATAAATTAAAATTGAATACATATGATTACGGTATGGGGAATGGGGAAACGAACTGGCATACTGCTGTTTGAGGGATTTTAGCGTGTTATTTAAAGAATATCAACATTTGTTGAAACGTAAAATATGCTTCTTCTGCATTGTTAGCTTGGTAGAAAAATATTATATGACTGCATAGAAAAATATAAGCCAGTATTTATAAAGAAAGTTATCAACAATTTTAGTACTGCGAACAGTACAAAAAAGTGTATATAAAAAGATATAACGGAACCATGTTTGGTTAGACCTATTCAAACTGCAAAGTTTGTAACATTTAAGATTTGAAAAAGTATATTACATCATTAAATTTAGCGATCATAATTATACTATTCATGTTTCCCCTTTATTAATCTTTATATGTAAGAGACAAAACATTCATGCATAACTTAAATAATTTAAATGCATCTAGTGCATCTAATAGACAAATTCAAAGAATAATTTAAATAATTTTTAATAAGTTAGTTTTCTTTAAATGGATGAATGATTGGGTTTAATGGGGAAGGGGCATCGAGGGCCAAAATTTTACATACGTTACGATCTTCTATTTAAAAAAGTTAAAATAGTTCATAAAAGTAAGACATGGCATTTAAAAATATTTAGGCATCTAAATCAAAGTATATAGTACTATATCGACTAAAAAAGAAAACAAGGCATGATATGGTTGGTGAGATAAAATGTGACGAACGGATGGGTTTAAAGCATTAAAATGTTTAAGTTCGCTTACACTGTTAAAAATTTTGTGCTTGGTTTCACCATGATATTGGTTCCTAGTAGCTGCAACGGCTGAATGGTGAGACAAATTCAAGATATTTAATAATGTTAATATAGTTTCTAAAGGTGAATGATTGGTTTACGAAATCCAGGCAAAATTTAATGGTCTTCATTAAAAAGTTAAAAAAAAGTAAGACATTTACAAATTAGGCACTTCAAGATTGCTATCATAAGAAACCACATATATGGTTGGGAGATAAACAGTAGACGATGGTAAACGCACTAAATTTTAAGTGCTAGTGTGAAAGCTGGACTGTCGTCTAAGATATGAAAGTGCTCTTTGGAATAGTATAACGTAGCCCTTCAATTCAATAGGCTTGTTTTTTTTGTTATAATTGTTAAACGTTTTTTTAAAATGATTTTTTAAAAAAGTGAACATACTATTTGTAAAAAGACAGTAGAAGTTTGAATAATTACTAGCTTGTTTTTAAACAAGAAAAGGGTTAAGTTTTTCTAAAATTTTATCTCTACATCAAAATGCAAGTGTCCCTTATAAAAAAGTATCAAGTTCTCGTGTACCTGTAGTTCTTCGTTAATTCGAAACAAAAAAAATGCCTAACCATAGATATCATAGTTAAAGTATTAGATTGGCTGATCACGTGGCCTCCAATGCTAACTAGGGGACGCGCATGGAGGCCTTTTAAGCGGGCAAAATTGCCAGTGTTGCTGCCACTTTAAAGAGAAAAATACTACGAAAAAATACCATTTATTTCTAAAATTACAAAAAAAATACTAGAAAAGGATTTAAAGTCGCTTAAAAGATTCCAAAATGCAGCTAGTATTTTTACGATCTTTTTATGTAATTTTAGAATTAAATGGTATTTTTTTTCTTAGCATTTTTCTCCTTAAAGAGGCAGCAACACCGGCAATTTTTCCCTCTTAAAAGGCCTCCATGTGCGTCCCGTCGTTAGCATTGGAGGTCACGTGATCAGCCAATCTAATACTTCAACTATGATACCTATGTGCCTAACTCAAATGATGAAAGTGAAGCCGGCACAGTGACCGTGAAATTACACTTAAAAAAATAAAAAAAAACAGGAGAAATCGTTTTCAGTAGCGCTCATTTCACGGACTAGTGATCACCAAAAGGCATTCTGGTGACATAGAATTTTCGAATTAGCAGTGATGTTAACACAGCAGAAAGTGCAAAGAAAGTTATAAATAAGAATTGCTCCATTTTTATTACTCTTGGCCCAGATCAATTTTAAATTACTTTAACGTGCACCGGATTGCACAATTACCGTTGTTTGGAGACGGGGCAAAGTAATAACTTTCCAAAATGAGATTTAAGGTGTCGAAAGATTAAAAGTAATGAAAACCTTTGTTTTTATATGTTAAATCAACATTAATTGTGTTATTAATTTATCTAATTAATAACACAATTAACACACAATTTTTTGTCCTATTTTATTTAATTAGTTAAGTAATTATATGATACTTGCAATCAAGTGTAAGAAAAGAATTCTGCAATAAATGTCAAGTAACTAATTATGCAATAAATATAATGTAATACTTACAAGTTTATGAATCCGGTGAAAATATGTATATTTTACATGATTGGGAGCGTAAACCTATGAATCAGCAATAATGGTCCGCAAAAAGTCTACTGCCAGAAAACCAAATTACAAGCGGATGCGTTGTTAAATAAGTTCCCATAAGATAATATCATTTTAAGAAACACGGAACTTCTATTTAAATCCTCTTCTGGAACACAAAAACCCAGAATTAAACTTAGAAAATATCAAATTGATTATTTTTTTTAGCTTATCCCATACTATTAACTTTTATAATTGTATCTAAATTGTACTTTCAAAGCAAGAATTTTTTTTACTTTAATTTTTACATTTTTTTAATATTTTCAATTTGTGGTATATTTATATAAGATTTATTAAAGTTTTTTGTTAAAATAAAACAAGCTAAAGTTTAAATGGTTTTTACTTGCATTTATAAGTATGTACTTCACAATTTAAAGTTGATGTTTTTGGTGTTCTTTGGCAGAGAAAATTTGAAAACTGAAAAAAAAAATCAATAATTTTAAAACTTATTACATTAAACATTTACAATATTTTTTTAAATTCTATCTTAATTTCTATGTACAGTTTTGCAGACATGTAATAAAGAAAAATATTTTTGGAAAAAATAAAGTTTTCTTAAAGTTTAAAAAAGTAGCGTTTAAAAAAAAGCTTAAAAAATTTAGGCTTAGTTTTGCTTTTTATGTAGCTTACTTCAAAAGAATTTCTTGACAAATTATTTTTTTCTTACAGTAAATGTTACGTTGGAGGTAAACTTAATCGAAAGTAATGTTGGTTATATTGTCGTATTTATTTTATAGTCTAAAATACCTCGAATAATGTTTGGGTACAGTGTCCCCTTAAAGAAAAATAATATTTAAATTCTAAATTATTCTAACACTAGGATTTAAAAATGTGGTTTAAAAATATTAATGTGATCATATGTTTAGTTAAGGTAGATCTTATGAATAGCCAAAAACCCTAAAAGCTATGACAATATTCAAATTCACATGAAATATTGCAAACTATGATGCGATTTACTTTTAGAAGTATTGAGAAATGACAGTGATTTCTCAGGATACACTATATATTTCTATAACATCTACTTATTGGAAACAATAAAAAGGACTTATAAGAGCAACAAAATCAAATGCAATCTTTATATAAGAAGAGCTAAAGATTTCATATTTTCTTTTACGTTAAATATCACTTAATCTCAACATAACCGATTACATCAATCCTAAAATAAGTGTCGATTTCAAAACCCAATTCAACACCGAACATGAAATAATTTCAGTATAGCTATGTAACAACAACGTTTAGGTGTTGAATCCACTGAAGCGTAAGCACAGCTAGGAGTAAACACCAATTATGGGTACGTAATTTGGATTACGTTTCATAATAAGTTTGTATCGGAAAATAGATTTGGTTGCAACTAAAATTGTTATTGATCACTTTGATTGGAAAGGCAGAGAAAGTTCAGACTGATTACGATATGAATTTAAATCGGAAGTATATATAGCGCGGGTAAGCTACTTTTGGGAAATTTTGATATTGGATACCTGTTTAGTGTTAACAATGGTAGGTGTTAATGTTATTTTTGACTATTTTTTGGTTCAACAAATAAATTTGTTTTTAATACTTTATTCAGTATTTACTAATCAGTAAATTTTTAAATTAATTTTTTAAAATGGATTTTAATAATTTGTTAAAAGTGACTGTTATAAAAAATAACTATTCAATTTTGCTGACAATATTAATGTTTATTTAATTATATTTGATCGATTTCAAAAGCTATAAATTTAGTTTATTATTTAGAAATTATATTTTAAAGAGAAAAAATAATTAAAAAAGCTTTTTTGTATTATGAAATGAAAATTTAAGTATGTAAGATAACAGAGTTCTTAACTATCCATCATATATAAAAAAATAATTTTATAGCTGTTATGAAATTAGTAAAAGTAAATGTGCTATTTATTTCAATTAACGAGAGAGAACAATTATTGTAAATCTTTCAAAATTTAAAAAAAATTAAATCTCTACAGAAATTAATTTATTTTTATTGTATAATTTCTATTGAATGTTTTAGTTATATAAATGAATCACTAAATACAAAAAGGTTTATCTCCACCATAAAGATTTCCAAAAAGGTTTTATTTAGTAAAATTAGGGAAACAAAATATGCTGTTGGAAAATTCTCCAATCAGAATGACCCCTTTAGTGATTAAAATCGATTTATGTTTTAAAACATTGAATCTTTCCAGATTATCTTGTTAACCCTAATCACGGCGACGAGCGCCTACCCACCGGACCTTTCCTACTTCAGGACCGGCAAAACCCTCCCACCCTACGGCATCCCAGTCGTGTCCCCTCCGGCCGAAAAAGAAGTCGAGATCGAAGAAATCATCAAGAAGCTGTCCCTCGACAAGAGCTGGCCGTTCGACAAAGAAATCGAACTCGAGAAAGAAAGCGGGTACGGAAAAGAACTCGAGTACGGAAAAGAACTCGGGTACGGAAAAGAACTCGAGTACGGAAAACTACTCGGGTTGGGAAAATTCGGGCTAGGAGAACTCGAATCGGGAAAAGAACTCGAGTTTTCTAAAGAACTCGCTAGTCTCAGTAAGATTGCCGGGTTTGAGAAGACGCTGGGATTGGAGAAATCGTATTTTCAGAGATCGAATCCTTTCCCATGGGCTCTGTATGAGAAGTATTTTGGGCTCAGTAGGAGGTTGACATTCGAACAGGCCATGCTGTTTGAGCTGTATAAGCAGTACGGGTAAGTTGTAGCTTTGTGATAAAATTTCATAATTGTTTAACTTTCTTTGTTTAGGTGGCATTTAAAAAAATACCCGAAGTACCTAATTGTGTGGCATTTGTACTTTCGGCATACTTTGACATCCACAAAGAGCTCAGATTAATTTTAATTTAAGTATAAAAATTGGCGGCGAGAGCCACCTAGATGATAAAGGGAAATAAAGGCTTTCAGTTATGGGTGAATTGCTGCGCATGCAAAAAGAATAATGCACCAAAATGCAGCCCCAGTAAAAAAAGAATATTCAATGATATACTATCTTCTTCTTGGGCACTAACAGTCTTGAACTGGCCAGGCATGTCCCAATGAGCATTTGCCATCCTAATATACTTTGGGCTACGTCTCTTCAGTTGTAAAGTCCTTCTGGGGCCCGGATGGCCGAGTGGTTTGCATCGGAGACCATTACGCTAGCAACCTGCGCGCTGTAACGGGTGCGGGCTCGATTCCCACCTTCACCCTGGGTGTACTTCCTTTCTCTGTGACAGTAAAAATTCTTTCTGTGTCGGTCTTACTTGACGAAGGCTTATAAGCGGGTCTCTGATCAAGCACACAAGCCGGAATATATATGTACCTACCCTAAAGTCCTTCTCGACCGCTTTCAGACACTTAGTTTGTGGCGACATCTTCCCCTTGTTACTACACTGGGAAAAAGTTTGGTGCAAGTCTACACCTGAAACTTTCTGCTGCCACCACTATACTTGAAGCGTTAATGTACCAACTTTGTGGTAAAACCATGACTTTCATGCCCCGCAAAACTTGTAAATCAACGCTCCAAAGAGTGGTGGCAGCTAAAAGTTCCAGGATTCCAGTTCAATCTTGCACCAAATTTTTTTTAAAACTGTGTACTGTTTTAAGGGTGAATAAGACCGAAAGACCGAGGGTCTCCAAACCAAAGTGCCCTTGTGTTAATCCAAAAATTATTTTTTAGCCACATTTCTCGGGCCGCATTAAATAGTTTTATAATTGCTTTTTATGTATGATAAATGTAGCTCGCTTACAGGGCACTATAATTCCACCTTTTGAAATTGGTTTGAATATTTAAAAAAAAATCAATAAATATTTTACAATAAAACTTTCGGATCAATTTTTAAAAAAAAAAAGTGGGATTATAAAGATCTGTAACTCAGCTACATTTATCATATAAAAAAAACAGTTTATAAAATATTCAATACAGTCGGAGAAATGTGGCTTAGTTAATATTTTTTCCATTGGATTAACACATTTTGGTTTGGTCTCATTAGCTGCTAACGACATATGTTAATGAAATATATATTTGTAATAAATATTATATTTAAATATTTCTTCAATTCTAACCCAATCCAGATACTATGGACTGTGGGTTGCCAAAGAGCTGAAGCGGAGGTTCAGCATAGCAAAAGAACTTGGTCTTATAGGACGAGAAATTGCATTCCAGGAGGCCATTTCTTTAGGACTCTTCAGAGGAATCGGACTTGAGAAGATTTTCGAGGCAGTCAACAGGGCGATCGGAGCGGAAAAGACTTTTGAATCTGATTCGCAGCTCAGCTTTTTCAAGTTTTAGGCAGTTCCAGCTAAAATTAAAAGGTAAAAAATTTTGATGTTGATAAATCGAGTTTGCATCAAAAGTAGGAAATGTCATCTTTTATGGTAATGCTAAATATGAAGAAAAACTACAAAATCAATTTCCCTAAATTTCTAGAAACTAAAAACGAGGAAATTACTTGAAATGAACTTTGAGTATTTCCTCGATTTTGACGATACCATTTCCAATAAAAAAGTTCTGTGCGAACTTTTAAGTAAATTAAGAAAATTAGTTGTACTTTTATCAAACTAA
The DNA here is from genome assembly GCA_019343175.1 of Oedothorax gibbosus. Classification (NCBI taxonomy): domain Eukaryota; kingdom Metazoa; phylum Arthropoda; class Arachnida; order Araneae; family Linyphiidae; genus Oedothorax; species Oedothorax gibbosus. Next base: position 41,610,045 of record CM033280.1, read on the forward strand.
AATTCTTTTATTTACTTAAATGTCTTTTAAAAAAGATTAAAGAAATTAAAAAAAAATCTTTTTGAGGAAACACAATTGATCGCCATGAGTTAAGAACAACATATTTTGGTTCACACATTCATTACACATTTTTTTGTGTTTTTGCGTTTTTATTTTAGTCATCAAAATCACAACCAATTAACGTTTTTAAAAACTAATTTCAAGAATTCTAAAACATGGTCATTTACAATTTTTTTCCAAGTAATATTAAAATGCTCAAAACAATTTGGGGAGCACTTTGCTTACTTTTGTCAACTCTTTCAGTTCCAACTTTCTATTTTTTTATTATAAAAATCTAAAATTTGTGAAATAGATTCATTATGCATCTAGAATAAAATGGTAAAACACAGGGAAATTTTTTTACTTTTTTAACTAAAATTTTAGGGGGGAAAATTGGAATCATAACTTTTGAATAAATTATTACAATAATTTTTCAAAATTTTATTTTTTAAAATAGTTCAATAAATACGTTAGTGAAAAAAAAGTGCAAGATGATGATTCCAAATTGGGGGTGAAAAGGTTTTAACCATGCGCTCCCCTAATTGATATGAGCAGTGTAGTTTAAGTATGTAAAATTCAATTATTGCATAGAAAGTTCATTTTTCTAATTTTTATTACAATAAAAGTATATTTTGACCAACTTCTAACACCCTTAATAAAATGTAGTTTTATAGTTTTGTTGGTTTTACTAGCTTTATTTTTTTGCTATTGTTATACTGTTTGTACAGAAAGAAAATAATTTTTTTAAAACTTCTTTCAACATGTTGCAGTTTGAAACTAAAGGAGAAAATGATGTTGGCCCTTCGATATGATTATGTACTAGGAAGATATGTATAAGTTTAGGATTATGTTTTGTTTAGTTTTGTGTACAAAATAAATTTATTTATTTTTTTGTAAAAAAAATTTTGCTATTCATTGTTTGAAATAATTTTAAATACTTAAACTTAAAATTACTTATTTATGCTGTATCGTTATACCAGAAAATATGAGTAAGCTTGTAAGTTTACTCCGGTTTTTGTAACGTTACTCCATAAACTTAGAGTAAGCTTACTTCCTCTTAAACGTAGCAGTAGTAAATTACTCATGTTTTGGAAACTTGCTGAAATGGAAAAAAGGCCCAATCCACCAAAATGCAGCTCCATTCGAGAACAAAAGTGTACGGTAAAAACATACATTTATATGTAATAATTGTCAAATCCGATAAAGCGCGGATTGTAATTATAGTTCGGATTAACCGTGTTTGGAAGCAATACGACTGTATGAGGGGGTGTCCATAAATTACGTTAGGCGGTTTATTTTATAGTTTTTTTTGTAAGATTTCTTAAGATTTGGCTCGAACCCCTACCTTCTCAACTTATCCTATGTGAGATTTTTCAAAATCAGTATGTATACTGTAAAAATTAGATTTATTTCAAAAAACACAATTTGATTTATTATTTTTATTGACGAATAGTTAAGACTAGTTTTTAAGATATTATAGATCGTAGTATATTCATCATAGATCGCCCTGCATTTTCTCAAGAATTAATATATCCATGGGATTTAAGGTAAAACCATCTGCATGACTATCATTCGGTAAAATTTAATTTTCACACAATAAGCAAAAATATACAAATGTGGTTTTCATCAATTAGTATATAAACGAACAAAAATGTAGCAACGAAACATAAACGAATTACAAGAATATTTTAAAAACTATTCCTTATCGACACATTTGAGAGACCAATGCCTTAAGAGTGTAGAGTATGGACTTTTGAAATAAAATAAGGAAGTGAATTTTTAAAGGTGTTTTTTTTTGCAAATTAGCAATTCCTTTAGCCTTCGAAACTATTTTACGGTCGAATTCACAGTAAAAACAAATTTAATTTAGCCTAACAGTGTAATGGTAAAAGTGCCTCTATCACACTGCTGTGAATTTATATTTGATGAAAAAATTATTGTGTGGTTTTCTAAACTGGTCGTGAATGGATGCAATAAGGTTCTCTGTTTAAAATGCTATTGGAGTAAGTTGTTCATGAGACGCTGTAAGTCGTGAAAACATCAATTTGCTGTAAAAAAAACTATACAACACTGATGTAAAAAGTAACCGCAAAATGTTCTGTAATTTTACAGAAATTGTTTACAGTGTAGAGCAAACTTGGTCTTGAAGGATAAAAATGCCCAAAACTTAAAGCTTAACTTTAATGCGTAACCATTGCCAAATATTCAGCTAGTACTACACAATTACGATAATTGTAGTATAAATCCCGATAGACAGTTGTATAATTAAAAAAAATATGATATTGAATTATTTTTTTCGTTATAAAGTAGTTAAAAAAGCGTCTTCATGAAGTAGGACTGTTATGGCATATTATGTCATTTTGGAGTGTCTCAAGCTTGACCATTACACTTGTCCGTTGGCTACTTTTTTTTAAATTCTTGATTTTATCTTAAAAGTAAGATTAAAATTTTTACAAAAGAACAAATATGCCTAAATAAAATTTTACATTGCAGCTACACTCTTAAAACAAACGAGCGGTTTTAACTAAGTCTGAGTTAATTTCCACTCCTTTCCGTGCCGAAAATGCACTTCTCCTATAGGAGTGAATTTCACTCTTTTTCGGAGTGGGTAAAAGAAATAAAAGAAAACAATCTGCGTCCTACACTCTTAAAACGAGCGGTTTTAACTCAGTCTGAGTTAATTTCCACTCCTTTCCGGTGCCGAAAATGCACTTCTCCTATAGGAGTGAATTTCACTCTTTTGTTTTAAGAGTGTACACTGTAAAAAAAGCATTAGATTAAAAAAGCAAAGCGTAAGATTACAGCACATTTTGCGGTAGTTATTTTTTTTACATTACAGTGTTATGATGTTTGTTTTACAGCAAATTGATGTTTTCTTGACGTTCTGAGTCACTTCACTAGTATTTAAACATAGAAGATGGTTGCATCCAATCGCTGCCAGTGAAGCAAACGTTTTCACCGATACCGCACAATATATTTTTATCACATATAAATTTGTAGCACAGCGTAATGACAGCACCTTTACCATCACACTGCGATAGTAAATTAGAGGAATATTTTTAATATACTGTAGAATGTCAAAAAGTGCAATAAATGACATTGATCCATCAAAAAATGAAAGTTGAGCATTAAAATAAATATAAACTCCTAATAGGAGTATACTGCACTCATTGTCACGAGCACAGTAATATATATTAAAGAAGATATATAACTCATATTTGGCTAAACTTAACTTTTAATAACTAACATAATAAACTAAACATAACTAAGTCATAAACATAAATTGGTGAAGGAAGGTGTACATGGAAAATAGTAGCAACAGTCAGAAATTCATCAGAGTTTAAATATACATGCTCTAGTTATACAGATTCAGAATTTAAGTTATACAAATATTACAATTATTGGTGGTTGTTGAAGTACGTTGTTCTTGAACTGCTCTCGCTCAACCCGCCACAGGAGTTCCTCCTCCACGCCTAATCGGGATTAACTAGCAAAATATATAAGAATAAATGTGTATTGCATGGTCCATAAAAATAATTAAAAAATAATTTTAATTTACAGCCCTAATAATAGTCATAATATCCCTATGCACGACATGAAATTCAACCGACCTTAGAACACGCTTTCCCCATCACTCCTTCAATGCCAAAATGTGGTGATGAAAAAAAAATGAAAATTCCTGAAGGGGAACAATTGTAAATAATAAATGTCGAAGTCATAATATACTGAACTATGAACCAAGAGTTAAGTTACCAAGCTCCAGTAATTGATGTCAACTGGTGTAAAATTTTTTATTAAGGATTGTGAAACTCTTTTTTTTAAATGTGGTATTTAAGAAGAGATAGTTGGGTATTGCTTTTTTAGTTCTGAAAATTGTCGTGTGGGTGAAGAGTGTTAGTTTTATTAGAGATGAATCAGGTAGGAATTTGATTAAAACGTCGAATTTAATATATTTTATAAAAAATTGTATAATTTTTCTTATTTTTATTTCAGTTTTTAAGCTATTGTTTATAATTTTATATTCTGTATTTCCAGAAGTTGCTGTTTTATTTGTAATTAAGTATTTTTCTTAGGATGTATTTTGTTTTTTTATACATAAGTTGCACAGCTTAGATTTAATGCAACTGTTAACTATAAATAAACTATTAACTTTATCAAGCATGCATTATTGGGAGCTGGCGTTCAGATATTTTGCCTGACTTTTTAGTAATTTGATAGTTGTTAATGACAAATTGGTTATTTAATAACTGTACCATGTCCAAAAATTATTGGGGGCTGGGGAGCCCAGTCGGTTAGGCATTCGCCTAGAATGCGAAAGGTCCCAGGTTCGGGTCCGGGCATCGCCAAAATAACTGCCGACCTATAAACGGTCAAAAATGTCCAACGAATAATACCTCGTGTAGAGGGAGTTCACGTTAAATATCCTTCAAAGTCCTAATGTCGCCCTTAACGGTTGCGTTGGGCGCCTACTCAGGTGTCGGTTCGTCACTTGACTGTGTTTCTAAAATATGACGCCCGTCGCCAAAAGACCTCGTGTAGCTCTAGTGCGACGATTTTTCAAACTAAACTAAACCAACAATTATTGTAATGGGTAATCTAGCTAGAAATTTAGAATATAATACTGTTTGTATAAACAATTTTTTAACACCTTAAATACGGATCGTTGTGACTCCAATATAGCTTGCGGCAATCTCTAATCAGAATTTATTTTAAACGAATAATTAAACTTCTATTTCTTAGTATTTAGCATTAGAATTTGTTAAGAAATAATTTGGTAAAGTTATGTGAAGTTAGATTTCACTTTTTGAAATTTTTATCAAATGTGTTAAACTTGAACTATTTTGTATATTTAAACTTTTTCAGCATACATCTGAGACCTTTGGTATAACTGTTCCTTGACTATTTGTTAGGAGTCTTTAATAAATGGTAATTATAAACGAAACAAATAAAATTCTGAAAAAGAAAATTGACTCTTCTAATTTTATATTGCTCTCATTTGTAAAAGAAAAAAATTATTCAGCTATTTTGCATTGTAAAAGTCTAAATTGAAATGACACGCCGTTTGGGGCTAATTTTGTTTTGTGATGCATAATGTTTGGTTTGGAAGTGGTAACAAGTAATATTTACTGTCACAAACCTACCACAACAAACCTACTTTAACTACTTTATTTCAGTAGATAGCATATTAGACACTTCAGTTATCTTTTTTAATTAATAATGCAACATCTTTACTCCATTATTATCATGTCTATTTGACAAACCATCTTAAAGACCACAATGAAGTTACAACAAGAAAACACAAGGTGTTAGTAGATAGCCTATTAGACATATCAATTACATATTTAATTAATAGTTAAAAATCCTTACTTAATTATAATTACGTCTATTTGAAACATCTTAAACATCACAATGAAATTACAGCAAGAAAACACAAGGTGTTTTCCCGACCCACTTTGGAAATGGGTCACACACATGTGAAGAAAAACCCACAAGTGAATCATCAATGGTGAATTGTGTTTTACAATACTCGGTTAAAGTGATGAACAACCCTGTTTAATAAATGCCATTCATAAAAAATGCAATACCTGTGGTTATTTTTTGTTGTTGATAAGTTAATCTTCTTTGTCAAGGTTCGTTTTTATGTTTACGAGTGGTATTTTTTTAAAGCCTGAATTTGTAGTATTTCAGTTCGTTTGAAACAATGCGGGTTAGAAAACTGTTGGATTGAAGTGAAATTGATGTTTTCAAAGTTAAAATGTCACATGTGTTCTAGTATTTTTTTAATTTAAAAAAATAGAAGAATTTTAATTCTTGTATATACTTTGTTTTGCCTACATTTTCCTAGTTTGAGACAGTAATCACATTGTGAAAAAGTCATTAACTATTCTTATTTTAAAAAATATTTAACTTTTATTGGAAAATATCGTTTAGTTTTCTTTTTAAATTTAATTCAATCTCCAACGTTTGTGATCGTTAGTTGTGTTGAAACTTCACAAATTTGTAATAGTATGTCATCACTACAATTCTTGCACTCAAACCAAACAATATTTCAATGTTGTGTTTTTTACACAAGTGTTGTGTTTCATTTGTGCTGTTTGAACCAGAGATTTTTTCTGAGTGCATATTTGATTTAGTCAAGTCCCTAAATTATGTTTATTTTTTTTAGGTGCTATTACTTCTTGCGCTTGCAACAGTATCAAAAGCAGGATTGTTGGAACCAGGATTATTGGATCCGAGACTGCGACCAGATTCTTTGCAGGGTGGATTTCACCACAGGCCTCCTTATGATTCGACCATAGACTTCTACAAGGCAAGATACTACGCCAAGAAAGCTTACGACATAGCAACGCTTCGAAACAAAATCTTCGGACTTGGAAACGGTTTCTATGGTTACAGATATGGATCGAATTTCAGAAAGCCACACTTCGGATCCTTCCCAGAATATTTAGGACTAAAATATCAATCCTCAGGACTAGCTCATCCAAATTTTTATGGTAAAAGTGTACGATTTCACGGTCCAACCAACTATGGAAGTTCCTATTCACAAAACTTTGCGTCTGGTAAAGGTTATTCCTACAGCTTATCAAAACTTCAGCCATCACCGATTGATTATAACTTACCACGGCATTTTAAAATGAATCCTCTTTCTCCTGGATATAAGTATTCCTACTTTGTACAAGGCCCATTTTCAAAATTTGGAACACAAATACCATTTAAAGGCTATAATACCATTTATGGAACAAGATATACCGGATTTCCTAGTCAGTTAGCACAGTGGAAATCGAAAGTTCCATCGTGGTATGATTTCCCAATGACCAATGTACCTGGGTTTAAAGGCTATGATACCATTTATGGAATGAAATATACTGGGTCTCTTGGTCCGTTTGTACAATGGAAGTCAAAAGTTCCGTCGTGGTACAATTTTCCGATGACCAATAAAAAAGTTCAATCGTGGTACGATTTTCCAAAGACCAATATACCTGGGTTTAAAGGATATGATACGATTTATGGAACAAGATATACTGGATTTCCTAACCAAATACCTTCATTAACAAGCAAAGTACCAGCATGGCACATGTTCAAAGACTTCAAAGGATATCCGAACGTCTATGGCCATGTAAGCTCCGGTTTCCCAAGTCAAAACATTCCTAGTATGCTTGATTTAAATTATGGCCCTTTACATTTTGACATTCCAAACAAAAAAGAAACTATATTCGACGTGAAATTTGATACTGTAGATTCTGGCGTGACACATCCAAAAGGAACTGTATTGATTAATCCAAATTATAATCCTTCATTTCATAATAAAGGTACTGGATATGACCTAAATTATAGAGCCATTGGCCCTGGAGTTATAAGTAAAGAAGGAGAAGAATTTTTTAATGAAAATCCTGTTCCTGAATTACCAGTTGTTGGATTTACATTTCCGAATAGTGGAAACACCGAACCTGAGAAGCTGGCGATACCCAGTGGTGTCGACTTCCATGAGGCACCAGGACATTATGAGTTGAACCATCAAGTTTAAAAAATAGACATTAAAAACATGTTATAAATTGTTAAATAAAAGAATATCAAAAACTAATAATATTTTTTTATAGTGGGGGAAATAATGCAATAGTTAGTTTTACCTAATAAATTTTTTATTTGCAATCACTCATATTTTATTAAATTCAGCTATCTGTTTGTAGTACACGTCCCACATTATGAAAATGACACTGTACTTGGCACATAAAATAGCTTGTTGTATTTACGGGGACTTAGTAAAAAAATAATTCTGGAGAGGGATGATCCCTTCCAGCTTTTAGTTTTAAATTAATTATTATGAAATAAAATAAAAAAAACTTGGGACAAATTTTGGATTTTGAGAGCGCCTCCTCAGCCCTATGCTGCTACGCTCTTCCTAGACAACATTTTCAAAAATATTTGGGGTCTAGAAATGAAAATATCAAATTCTCTCTGGAAGAGTAACATGAATATCACACTAATTTTTTAGCTCTAGTTTTTGAGCGTCACTTGACTGTGGTTCTAAAATACGACGTCCGTCGCCAATAGCCCCTCTAGTGCGACTTTAATTCAAAACTAAACTAAACTAGTTTTTTTAGATATTAGCGTTTTTTGCTTCAAAGAGGTGGTCAGAAAAAATGTTAACTAAAAAAAAACACAAAAATGTTAGTTTTATAAGTTTTTTTTAAATAATTTTTTATGTGTCTTTAGTTTTACCTAATTGAATGAATATCTAACGTTTTCAAGCAAAAGACGAAAGTTTATGTTGTATAAAATATTATTTAAGTGTAATTTATCGGAACACTATTACATTTATTTAAAAGTTATACTATTATTTTAATTACAATACTTAAAAGTAATAAGAAAACAATTGTACGAGTTATTTTACCTGTGGCTCTGCGAGGAAAAGCAAACTATCTTACTGCTTCAACGGCATTTGAAAAACTTATTTGAAAAGTTAAAGAGTTGTTATAACATGAAAATATTAATAACTCATTAGAATTCTTTCGAATTTTCATATTAAAACTACCAAAAGAAGAAAATAAACGTACATAACTTTCCATAAATTTATTTCTTTAATACATAACTTTCCATTAATTTATTTCTTTAAATTATCATGAGAGATTTCATTAGTTCTTGTTTGTATTTGAGTTGCTTATTTGCATAGCACTTCAAACCCCGTTTGTATAAGAGCAACACCAATGGTTTCTTTTAATAAAGGAATACTTAGCTTTTCATATTCAAAACAGAACTAAATGAAGTTCAAGGTTTGGGTCGGAACAGAACCTACCATTACCTAACAAAATTACACCCTAGAAATTTGAACACAATTTTTCGCAATTCTCTCTGTAAAAAACTTTACAACTATTACGGAACTGTGGAAATTCCATATATCATTACCATTTTGTTCGCTCACGCAAAAAACGAGAAAAAAAAATCGAAACTATTTCCGCCTTGTGAATTGACCTTTATGGGAACGCAAACAAATTAGCCGGTGTCGTTTCACAGTGTATTGTTGAGAGGCAAGATGTAGGTCATTTGAACTCCTTTTCTATCTTTCACTTTCAACCCAAAATAACTAAAACCCTACATGAATAACTGAAATCTAAGTTAGAGGTAGATAGGTTGGTGCATATATTTTCCGGATGTGTGCTTGATCAGAGACTCGCTTATAAACCTTCGTCGCCTACCCGACGGCGCAACGGTTAGGGAGCTAGCCTTTGGAGCCTCTAGGTTCGGGTTCGAATCCCGGTAAGGCATGGATGTTTGTGTTTGTCGAGTATATGCGGAGTAAGTGCTCGTTAATTCTGTTGGGTCCGAAAGTCCTGTCGGCGGTCATTGCGCAGTTTCCCACGGTTACAGGTCCCTGGAGACTATTTCCCTCCCCTTCAGGGACATGTCTAAATTGTGGAGGTGGAGATAGATGACAGCATCTGTCTTATATGTGTGTGCATGTCGTGCCGTCCTTCTTGACGATGGTTTATAAGCGGGTCTTTGGGACCAAGCACACAAGCCTGAAAATATATGTCCACCGACCAACCAACTAAACCTTCGTCAAGTAAGACAGACACAAGCAAAATTTTTAATGACACACAGAGAGAAAGTACACCCAAGGCGAAGGCGGGAATCGATCCCGCAGGAGCAGTGCGCAGAACTGTTAGCGTAATGGGCTGTGATCAAACTCACTAGGCCACCCGGGACCCAGCCATATATGAATAATTGAATTCTTAAAGAAGAGAAGAGATGTCTAAAACCAAGCACTTTTGCTACTTGCCTTTACACCAAACAGATATTAGCAAACTCGATTTTTGATTAAGATGCCAGTTCAATATTTATCAAACCAATCAAAATGGCATTGATAGAAATCTCAAATTCTCAGTTGTAGAAATTCGAGTAATAACCAAGCCCTATGTCAGTAAAAATATTGAGCGTTAACGAACCAATATAATCACCTGCTACAAAATGTATAAATATTGCACAATGGAGATGTTTCAGTTCTTGAGTGGCAACAGTAATGATGGAATGAAAATAAATTCTTTCTTTTACTTATGGATTGGTGAATTACTTTGAAGACTTTTTGTACGTAGTTCTGGTTTTAAGATCATAGATTTTGAAGGATACTAACTCATCCTACCATATTGTATAATCTAGAGCAGTTTTTTACAATTAATCTCCAAAACTAGTACACAATAACAATTTGTTCTTGATTTCAAAGTTAAAGGTCGGTTTCCTTGCCATAGTAGGGTAAGCGTTTTTCGCCACAGGACTATTAAGGGAGAATGAGCCTGAACGACAGTTGGTCTCCAAACCAAAGTGCCTCAATGTTAATCCAATGTGAAAAAATTATTTTCTAAGCCACACATTTCTCCAGCTGTATTGAATATTTTTACAAGCATATTTTTCAAAATGCTAAATATAAATTACTTACTGGTCTCTATAATCTCACTTATTGTAATTGCTTCGAATATTTTCTGTAAAATTATTTATTTAAACATAAAAAAATATTCGAACCAATTTTGAAAAATGGGATCGTAGCGGCCTGTAAGTAAGCTACATTTATCACATTAAAAATACCGTTTGTAAAAATATTCAGTACAGCCGGAGAAATGTGGCTTAGAAAATGTTTTTTTTTCTAAATTTGATTAACACAGATGCATTTTGGTCCAAGAGACACATAAATATTAATAGACACAAAGCTCTGTGCTGACTTAAACGCTAGAACCTTTCACAAGTATTTTAAGAATCGTTAAAATCCTCCAAAAATGACATTAATATAAACTACCTTTCAAAATAAATTGAAAAATAAATTAAATGAATTTCTGACTTTATTTTGGTTTTACTAACACAATTTTTAAGAGAAATAAATGTAATGCTAAGTCAACTGATTATCGTGTTTACTTGGTTATTGAATAATGTAAGTAATAAAATGTCATAGTTTTTTTTTAAAAAAATTGTAAGTCAACGCGAGGCTTCAATTGAAAGTGTAAGACCTTAAGCGAACTTAGTTTTCGCACACAAGTGAGGGTAATACTTTCTACCGTAAAAGTCATATTTATACTTATGTCGTGTTTTATTACTTCTAATGCAAAAGTAAATTTATCCTCAACAACGCAATTACAGTTTTATTTGTATCATTAATATGGGATTTGAGTTTGTGTTTATGCACAAGGTTACTTGCTTATAATGCAGGAAACCTCCAAGGTAAAAATAAAATTGCACTGTATGCATATGGGTTCGAGGCTGAAATAACTTTTGTGTAGATACTAAACTTTCAAAAGTCAATCATTGTGTAATAACACTTATAAAATATAACTTTGGTCCGAGTTGTAATAAACATAATTTTCTAGGTTAGTTAGAAAAGAAATTTATGGAAAAAACACTCCGTTAAAAACAATTATTAAAGTGGTTTCCGTCAATGTACGGGGATTCACGGACATTTTCGCTTTTTGCATAGGGAACTTGAAAAATTTATATGCTTTTATTTTTACCTAACCAAGCAAATAAATTATTATTTGACAATAGCAAAAGGGAATTACAGTTTTTTTCTGCTTGATTTTTCTCTTAACTAAACACACTAAATACGTCACGATCATTTGGAAGCAACATCCCTTTTAACGATCCCACAACCTATTTTCCCTGTAATGTTCGTCTCTAGCCAATAATAACTTTTCCATATGTATTATTCTAATTACTATATTTCCTCTATATATGTAACTGTAATATCCCTGCTTAAATACAAATGAAAATGTAAACTCGTTCTCTCTCTTAGTTCTTGATCTTTCTTACAGGTTTATTTTTTATACATTATGAGTTAAGTATTAATTTGTTAAATTGTCCATTAAAGTTAATTTTAACTTAAATTTAGTATGTCTTCCTTCTACTTAATGTAACGACTCAAAAGCTTTATATCTGTTCTCTTTGCAATGAGTGCATCATGCTGTTTATGATACCTGAAGAAAGTTTCTGATCAATTTTTGTCAGTAATTTTTAATCTCACATAAACACGTTGTGTCTTTTTTAACGTCTACTTCCTCTGTGATTAGCACGGAAGTGATCTTCAAAGCTTCCTGACACTCATGCTGAGATTTTTTATATTTACGGTCTTTTAAGTAAACAGGCATTGCATGTCAATGTTCTTTTTATCTCTTCAAATGTTTTTTTCAAAAATTCTAATGGTTGACGTTAAACCTATGAGGGTTGTTTGGTTGGATTTACATAGTTGGGGAATTGCTTCGCTTGAGACCAGACATCATCCAAATATTTTGCCGACTTGGTGGCGCAACGGTTAGGGAGCCAGCCTTTGGAGCCTCTGGGTTCGGGTTCGAATCCCGGTAAGGCATGGATGTTTGTGTTTGTCGAGTATATGCGGAGTACGTGCTCATTAAATCTGTTGGGTCCGAAAGTCCTGTGGGCGGTCATTGCGCAGTTTCTCACGGGTATAGGTTCTTGGAGACTATTTCCCTCCCCTTCAGGGACATGTCTAAATTGTGGAGGTGGCGACAGATGGCAGCATCTGTCTTCTATGTGTGTTTATGTCGTGACCGTCCTTCTTGACGATGGTTTATAAGCGGGTCTTTGTGACTAAGCACACAAGACTGAAAATATATGTCTACCAACCAATCCAAATATTTTTTTGAGAATGTATCTAACTTTTATTGGCTTTACACAACCAATACACGCATTGTAATTAAGTGTCAATTGACGGCCACGTGAGACGAAGTCTACACCTGAGTGGGCATCCAACGGAATGGGACTTTCAACTCTACAGATATAATAGGAAAATGCATCGCAATGTAATCTAATGCAGTGATTTTCGAGGGATATCTTTTTTCTAATACGCGAATTCATCGACAGTATGGCTAGGGAGGAAAAAAGAACCTTTTTAAGTGAAATGCTCGTCGATTGTAGGCCTTGAACACTGGGTGAATCCTCTAAGGGATACTCAAAGCAGTCAAAGTCTTAAATAGTTTTCACTTCATGAGAATTAAATTTCTATTTCCAGCTAAAATATAAAATTTTTCAGAACATTTAAAACTTTTTATGTTAGTTTTAGTTTGAATTACCGTCGCACTGGAGCTACACGAGAGCTATTGGCGACGGACGTCGTATTTTAGAACCATAGTCAAGTGACGAGCCGACACCTGAGTAGGCACCCAACGCAACCTTTAAGGGCGACTTAAGGGCGACGGTTCCGTTGGGACTTTGGAGGATATTTAACGTGCACTCCCTCTAAACGGGGTATTATTCGTCGGACATTTTTGACTGCACGGGCCGTTTATAGGTCGGCAGTTATTTTGGCGATGCCCGGACCCGAACCTTGGACCTTTCGCATGCTAGGCGGAGGCCTAACCGACTGAGCCAACCAGCCCCTATATGTTAGTAAATCATTTAAAAGACGCATCCATACTTAATATCGTATAAAACAAATATGTGTCGCATGAAAAACTGACCATCTTTCGACGGGTTTATAGATTTTATCCCTCTTCTGGTTTTAAGTAAGTTGGCCTCGGTTATTAAGCAAAAAAATCCGATGAAATTCACCGTACTAGTTTGAGAATTTCTTAAAGTGCTATTAGGGAAAGAACTATTTTCCAATTAATATTTTTCCATGAGATATGGAGCGGTGAAGTTAATGGGATCATAGATGATTTACTTCAGTGCCGGATTTAAAGACCCAGGGCCCCTAGGCACTTGACATTTGGGGCCCCCCACCATCTCGAAGCTACTTTGGAAATTTAGCAAATTAAATACACTAGTACAGGACACATAATTTTTTAATCGACTTTAATAAACATCAAAATAATACAGTATGTTACTAAAGTTATTCCATAAAATTTATAAAATCACACGGCGACACGACGAACTTTCTTCTGTGCAAAAGAACGAATGGCGTCATCATAGTCAATTGACTGTATTATTTATGACTCTATGTACATTACTGAGAGTGAGTTGAGCCTGTTCTCTCCTATGTTAGATCTTAAGTAATTCTTTACTCTCTTTAGCACTGAAAACGACCGTTCTGCTGAGGAGTTTGACGCTGGTGTACACAACTGCATTCGGAGAGCAATTTTAGGCGATTTTTTGGTGATTTTATCTTTTTAAGGGCCCCCTTCGTGACTGGGCCCCTAGGCCCGGGCCTTGTAGGCCTGGCCGAAATCCGGCACTGTTACATTGAAATATAGAAATGTTGCATTGTATAGAACAAAGTTTGAAAACTTTTTATTGTCTGAGTACAATCATATCCAATAAATTTAGTATTTTTGCCAAATTTACTACCATTTTGAAGCACCGTTGAGGTTCAAGGCTTACTTTATATTTGATATCACTTTTTTGACACAAATTTTTTTTACAAATTATTGATGTCATAGCTAGTTTCAGTGAATGTTTTCTTACGTAAGTTCTTATTAAATAATTTAGAACATATAAACTCTATATGAACAAACAAGATTAAATACCAAACAGTAATTCAGGATACATTACACCACAGGTGAAAAGCACACGTTGTTAATTCTCACATATCTTCTAACACCGCCAAATATCTGTTTGACATTTTCATTTCAACTCTAACAACCCCCAACCAAACAAGCATCATTACTTATTCTTAACTCCAAATATTAAAAATGAGTAATTTTAAACCATCTACGTACCCTTGTACTAGAAGATCAAAAACTGACAACTTCGTGTTCCAACTGCATTACAGGTGGACTGTTATTCTGCTGGTCTTCTGCAGTTTGGTGGTGACCTGCAGACTGGTTCTGGGGCACTCTTTCTCATGCCATGAAAATGAAGCAACCAAGAAAGTAAACCTGGAGACCAAGTGCTATGCTGAAGGGATCTATTCTATGCCATTTCACTCGGCTAAGACCGCTTCTGGTCCTTCAGGTATTGATACTTATATTCAGTAAAGATAAGTTTATTTTAAAATGTTGGAATTGCCTTATGTTATTTGTATTTTAGCTTCCACACTACGTTTATAACGTAAAAAGTGGAAGGTATTATAATCGTTCAGTCTGTCTGTCTGTCCGTCCGTCACCCACTTTCATAGCCCAAACTACAAATGCTACGGACAAGTGTGATACGTCAAAAAATTCAGCGCATCGAAATTAGAATACATTGAAAATTTCAGAAAAGAATTCGAATTCGAAGTACTTCAATTATTTAAAAAAACTGCAAAATTTAATGCTCATTTAAAAAGCATAGGAAGCCATTTTTATTAGAATTAAATCACCATTGCCATTCGCAACAATCGCTCGAGAAACTTTAATTCTTTTAGACAATAAATTAAAATAAATTTATTTTTGAGACATCGATCATTTTGAAATGACGTCAAATATATTTCACTACGAGAATCTTGTACGTTGATATGAAATGTTTTAATTCTATTTGAAAGCGAGGAATATTACATATTTATTCTTTGAAACATAAATTAATTCTTGCAAACGATAAGTAATAATTATTGAATTTTCGAAATAAAATAAATGAAACTAGCCAAATTTAGCATGTATTATTAGAATTAAATCACCATTGCCATTCGCAAAAATCGCTCGATCTTTTAGACAATAAATTAAAATAAATTTATTTTTGCGATATCGATCAGTTTGAAATGACGTCAAATATATTTCACTACGAGATTCTTCGTATGTTGATACGAAATATTTTCATTCTATTTAAAAGCGAGGAATATTACATATTTGTTCTTTAAAATATAGATTAATTTTTGCAAACAATATTTTAACTGTTGCCATTTCGTTAGACGTACGAGAAACTTTATTTAAAATAAAAATAAAAACTTTTGAAAGAATATTTATTTTTGTGATATATAATTCAGTTTGGATTGTTGTAATATCACAATAGAGTTATTTTGATGGTTCATTATATATGTATGAAAAAAGATGTATATAGAATTCTAACTTTGCATAAAGAATATGCAAAGTTTCGCTTTTATTTTTAACGCATCAATTTTATTAATTTAATTTTCGAACTGTAAACTGGTGGCTACGAAAAAATATTTATTAAAAAAATATATCATTATTCTTCGAACTTCAAAAAAAAAATTAGTAAACGATAAAGATTAATTATTAAATCTGCAAAAGAAGATTAAAGAAATTAGTTAATTTTGGAATTACAACTAGCTAAAGGCGCTGTTTGGCGAAATTCTTTCTGTGGTGTATAAATAGTGTTTTATGTTGAGCACAAATGTTGTGTGCAAGCGGTTTAAGTGACAGATTCTGTAACAAACCAACTTTTTTTTTATTATTATTCTTGAGATTATCATCAGGAATCTATTAGCAGCATGTCTTAGGGCACTCACAGGACCAACATATCTAGTTACTTATATTCAGTGTCAATACTCTTAAACAGTTTCGTGTAAAATGCCGATTGTTAGCAGTACTTTTGTCATTTTCATTATCGAGATTACCGGAAATAAATAGATAGGTCTGTATCGGGTCATTCATAGTTTTATGGGCGATTTTCTCAAAAAGTTTAAGTTTCCCCAGTAAAAATTATGAAAAATATATCGTCATGTTTTATAAAAAGTGCTATTTATTAAAATTATACAATTATTTGAAGTATTAATTAATTACTAGTATCGAAAAACTTCAACAGAAAATAATTTAATTAAAAAAATAAATTTTAACATTAAAAAAGCATAGAATAAATAAGAGATAGTAATTGCACTCCACCAATATATCATTTTTTAAATGAAATTCAATAAAATCATGTGATGTGTGTATAAATGTTTTATATCTTGTGGGTACATGAAATGAAAATATTATTAAAGACGTGAAAAAAAAATTATTAACTTAAATTTCCAGCTAAATAATTTTTTTTAGCACCGGCACAATAACGTAAATTTTGAAGTGATTGTAGTGCTGAGTCTGAGAGTAACAACAGTATGATGACTTTTGACAACAATGGGGTGTCCCATTTAAAAATAAGAGGTGTTTTTAAAATAACGTATAGCTAATTAAAGTGTACTTTAAAGGTTAAATAGTTAAAAATGTTTATGTAGAACATATTTTTACATTTTTACCAACAGGTTCTCCCAAGCCGGAATACAGACGCCACCAAACCTTCTATCGATGGGTCAACTTGTTCCTCCTGGTGCAGGCAGCCCTCTTCTACTTCCCGCACCTGGTCTGGGAATCGTACGAGTCTGGAAGACTGGAGCGACTTACCAGAAGACTGGACTCGATAATCATAGACGACAGACGAGCTAAAGCACTGTGCCACCTGGCAGCATATGTCATCAACAACCAGGGCACGCACAGAACATTCACCGGAGTCTTCATCATCTGCGAAGTCCTCAATTACGTCGTCTCTTTGTCCCAGACACTCTGGCTGGTCCACTTTTTCGAGGTGACTGGCGTACCGGAATCGGTCAACTTCAACATTACCACCTGGTCCGACTTCGAGAAGTTCTACTTCCCAGAGTCAGGGACGTGCCTGGACTTCCCGAGATCTTCGGTTGTTCACTGTTTTCTGCCACTGAACAAGCTGTACATGTTCATATTTCTCTTTGTACATGCGTGGTTCATCTTCGTCACGTGTCTGTCCGGTGCTGTACTGGTGTATAGGCTGGTCTTGCTGGCACCTGCCCAACGTGCCGTGATTCTCAGGATGTCCTGTCCTGGTTTGGATTCCCTGGGAAAGCATATATCCTACTCTGATTTTTTTTTCCTGACGAGGTTCCAGAAGGTCATGTCCGATGTGGATTTCGGGGATATGATGGACAAGATGGCGGCCATTTCTACTGGAGATATGGTTCGTCCAGAGGAAGACTTTAAGTATGTGGACACTCTTAGCAAATCATCGGAAGCTGAGGAATCACCTGTTTAAAGTAAAATATTAATGGAAGAAAAATATAAAACACCATTTATATTTCTTTTAATTTTGTGTATAAAACAGTTATTTTCAAGACAAACACCTGAATTCTCAGTCAAGTACTCAAACTTAAAGTACATAATGTTATTGTGTTCATTGCTGCTTTTGTTTTACAGTATTACCATTTATATATGCCTTTATTTATACTCTTTTACTTTGTATTGTTAAAATGTTCAAATAGCAAACAATATATAAGTAACAAGTTTCTTTTATAGACTATTGTATTTTTGGCGGTGTAATTTTCTAGTATGGATAATGGGGCGAGGAAGGAGGATGACCCTTACGTTAGGAATTTTATATTCTGTGGAGATTTAAAAGGCTATATCTAAAATAATTTATATTATTCATAGTTTGAGTTGAGAATAATTAGTCGATATGTGGGCGTGTGGTTCCATAGATACACTAAGAACATCTGCCATTTCCATTTTTTTCAATAGAAAAATCATTGAAATAAATGCCATTTTATCTACCGTTAAGTCTTGAATCGAGGGAATTTTTATTTGTGAAAATAAAAGAAGGCTCGTTGCTGTGAAATTAATTGTAGAAGCATAAAACATATAAACTTTGTATTGATCTATTTTTAATTTTTATTTCCAAGTATTTAATTTTGATTGCAAAATTTACTTATTTTATTTAAATAAAAACACATGTCGAATAAAACTGGATACAAATTAAAATATCGGTTTAAGGAACATTTATAAATTAAAAATTATTTTCAAAGAGTATACGTCAATCCTTTCGTCTCACAGTAATTTGACTAAAATATAAAAGTTTTGATATAACCTATACTTGAAGATATTTAAAGATACACTTTTTAAATTTTCACTTCATTGTACGCTGTGTGTAAACCGAGCAAGTTGATGTTGCTTCAGACGTTCCCGAATAAAAACGATATAAATAATCGTAACAAAAGGTTCATTATCCATGCTTTGCGATTACGCCAATCTAGTTAAGTTTTAAAAGCATTTCTTCATTCTAAGTCGATCATCAACAAAATCTTTGCTAATTCTTGTCAAAAGTAATGTCCTTCTGTTTGCTTAGAGTCAAGCATCACGGCTATGATCCATTGTTAATAGTTTTTTCTAGCGTTAGAATTTAGAAAAATAACCACGAGTTATTTGATACCTGCTCTAGTAAGTCCAAAAAAATTGTTATTATTTCCCATATTTTCTGTTGCAAACTACAAAATACCAATAAATTATGGATCAGTATTGATTAGTAATGATGTTAAACAAAAAAAAAATAAGATAGCGTAACATTAAGAGATACGGATTTACGGAATTTGGACAACTTTATAAAATTTTCCGTTAAAAAATTACAAAAGAAAAAGTGAAATTTTTATGTAAATATGAATACATTTGACCACAACAGTAGTTTTGACCACTACCGCAACCATCTGTTCAGAGAACTTTTATTTGCACAATCAGCTTATATTGCAGTAAAAAATACTTAAATTATCTTATTATATTTAAATATTTATTATTATATTTATATCTTATTATTTAAAAATATTTTATTATATTTATACTAATTATTTAAAAATATTTTATTATGTTTATACCTTACAATGACTAGGTGATAATGTACTTATAATTTAACTTTAAAATTATGTGCCATTGTTGATTTGATGTCAATCTTCCACAAAATGATTGTTTCATTATTTAGAACAATTTTTCTACTAGAGGATGCAAGTCAGAAATAATCGAAAATGGACTCATGCGATACCTCACAGGGGTACATTAAGGGGGTCGGTTTTATATGGGCACTGACCAATCGATCCTACACTGCTCAAAACAATTATGGGAACGCATGGTTTATACCCTTTCACCCCCAATGATTCCATTTGGTATCACCAGCTTCCGATTTTTTTCCTCACTAAGTTGAGCTCGCTCTTATTTATCGTTAGATGGAAGAACCATGTCTTTTGAAGAATTAAATAATGTTTGTTTTAATAAAATGAAAATATAAAAAATATGGTAAAATAAAATTCCCTCCCAAAAACTTTTATGAAATAAATTGACCCTAAATTCTTCACGCTTGCAGTCTTAAAAATTGATTTTACCTTTTTTTACAAATAAAGTTTTGAAAAAATGATTGTTATAAATTTATTCAAAAGTTATGATTCCCATCCCCCCCTTGAATTTTAGTTTAAAAAATAAAGATCCCCCCCTCTGTTTTTTTTCCATTTCATTTGGATGCACAATGAATCTATTTAACAAATTTTAGATTTTTATAACACAAAAAAAAGTTGGAACTGGACGGGTAAACAAAAGTACGCAAAGTGCTCCCCTACTTGTTTTGAGCAGTGTACATTAGTGTGCTACCAAAGTAAATCTGCCTTATAAACTGTTACAATAAATATAAATAACTGTTTTGCGAAAAATAACTCGATATATTAAAAAAAAAATCACCTGTTATTTGCCTCTTCCGTTTTTCATTTCCGAGGACTGATGTGTTTCACCTTGGGGCCCCCATCTCCACTTCGACTCGAAATAAATAAATCAAACTTCGTCAATGTCATATTTCCGATGTCACATCTACATATGGGAATATCATTAAGCTCGCTTTCCATACGCTCCCGTACTTAAAATGTCGTTTAATATCGCCTTTCGGAGAGAGTATAAATAATTTGAGGTTCGCTGATGTTCATTGTCAGTTGTTTTGGAAATTTTATTTGTGTTGGTCTACCGCGTGTGAGTGAAAAATATGATGTTTAAGGTATCGTTGTTTATTCTTTTAATTGGATTTTCTTAGTTAAATATTACTTTTGCATGATTTATAATATTGTAAATTGAACTTGATTGAACTTAATTTAAGCTAGTTTCGTGGAAAATCTCGGAAGATATGATAGTATTACTAAACCTTGCATTTCCCTCCTAAAAAAATTATCTTTACTATTATTTGTTCATTTAATATTTTTTAAAAATCCAATTATTTGCTTAGTGCTGTATTTTGCTAAACTGTTAGTTACTAAGACAAATTAAATGAACAAAATTAATTTTTGCAAAACTGGATAATAATTAATGTTTATTCACATTTATTTTTTCTTCAAAAAAAAATATTTTTAAAAAATTTTATTTTAAAATTTTTATTTAATATAATTTATAATTTTTATTTTTATTTAAAATATTTTTTTTAAAAAAATATTTTTTTTTGTTATAATATTTTTAATCTATCTAGTAAATGAATTAATAACGTTTACTTCTTAAAAATTCTTCCAGATTATAATATATTATTTAATATTATTAATTCTAAATTTTATGCAATTTTTTAAGCAAAGTTATTTCTTCCATTATTCTCGCAGCCCATAGGGGTCTACTATAAAAGCAGCAACTGAAAGTAAATGTGAAATTTTGTGAAAAGTGGCACAGTTTCTAAACTCACGTTCTTCAAAGTATAAACAAGGTATAAGAGTTGGCCTGTTCCTTGGCGGCTTTTGAAAGGTAAATTTAAATGAATTAATCGCTAATGAAGGACTCGACCCTTATATCTTAGTTATACTTTGAACAATGTGATTTATAAAACTACATCCCTTTAATTTGTTCTATTAAAATGCTTCAACTTCAAAAAAAAAATAAAAAAAGGGAAACAGAGGTTTAAACTAGTATTCAATTCGATGCGTTAGTTAGGATAGGAATTATTAACAAAATATGTTTGTTTTCTCAAGCAAATTTCTAAATATTATTCGTTTTGCAATATATCTAAGGCTCTGAATAACACTATTACCAAAAGACAATGGATATAGTTCTTAAATTGGAATTGTTTAAGGTTTACGTGTCTTATTTAAGGCACGAAAAAAATCAATTTTTTTAATTCAGAGAGGAATTTCGAACCTGTTGGTTATTGCGGCCACAACGCAATGTACTAACCACTATACGATCACGGCTACATACTCATGACGTTTACAACAATTGAAATCAATTTATTACTTCTTTTTGTTAAATAGACCATGAAATAACATAAAATTTTGCAAGAGATTAATATTTCACAATGCTAGAAATAGATGGCAGCAGTAACTAAACAATTGTTTCGCACATCTACTACTAGATGGCAGCACTACAGCATGGACCGGTTTTACTTTTCGAGTTAAAAACGTCACAATATTTGATATTTTTAAGATCGAGAGATTGAAGTTGGTATTACATTTGGGATACAGATGGTAAATCATTTACTTTTTTAGAATCAATGCAACATAAAAGCTAAACTTCAGACGATATTTCTGAATATTTTTTTCAATACGCCGCGTTTTCTGAAGAAATGGAAGAAAATGAATTAAAAAAAATTGTGCCGATATTTGATGAAAAACAATTAATTTTAAGTTGGTCAGGATATTCGCTTTATAAGTATAGTTATACAAAGATGACTGTGGTTTAAACCTAATTATATTTGCACTACTATAATTGTAATTTTTTCTGTCAAATAATTTTTTATATAAATATTTACAATCTTAAAGATAACTCATATTTCATCAACATTGATTTAAGTTGCGCCACAAAGTTTGTCAGCAATAAACATTGTTAAGGAAGCAATATTTGTTGGACATTTTATATAAGTATTTTAAGATTCGTACTGTGAATGCTGAGATATAGGAATAAGTAAAAATGTGATTTTAAAAGAATATTGTGAAGTATTTTTTTATTGTGCTAATTCTGTAACAAACCAACAATTTGCAATCCATCGCTCTCACCTATGGAATTGTATCAAATCATGTGGATATACATATTTACTTATTTTAATAATTTTGATGCAAAAGCTTAAATAGTTAGTTACGTTATTTTCAGTGTGCACCGCATGCGCGCAGCCAGGATTTTTTCAAGGAGGGGGCTGAACTTCAGAAGGGCACTTTTACAGAATTCCTTGTGTAGGAGTCCGGGAAATTTTTGAAATCTTAATCTTCCAAAATGCTATTTTTGAAATACATGTAAATATACTAAATTTACAATCATGTTTTACAAACTAGACTGCTGGGAAAAACGCTTAAGACAGTGAGTGGCTGATAAAAATTCCCAAATGAAACTAAAATTACTGGAATTCTGAAAATGGCACAAAAATTGTTCTTACACCGGAATTAGAATACCAGTGAAAATTATCACAACAAAAAAATTCAAATTTGTGAAAGGGGGTGAAAAGGAGTGAAATGTTTTAAAACAATTCTCTGATATCTGTGTCGTGTTTTGAAGTATACGATTATGAAATTTTTAACAGCGATTCTTTAAAAATATGTCTATAAGTTAGGTTAGTTAAAAATTCTTTCATCTACCTAAAAATCGAATGAATTCCAAAAGCTATGGGATAAAGGAAAATTACTAATTTTACACGTTGCCATTTCCGTTAATTGTTAAAAACAAACCCTCGTCCAAAAGGTGCATTTAAATTCAAAAGCATGATTCAAGTTTCAAATTAAAATAATTTATAAAAGATAGACAGTTTCTTCTTTTTATTTTTATTATTATTTAACGATAACTAATGATTCAAAATAAATACATATAATTGTTTGCCTTAAAGTGATTATTTTGTGGGCTTAAAATAGAAATGGATATGATACCAGGAACATTCAGTTTCAACGCTGATGTTGACTTTTGAGATTCGTCAATTCTTTCCCACTTTTTTTCCAAAGATCAACTTCACTCATAATAATTAATTAATCACTGCTCAAATCACTCGAATAAAATTTCACAGCCCCACTTATATCATCAAAAGTAGCCTTATTACAGTTATATGGAAGTAAATACTGAAATTTTGATGAAGTAGCCATACTACCTTCAAACCTTATTATTTGGTCAATGCACGGAATAAATAAAGATATTCTGTAATATGATTCGGCAGTTTCAGCAGATTGGGTTTCACTAAATTTTTGCCGTTTAGCCATTCGGAGAATATTGATTTCAAAATCGTGTTTTAAACTAAGGGCTTCTGCCTTTTTAAAGATAGATGAAAAGTGTTCTAATGCCTTTTTGGCATTTGTCTAAAAAACACGTTTAAAATCTTTCACTAGTTCTACTTCCTGAATAAGTGCGAGAGACTTCAGTTGTAGAAACCTAGAAACACACAGGCGAAACCAACTTTTTAAAGCTGTCGTCCGTTTAGTCAGACGTTTGCATGGCTATCCCGTATCAAATAATCTATTTTAGAAAGTGATTATGAGCAAAGTTTTTGGTTCCGTTTTTCAGGAATATTGAGCAAATTGGCTTTTTTTTGCATTAAAATACATTTTTGAGGATGTCAGTTTTTAAAATTACACAAATTTGGGCAAATGAATTTGGACGAAAGGGCACTTTGTCACAGTCAGGGGGGGCTACAGCCCCCCGAGCCCCGAGCCCCCGAGCCTGGTGCACCGTATGGTCAATAATATGTTAGAATGAATAGTAAATGCCTTTTAAAAAGAAAAATAAATGTAAAGAGTCAACAAATTGGGACAAAGCTTTAGAAAATGGAAATCAACGTATGGAGTTGAATTATATAAAAAAAAATTCTGAACTCTTTCACGTTAAAAATATGCCGTGACCAGGATTCGAACCTGGGTTATTGCGGCCACAACGCAATGTACTAACCACTATACGATCACGGCTTCGTACGCTTTTCTTTAAAAAAAAATGAAATCAAATCATTAATTTTTTCTAAATAAATAGACCGTGAAATAATTCTAGGTTTTGTAAGAAACCAAGTATTTCGCAATCTCAATAATAGATGGCAGCAGTATCAAAACAACAGGTTCGTTACTAGATGGCACTACCACAGAATATGATATTTGATGTTTACACTAGTCCAATGAAAAATTGTTTTATAAGTTAAAACACTGAAGGTTTATTTATTTATTTATTATTTATTTATTTATTTATTTATTTATTTATTTATTTATTTATTTATTTATTTATTTATTTATTTATTTATTTATTTATTTATTTATTTATTTATTTATTTATTTATTTATTTATTTATTTATTTATTTATTTATTTATTTATTTATTTATTTATTTATTTATTTATTTATTTATTTATTTATTTATTTATTTATTTATTTATTTATTTATTTATTTATTTATTTATTTATTTATTTATTTATTTATTTATTTATTTATTTATTTATTTATTTATTTATTTATTTATTTATTTATTTATTTATTATTATTTATTTATTTATTATATATTTTTGTTATAGAAATGGGAGGATCAATTAAAAATAGGGATTTGAAACACCACATGACTTTTACACAATAATGGATATTTGATACGTTAATTCTTAGGGTGACATCCGACTTGTATAGGGGGCTGGGGAGCCTTAAGGTCTTCGAAGGCAGGCCCCAGGCTTGGGTCCGGGCATCGCAAAAATAACTGGCAACCTATAAACGGCCCGTGCTGCCAAAAATACCTGAAGATTTAAACCCCGTGTAGAGGGAGTGCTTGTTAAATATAATCCAAAGTCCCATCACTGGGTACGCGATGTCGACCTTAATGGCTGTGTTGGGTGACTGCTCAGGTGTCGGCTCGTCTCTTGTATGTGGTTCTAAATAAAAACACCCGTCACCAATATCCTTCGTGTAGCTCTAGTGCTACGATAATTCATAACTAACCTACACTCTTAAAACAAAAGAGTGAAATTCACTCCTATAGGAGAAGTGCATTTTCGGCACCGGAAAGGAGTGGAAATTAACTGAGACTGAGTTAAAACCGCTCGTTTTAAGAGTGTAGAACGCAGATTGTTTTCTTTTATTTATTTTACCCACTACGAAAAAGAGTGAAATTCACTCCTATAAGAGAAGTGCATTTTCGGCACGGAAAGGAGTGGAAATTAACTCAGACTGAGTTAAAACCGCTCGTTTGTTTTAAGAGTGTAACTGACATGTATAATACGACCTCGTGTTCTTAGTTTGAATTTCACAGCTTTTATCGTTTTTCGGCAATACTTTTTAAACGAAAATAGTTTTATGCAGATACCCTTTATGTATGAGTCGTTTTCACGAAAACCTTATTTTTTTGAGCTGTTGAAAGGTTTCAAACAGATAGACAGACGAACCACGATTCAAAAACCATTTTAGCCTCCACACTACATTTATAATGTAAAAAGTGGAAGGTATTATAATCGTTTAGTCCGTCTGTCTGTCCGTCACCCACTTTCATAGCCCAAACTACAAATGCTACGGACAAGTGTGATACGTCAAAAAATTCAGCGCATCGAAATTAGAATACATTGAAAATTTCAGAGAAGAATTCGAATTCGAAGTACTTCAATTATGTAAAAAACTGCAAAATTTAATGCTCATTTAAAAAGCATAGGAAGCCATTTTTATTAGAATTAAATCACCATTGCCATTCGCAACAATCGCTCGAGAAACTTTAATTCTTTTAGACAATAAATTAAAATAAATTTATTTTTGCGACATCGATCAGTTTGAAATGACGTCAAATATATTTCACTACGAGATTCTTCGTATGTTGATATGAAATATTTTCATTCTATTTAAAAGCGAGGAATATTACATATTTATTCTTTAAAATATAGATTAATTTTTGCAAACGATAAGTAATAATTATTGAATTTTCGAAATAAAATTTAAATGAAACTAGCCAAATTTAGCATAAAAATGTTTAATATAGAATTAAAGCTGTGTTTGGCGCCTTTTTACCTGTTAAACACAACTGTTGTGTAAAAGCGGGTTAAGTGACAGATTCTGTTACAAACCTACTTGTTTTCAGACGAGGCACCCTCCAAAGTGTTTAGGAAACACAAAATCTCCATTTTGGGAATACGACCCCGTCGCAATACTTTCATTAGCTTATATTTCATATTAGGAAATTGAAAATAATATGTGACTGCTACAAATGAAAAACAATTACAGGTCCATCGGACTTATTTTAATCAGCATTAGCTGTAATGCTAATCCTTTTCTTCTGGTTTTAATATTATTAATATGATTCAAATAAACCTTAAAATCTCGTAAAATGAAGAAGCTGATTGTTTTAAAAACAACATAGGTTATTATGGAGATTATAATATATTTCTTCAGTATTTCACTATAATTCTAATCTAACAGAATATTTGAACAATAATTTATAATTGAAACGAGAAGTTCATAAAGAACTAAAATAGCCTACTTTCCTGTTACTTAAATACTTACTGAAGTTCTAATCGGGAAAAAAACTAGGTTCTTAACAGTAAATATCATCAACAACCGTTTCTACACTATATTTATACACATTAGAAAAAAAAATCGAAACACAGCATCCAGCTATAATTTAAACTTCTAAAAGCCAAAATCAACTATTTTCCTTAATATTCAGATAATTAAGTAAGTTTCCATATAAATTAAGTTAATATTATTTATCGTCTGCTCGATTTATTTGTAGTTCGAAGAACAATTAAATATTTATTAATAACAAAAGTAATGAAACTACTCCAAACTGCATTAAAAAAATAAGAAATGTAAATTAAATCTAAGCATAATTGTATGCAGAAATATGCCTTGCCGCTTTCTTGGTAAACAATTAATGAACAATCAAAGAATCAAATTGCGCTACATTTTATGACGTCATTCCAAACTGATTCATGAAAATATTATTTTGCTTCAAATATATTTAAATAAATAAAGTTTCTCATGTCATTGTTGATTTGGCAACAGTGATTTAAATGACTCAAATTGAATTTCAATGCTAATTATTGGAAATCGCCGACAGAAGTAATTTATGTCCGTCCGAACGTACAGACAGACGGACAAAGTATGAAAGTGGTTCTGAGTATAGATTCTAACAAAAAATTTAAGATCCGATGGATAGAACGAATTGGAAGGGGGTACGGACAGACAGACAGCAGACAACAACACACAGACAGACGGACATCGACGCATTTAATACTACAGTGATTTAAATGACTCAAAATTGAATTTCAATGTAATTCAATGGGAAATTCGCCGACAGATAGTAGATTTATGTCCGTCCGACGTACAGACAGACGGACAAAAAGTATGAAAGTTGGGTATCTGAGGTCATAGCTTTCTAACAAAAAAAGAATTTTTAAGATCCGATGGATAGAACCGATTTTGGAAGGGGGGTACGGACGGACAGACGGACATCGACCGCATGTCAATACCTACTTTTTCATTTTTAGCCTATTTTCTTTTTTTAATTCGAAAGAATTAAAAAAATGAAAAATAGTATTGCATGCGGTCGATGTCGTCTGTAGTCGTACCCCCCTTCCAAATACGTTTAATCATCGGATCTTAAATTTTTCGTGTGACTAAACCAATACCTTCAATTTCTCATTGCTATGACACTAATTACTATTGTGGAATTTCCTATTGATTCATTAATTCTATTATTATCTTATATCAATCACGCTTAACAACGGAATATTTCGTTTAATTTAAGCAAATTAAATTTTCATGAATCATGGAATGTAGCAAAAAATGTAGAGAAATATTTTGTTTTAATTCATTGAATTATTAAGTAAACGCAAGTTTTCATGCAATAGCAGATTGAAAATTATGTGTAGCAGTTCGGAGTAGTTTCATTACTTTTGTTATTAATAAATATTTATTCTTCGAACTACAAATAAATCACGAGCAGATGATAAATAATATTTAATTAATTTGCGAACGAATATTAAGGAAAATAGTTGATTTTGGCTTTTAGAAGTTTAAATTATAGCTGGGTGCTGTGTTTCGATTCTTTTTTCTAATGTGTATAAATCTAGTGTAGAAACGGCTGTTGATGATATTTACTTTAGGAACCTAGTTTTTCCCCCGATTAGAACTTCAGTAAGTATTTAAGTAACAGGAAAGTAGGCTATTTTAGTTCTTTATGAACTTCTTGTTTTAATTCTTTCGAATTAAAAAAAGAAAAGTAGGCTAAAAAAATATTTCTAGAAGATGTTTCGTGTCACACTTTGAAATACTTTAATGCATCGTATTAATTTTCGTGTGCAACAATACCTTAAATTTCTCATTGCAATACATTAATTATCTTATATTTCCTATTCTATTCTATATCTCTATTACTATCTTATATCCAACCGCTTACAACGGAATATTTCCGGTGTTAATTTAATGCAATTAAATTATGAAATACATGGAATCGTAGCAAATCATGTGGCTAGAAATATTTGCATGATTTAATAATCAAGGACTTGAATAATTAGTAACGTCAGTTTTCAGTGTAAACAAGATGACAAAATTATGTGGTATAATGAATGGTGAAAACTTAAAACCCCTTTAGAAAAAGAAAATTCATGTTAAGAGGATTGAAATTAAAAAAATAAATAATAATCCTGTTACGTTAAAATAGTTGCCGTGACCAGGATTCGAACCTGGGTTATTGCGGCCACAACGCAATGTACTAACCACTATACGATCACGGCTACAAATACTCAGCTTTTAGAAAAATTGAAAACAATTTGTTGCTCTTATTCGATAAATAGACCGTGAAATAATGCAAGGTTTTCACAGAAACTTAATGTTTCACAATACTATTCATAGATGGCAGCAGTACCCGAACATCAGTTTCGTTACCTACTACTAGATGGCAGTACCGTAGAAAATGATATCCGAAGTTTACACGACTTGACTTAGAATTGAAAATGTTTTTTGGTTAAATTCACTACAGTAATTTTTTTTAAAAATAAAGGACTAAGTGTCTATTATAATGTCTTAATGGCACCATACTCAGATAAGTGACTTATCGGACATGTATGACGTTTCGAGTTAAAAAAAAATATATATAATACTTGAAATTTGAAGATCTCTAGCTATTGAAGTAAATCTTAAATTAATCGTATAACAATTAATTTAAGGTTGGTAGGTAATTCATTTTTCTACAAGGAATTGCAACGGAAAAGTTAATTTTGTGCGATATTCCTAGAAAATAATAATTTTGCAGATTCGCCACTTTTCTATAGAAACAGGGAATATCAATATAAAATTAGAGGTTTGAAACACCACACGACTTTCAAATACCACTTAATAATATTTATTTGATATTTGATTCGGCTGTTCTTTACAAAGCTCTTTTCGTTTTTCGGTAATGCCGTTAATAATGTTAAAAAACTGTATAGCAGTTGCCTGTTCCGCATGCCAGATTAAAATACAATGCACTTTATAATCTATCTAAGTTGTAACGGGAACTCGAATTATAACTTTGAAGTAAATTTCTCTTTTCATTTTCAAACAATGCTTTAAAACTTAAGTTCCATGGAAGTTACTGTTTTTAACGAAACTTTTTCGAAACCTTATTTTATTTTTGTGGAACTGTTGTTACTCAATACGTGAATTTTATTGTTGGTTCTATAGGATTAAAATATTTGTTATAATGAAATTCGAAAGCTTTTTATCTGTAAAAAAAGAATTGAATAAGTAAAGAATTAATAATATTTTTATAAAAAATTATATCCAGCTAAAAAAATGCCGTGACCAGGATTCGAACCTGGGTTATTGCGGCCACAACGCAATGTACTAACCACTATACGATCACGGCTACAAATACGTTTAATTTAAAGCTATTGAATTCGATTTACATTGATATTCCTTGATAAATGGACCGTGAAATAATAAGATTTATTTCAAGAAACAAAATACTTCGAAATGCTACTCATAGATGGCAGCAGTAATTAAGTAAAGTTTATTAATAGACTAATAGGTGGCAGCAGTACAGAAAATCAACATTTTGAATCAAGCTAAACAAAGTCAACTAGAAATTTAAAAGGTTTTAATCATAGAGCTTTATTATTTAAAACTACAGCAAACATCTAAGCTTTTTTCCATTGAAAATCTTTCTAGGCATTCCTACTCATCTGTATCTCAGCTGTAGTCTGCGAATGCACCTACTCAAATGGCTACAGAGGACTAGACTATGGAACTCCAGGGTATGGATATGCAGGCATTGGCTACGGTGGACCTGCATCTCTTGGCTCTGGTTCATCGTACAATCCGTTCGGACTTTTCAAGAATCCGTATACATATCCATTAGACATAGATTCTAGTTTTTACGGAGGATACAATTCAGTATTGGATCCTGGGTTCAATTCTGGATATTTTAATAAAGGACTCTACAATGCGAAACCTCTTGGATATGCGTATGGATCTGATCTGGGTTTTTACGGAAACTTTGGGTATCCTTTGAAGAAGAAATAAAGGTGTTTATTGTTTGGTAAGTATGTTTGACCCATTAATATTAACTATTTGAACTTCTAAAAAAATCTAATTATAAGGACCAATGCAATTTTTCTTGAAAATAAATAAATGCCATGAGATAATTAATTATAAATTTCTCTGAAGGAAAGAATTGAATCTGTATAGAGAAATTCTCTCTATAGAGAAAAAATCTCTCTATAGAGATTCAATGCAATTTTCATTAAAAATAAATGAATGCCATGGATATAATGAATTATAAATTTAGTTTAGATGAAATTGGAGTTTATATATCCAGTATAGCCGTTGTTGGTGCTCGACTGATATCCCTTAGGTTGCGAGTTCGAGTTCTGTCAGTGGAAGATCCCTGTTTACACTAAAGGGGACTGTTGCAGATACTATTAGTGTAGTGGTCACAAAGTCATCCAAGTTCCCATATCAGAATCAATACATCTGGGGGTGACAAGGGGCCAATTCTTGGATCTTCTCCTTGGTATCTGTCCAGAGAAGCTCTCCCAAACATGAGCGTAGACAGAAATTTTGTCGTCAGTTTTCGTGCCGAGGATCTAGTTCGGACGCATTCGGAACCCTAAAATTGTGGTCAGCCGTGAACGAGTGGTTCCGAATAGGTTTCGAGACAGGTTGTCTTCATCTTCGGAACGACGTCACTCGGAACTATGACGTCAAAATTTCCGTCCCCGAGCTTGTTTGGGAAAGCTTCTTCGGCCTAGTAGTTGAGTAGGCTGGGATCTGTCTCTAAATTAGAAGGATAAACTTACGTTCCGTAGTGCTGCCCTCTATCGCGTTGCTATCGAATGAGGTAGTAAATTACTCGTCAAAAGAACGTGGTAGTAGTACTGCCCCCTACAGTGTCGAATGACGTAGTAAAATGAACTCTAAAGGTGTTGAGGGTGGAACCTACAGCCGCATTACTTCAAGGAATTTAGGGTTGGTACAAAATGCAGAAGTGCCTTAATCAAAACAATACCATTTTCAAAAAAAGAATAGAACGGTGTTTATATATAAGTATTTGTATGACTAAGAAGTTAGCTCTTAACTATTTTGTGATACTTAAATATTTGGGACGTGCTCTGTAAAAGGGACAAAACAATACATCCATCACTTTTCTACTTACTTTTAAATTTTTGAACTTTTGCGATTAAATAATTTTAATTAATCGCAAATTTGTGTATTTCACTTCTAAAATATTAGATAATTACAGTAGAGTTACAGAAAATGAATATTATACTATATTTGTCAATCTTTTCAGATTGTCTCTGCAAGTTTTTCCAAATTTAAAAAATAGCTATAATTAATAATTTCAAGATATTATCTAAAGCATTAGCAAAATATATTGCGTAATTTCAAAAATGTATGAGTTCATTTTCTATCACCATTATTTTCTTACATTCAATTCCTGTCAGCTATGTAGGCATAAACATTGATTCTTTTGTTATTTGACTGATATTTTTTACAATTAAATCACTGGGCCATTCACAAAAAGTCCCCACTCCCTCACTTTTCTTACTGACCAACCTTGTACATTCCTTTGGTATCTTTTTTTAGTGTAACTCGATAGTTTGGAGGATGATAAACACTTTTCTATTACTAAACTAAACTCCTCGGCGCAACAGCCCATTACTGGGCCAAGGCCTGCCATGCCCATTTCAGCTTTCGTGACCTAAAGCTCTGGGGTGCTAGGCATAAGGTGGTCAGCCTCACGCGGAACCCCCAGTGTTTAGTTCCCAAGCATGCTTGGTACCCATTTTATCGACCCACTCAAGGGATGAAAGGATGGGTCATCCTCGCCCAATCCGGGATTCGATCCCCGGACCTGTGGCGTGGCAATGTGAAGCACTACCACTAAGCCACTGGACCTCTTATTAAAAAAAAATGGCAATAAATATTAGTAAAGTTGTATAATTTATATATTTTAAAAAATTTGTGCTGCTGTAAAACCTTTCTATTACTAACTGTATTAAAACCGTGTAACCTTACTATGTATTTTCTTCCTACAAGCTGACTAAACTCCATTTATGTCAGGAATCTTACACAAAACGCTATATAACTCAGTGCAACCTTCAACATAATCCAAGCACCTGCGCAATCATAATTTTCCACAACATGACTCTAGTCAACAAAGATCACAATGACGTAGTGAGTACTTCATGAGTATGCGCAGATTGCAGGCGGAAGCAGTATATTGACACTCACACCACGTGTACTACGGAATAGGACACGTTTTTGCACACTGCTGCACTTTGCTGGCCTGAGCTGACTTGTGCCAGGTTTCTGTTGGCGACACCAATCATAAATTTTGTTGAACAACAATCATTATGAAAACAATTGCAGTTTCTCTCAGGTCGGC
Organism: Oedothorax gibbosus; assembly: GCA_019343175.1. Lineage (NCBI taxonomy): Eukaryota > Metazoa > Arthropoda > Arachnida > Araneae > Linyphiidae > Oedothorax > Oedothorax gibbosus. The sequence goes on from CM033280.1 coordinate 41,643,456, forward strand.
ATCGAATAATCTTCAATACCAAGTTTTTGTAATCGAAGGAGAGTCAGGTCGAGTCTTGCCTTAGGACTAAATTTGTCTGGCTTAATAAAACTTTTAAATTCCACCCCTTAAATCAGTCAGATTTCGTGCCAGTTTTTCTTTTCATTCTATTTTGGTGTAACATTGTATGTTTTTGTGGTTTAAGGTTACTCTGCTTTGGTATAAGTTTACTCCGTTTTATAACTGTGACGTAATTCCATAAAACTTAAAGCAGCACTGGTTTCCACCAGTTTTATGGAGTAACGTTACACCAAACGTTTTACAATGCAGATCTTGAGGTAAATCTTTTAAAGTAATACCGTAAAATTAATTACAAATCAGCTCATTAGAAAATTTAAATTATTTTTTTAAGCCTGTAATGAAAATGTGCCGGATTTTTTTGAGTCGACTCGAAAATGCTCATCGAGCAAAAACTGCTCCAAAAACCAGTTTTTGATATGGGGTACGGACGTCGCTGAACGAACGAGCTCTCGTGTGATAAGGCCTTAAGTATCACTTTGGAATTTGTACAACAATTACTTAGTTTTATTGTCGTGGACAGTTAAACTTCAGTAACCACAACAATGAATAGAGTGCTTGACTGTATCGCTAAAATACCTTACAATATTAAATTAATTATAGTTTGAATCCAAAAATAACAAACGTATATATTTTTTTTGCAAAATAAATCTTTAAATAATTAGTAAAAATCATTTTAAAATGGCTTATTTTTCATCGGTACGTCACGTGATCACAAACACGTCGATTTGGCTGACGTCACTAGTATATATAAACAAACCGGTGTGATGTTTTTTTGCTTGCAATTAAACTGGATTTAATCTAATATACTATTAAAATAAGAATTATATAGATAATGGAAGGAGGTTTTACAGAAGTGGATAGTTAAAATTTGTTTAAAGAAGATTCCAAAATGGTGTTTCAAAGTTTGTTTATAGTTACTAGTGACGTCATAGATACCACGTGACCGCCATAAAGCGTTTTGGGCGTAATTTTTCGTCCTAATTTTAAAATTCATTTTTCTCCATTTTTATTGTATTTGAAAAAAATGAAAAAATGCGGGTCTAATATTTTTGGCATAAGAATATTTTAAACCAGTAAAAAATGTTAGTCAAATACCCCTATTGGAACACTATTGCACTGAAATATCTTTTTGTATTCTTTCTTACAGATTCGAGTTATCGAATTCTTACAACAATGGTCAATTTATTAGTCTAGGTGTTGAAGTTTACCTGTCCACGGCAGTTTAGTATGGTTAACCTAATAGCAATATAATTTTTCTTTTTGATTAGCCATCTTTAGTTAAGACCAAAACACCGTTCTTTTAATAAATTAGTAGATACTTTGTGAATATTGTTTGAAACTAATTTTCAGTGAATGTTGAAATGATTAGGCTTCCCCTTAAAAATTTCAATGCAGTATTATTTTCATTTTCAACTTTAAATCTTATATAAATAAACTAAAAATAAATAACTTAAAAATCTTTTAAACTTTTTCAGACATGTATCTGTGATTTGCAGCTGAAAATGCATATTTTCCTGTCTTTGTGGTTTCTTCGTTTTATTACTGTTATTGTCATCGCTCTATCAGACAACTATTTTTGTCTTCCGTCATCGAGTGAATATTACTTTGATGTAAAATGCTATTTTTGTTAATAAAAAATTGAATTTAAGTTTAATTTTTAGCTTCCACACTACGTTTATTACGTAAAAAGTGGAAGGTATTATAATCGTCTAGTCCGTCCGTCTGTCCGTCACCCACTTTCATAGCACAAACTACAATTGCTACGGACAAGTGTGATACGCCAAAAAATTCAGCGCATCAAAATTAGAATACATTGAAAATTTCAGAAAAAAATTCGAATTCGAAGTACTTCAATTATTTAAAAAAACTGCAAAATTTAATGCTCATTTGAAAAGCATAAGAAGACATTTTTATTAGAATTAAATCACCGCTGCCATTCGCAACAATAACTCGAGAAACTTTAATTCATTTAAAAAATAAATTAAAAGAAATTTATTTTTTAAATGAAATTTATTTTTGCGACATCAGTTTGAAATGACGTCAAATATATTTCACTAAGATATATTTTGTATGTTATGAAATGTTTTGGTTCTATTTAAAAGAGAGGAATATTTCATATTTATTCTTTGAAATATAGATTAATTTTTGCAAACGATAATAGTTATTGAATAATTATTGAATTTTTGTAATAAAATAAATGAAACTAGCCAAATTTAGCGTGTAAATGTTTATAATAAAATTAATATTGTATTTGGCGACTTTTTTTCTATTGAACACAAAAGTTGTGTGGAAGCGGGCTGAGTGACAGATTCTGTTACAAACCTACTTGTTTTGTTAATAAAAACAATTGAATTCGATTAAGTTTAATTGTTTTTACTCTCTTTCTGTAAGCAGATCTTTCAAAAAATTTAGAAGCAGTATTTTCCTAATGTACAACTTAATTTACAAATTTTGAGTGACTTAAGAATGTGATACAATATATAACAATAGTCATTAAAATTCATTGAGAAGGCTATGGTTTAAAAGTTTCCTAAAGCTACCATTAGTTGCTTATCATTATTTAGTGGATTAATTAACACTTACAAATTATTGTAAAGAAAATCAACACATTTCTAAGTAACAAATAATGTTTATTATTTTTAAAATCAGGAAACACAATAAAATTGCTAATGAATTCACACATATTAAAATAAATTAAATTTTTATTTGGTTGAACTGTCCATAATTTTTCACAACACGACTCGAGTCAACAAAGATCGCAATGACGTAGTGAGTACTTCATGAGTACGCGCGCAGATTGCACGCGTATATTGACACTCACACCAAGTGTACCGGGAATAGGATAGTTGTACACTGCTGCACTTATGTCTGGATGATACTCTTGTACCTGCTGCACTTTGCTGGCCTGAGCTGACTTTGTGCCAGGTTTTTGTTGGCGACACCTGTGGAAAAAGCATGAAAAAGTATTAGTACTTTTAATTTTTAGGTTTTGTTGACGCGTATCTTGTGATAAAAATAGCATTATGGTGTCATAACATAGCTAAATTTGTGACTATCCGTATGAAATCTGTATGAAACGCCCATGTTCTGACGATTGGGCTACGGAGCTTCCGTGAATGAGGTAAGGTTCTACGTTTTAAACCTGTCTATTTCTATCCTCCAAGTGAATGGTTGGTTGGTTGGAATCTATATATTTTAAGGCTTGTGTGCTTGGTCACAAGGACCCGCTTATAAACCATCGTCAAGAAGGACGGACATGACTTACACACACATACAAGACAGATGCTGCCATCTATCGCCACCTCCACAATTTAGACATGTCCCTGAAGGGGCACGTGAATTAGTTCATGCAATGTAATCGTTTAGGCTGCCTATTTCTTGCCTCCTTTAGGAGCTTTAACATAGCCAATTACGCCTTGTAATTTAGAACCCTGGTCAAGTCACGAGGTCGACACCTGAGCGGGCACCCAACGGAACTTAGAGCGACGTAATAGGTAGGGTAGGTAGGTAGAGTTAATCGTTCGGTCCCATTTCAGCACCCTTTAGACCTTTGTAAGAAGACGACTAATAGACTGTAGGTTACACAATAAGTATCGTCTAGTTTTGGCGTGAATTAGGTAACAGTTGTTGCTTTAAACGTTTCCGGCTGCCCATTTCTCGCCTCCATCCCAAGGGGGCTTCAACTTAGCCTCATCCGTTTCGTAACTTTGGCCCACTATCAAGTGACGGGGCCAACATCTGAGCCAAATGTTACAGACTACAATAAGGGTTAGGTTAGTTTGAATATCATCGCACTAGAGCTACACGAAGGCTATTCAGGCTAGAATACAATAAACACACACTCACTTGAACAGATTCGATGCCTCATTCACATCTCTGTTTTATCACATTTTCATTCAAGACGATTTGGCAGCGAGCGGGGATAGCTTGTCGTTCTTGAAATAGTTCTTCACGATGCCCTCTAGGGTTGCCATCTCCTGGGCGTCCAGATTGAGGACGGCCTCGTTGGCGCGAGCCTGCTGCTCAGCCTTAGCCTCGTAAGTTTGGGCGTTGGGGATGATGATTCCACTGGCGGATCGGCCATCGTGTTCGCCAGCGTAACCGTGACCTGTAAATAAAGGCGGATGTTTAATGCAGTATAACCCGGTTATTAAAAACCAGCAACAAAAAAACAATCAATCACTCAATCAATCCGGTTAAAGAGTTTTTCAAGGGACCGCGATTTTTACAAGGTTATAAACGAGTACCTTTATAAACAAGATGAAGTACGTATATTATACTCATATTATTAAAGTATTAAAATTACTTTTATAGAATAAATTGATCCTCTGTGCTATTATTATTAGTAGTCTAATTTCTCCTTTTCCAGTTAATCCTTTTTAAGAGGGAAATAAATTTCAAATTTGAAGACTTTTCACCATCATTTGGCGCATAAAATGAAATTTAAATCGTGAAAATTGAATTTTAAATATTTTTTCTTGAAAAGAAGGCGTTTCGGATATCATATAAACGTATATTTTTAGCGTAATAGCCGAGGAGACAGCTGAAAAGTGTTCTTATAAGCAATATAATAAAACATTAAAGTCTAACGCCAATTCAAGAAACAGGACATTTATGACTTTATAAACGAGTTGTCATAGTAAACAAGATCGTTACAACCGAGTTTGACTGCATTTTACATTAAAACAAAAGGATATGCTTTGTTTCTTTTATCTCTTTCATAAACATAAATCTCGTTTAGTTTAAATAAACTACAACTGTAATACTTTATATGTTAAATTTTAACTTTTGAATAAATGGTTAGTCTAAACTTACCATGACCACCTCCGTGACCGTGTCCGTGACCTGAAAAGTTTAATTAAAAGATAAATTATTAAAAAAATCCTAAGAAGAATTATTTAAAAAAAAAACTTGTTAACAAAAACGATATGTTAAATAAATATCATTGTTTGAAAGAAATAAAACGAAAACATTTTACTTAGAAAATTACTTTAAATTATAATTTTCAAATGGAATTTTATGTAATTAGATTTAAAAACTAATTTTGCTAAACATACCATGTCCATGTCCATGTCCATGTCCGTGTCCATGACCATGTCCGTGTCCATGACCATGTCCGTGTCCATGACCATGTCCGTGTCCATGACCATGTCCGTGACCGTGTCCGTGACCGTGTCCATGACCATGTCCGTGACCGTGTCCGTGACCATGACCGTGTCCATGTCCATGACCGTGACCTGAGAAGGTATTAAGTTTTAAAAACTGGTTTTTATAGAAACAAAAACTGTTAATAAAAATTGCTTAACCAATTTAAATTTGATACAAAATTGAGATCTAAAAGTCACGTTTAAGCTTATTCTAAATTTATTTTTAGTTTTCAAATGTTTTAACTAGTATTTAAAGAGTTTAAAATTTAAAAAAAATTATCAGTTTATATAATTTGCTAAAAAATGTAAAAATTATAAAGAATCTTTGAAAAATAAATAAATATTCCGATTTCATTTTATTTGTATTTTTCATAAAGATAAATTAGAATTTGCAGTTTTTTAGACATTCGAAACTTACCGTGACCATGTCCGTGCCCATGTCCGTGACCATGACCTAAAATTTTATTATTGAACATTAAATAACGTGTTATGTATCAGTGATGAAAATAATAATAAAAAGGTACATACATTTGTTTTATCTAAATTAGCATATCAGCAAAGTATTAAAGAATCTATTTTGAATGACTACAAACAGAATATAATAGATAGCTTGTAAAATTAATAGACACATCAATAAACTCGTGAATACAAAGTTAAGTTCAAAGTAAAAGAGAACATGTCTCCAATATCACTTTTTAATAAAAATGGTTACATGAATATTAACAAGAATGTATACAATATAAGTACAAATAAAAATATTTATTATGAATTTGTCGGAAATAATTACCGTGACCATGACCGTGTCCATGTCCGTGACCATGACCATGTCCATGTCCTAAAAAGTTTTAGGCAAATATAAAACAAATAAAAAAGCAATCAAATCTATTTAAATATGTTCCACTAAATATGATTAAAAAACGCAATTCCTCACAAATTACTGATATTTTTTTGTGTATAATATTAGGTTTTCAATAAAAAAATTAATTTTGTGTTGGACTATGGATATGCACATAAAATCAATTTTAGTCATAAGAATATTTAAGCTCTAATAGTAAAAGTCAGCGTCTCAACTTTTTAAAATTTTTGGAAACTATAAAAACTGAACACATTAAAAATAAACTACACAATCTAATAAAGATGCAATCTTACAGATTCTATTCAAACAAATCAGATTTACATATGGTATTGAAATAAGACGATATTAATAAAAAATGACTTTAAAGAAAGTAAGTTTTACAACTTATTGACAGGATAAAACCAGTTGAATGACAGTTTGGACATAAAACATAGTACAAAGGACTGCAAAAATACTTAATACCAAATAATTAAATAATTTTCAAGTGACTAAATAGGTGTACCACTTAGTAGAACGTGAGTTTTGGAACCAATTAAAATTTTTAAAATTAAAAAAAATTGTTGTGTTTTTTCTCTATAATTACAGAAATTAGATATAGAAGAGTATATTACCAGATCTCATTAAGCTAGAACTACTTAACTTTTCAAAAAGAAAAAAAAAATGTAAATATGCGACTTGATTAGTCATTTAAATACAGATAATCGATTTGCTATTCTTTCTTACCGTGCCCATGTCCGTGTCCGTGCCCATGTCCGTGTCCGTGCCCATGACCATGTCCATGCCCGTGACCTTTAAATTTAAATTCATATCAATGATATGCAATGCACATTTATTAATAATGCATATTAAGTTATAGTTATACAAGTTATGGGATATCAGCTCTAAATTTTCAAAAAAGTTCTCGAATTAAACATACAACTCAAACAGAAATATGTATAATTAATTAACGAACAACTATAATTCATATCATGAAGTTAAACACGATTTTTTTTGTTGTTCGATTAACCCGAAGGTTCATTGAAAATAAATAGAAAACATTATTTAATTAGTAATTCAATTAATACATACCGTGTCCGTGACCGTGACCATGACCATGTCCGTGTCCTTAAAGAATAATATTATTTACAATTCAATTAACATCTTACTATATTAATAACACTCACGTAGATTTCAAAACTATTAAAACTAATAATCGTTTAATTTAATAAGACTTTATTATGGATAACTTAAAAACAAATATTATTTCACAGAATAAAAATATCATAGATGCACAATGTATATTACAATTAAAGTAAAATACAGTTTAAAAGAAAAGTTATTATATTTCTTAAGTTTAAACTTACCATGACCTACACCATGACCATGTCCATGCCCATGTCCTAAAATTTATAAGGGTGTCAAAAACATTCCTTTATAAATTAAGTATAATGTTATAGTTATGGTATTAAAATTAGTGATGAATTTTCTATAACACAAATACACATTTTCTGTACATTAAAAAACATGTATTTAATATTTACCGTGTCCATGCCCATGCCCATGTCCATGTCCGTGACCATGTCCGTGTCCATGCCCATGTCCGTGTCCATGACCTGAAATAAATTTTGTCTCACATCCGAAAATAGTCGATTTGTAAGGTTATCTTGTCATCTTCATATTATAGTTTAATTGAAACCTCAAAGCTTATTTCCATTACATTTCCAGTCGCTTTGCGCTAATATTAGTTAAGAAGTAAAAAAAGTTTTATTAACGTTATTAGCAAATACATTCTCATATAAAACTAAAGATAGTTGTTTCAATAAATTATCACATAATTTATAACTTATTCATATTTCATTATATGCTATTTTTACAGTAATGCAACTTGGTTTGATTAGAAAGAAATCTCTCTCTATATATATGTGCCATTTAGAACTTAGAACTCTTAATTTAATTAAATTAGAACTCTTAATTTAATTAAATAAAAACATACCATGACCATGTCCGTGTCCGTGACCATGACCTGTAAGTAATGTAAATCTTTTTTATTATCTGTGATCTCTAGAACATTACGAATTAAAATGACCATCGATGTTTATCTCAATAGTTTTCGTGATTATTATTTAATGACATACTCTAAAAAGTAAGTAAAATTTGGAAATTACTAAGTAAGCAAACAAAAACAAACGCTTACCAATTATTGAACAAATAAATAAATTACAAAAATAAAACATTAGTATTTTTGTTCATATAAGTAATTTTACCAGTTTCTAATTACATAATACGGTATTTAAAAGCAATCATTTGCTAATAATTTATTCGACAAATATGATCTAAAATTATTTTTCTTACTCTATATAATCTTTTATAACGTCAAAAAATATCAATAAATTATTTAACAGTAATTTAAATTAAATGAGAAAGCTTGATTTCTTTCAAAAATTTCTCAAAATATATTCGGTCTTAGCAGTAAATTAAAACAAAAGGTAATAGGGCTTTTGAAAAATTCTCAAAGTAAAAAAATAGTATATTAAACATAAAATGGGAACTTAAAAATTCATTGAAATTTTTAAAAGGAATTACGCATTAAATTCTTGAACTGCAGCAAAGAGTAATCTGGGATACTTACCATGACCATGACCATGTCCGTGACCATGTCCGTGTCCGTGACCGTGACCATGTCCATGCCCGTGACCATGACCATGACCATGTCCATGACCATGACCATGTCCATGACCATGACCATGTCCGTGACCTGTAATAAACAATTTTTATTATATAACTAAATTATATTTCATTATGCATATAACTTCTTTTCATAAATTTGTTTGATATACTTAAGTACATGATTGTTTCGTGTGTATTTCTATCTATGCGTGCGAAATAACCCTCTTATATTGCTTTTAACTTTCATGCAATGCTAGGTTGAAAAATGAACCCAAATCTTATTGAAATTGTCTTTTAGATAACTTTTAAATAGCTTTTTTCTACATATTTTTGGACGCTGATTTCGAAAATGGAAAAAGTTTTTTTCGATCACGTTCGGATGTTTTGCAAATTTGAATTGATTTAAAATTTAGATATCGCTTTTATATACTCTTTGAACATGTCCAACTTAATTGCAGGCACTTTTTAAATGTATTCAAAGCATCAAATACATTAAAACAGTCATGCAAAATGTTGATTTATTGTAATAATCTTAAAAAAATTATTGTAATAATTTTAAATAACAGAATTTGTAGAATAAATAATATTTTTGTATTGCAAACTAAAACATACCATGTCCGTGACCAGCACCATGACCATGTCCATGACCTTAAATTTAAAAGTGCATCAAAATACAATCTCTTTATAACTTAAAGAATGTGCAATGATACATTATTTCAATAAAAAATACATTTAATGTTTCTTTAAATTTCTGTATTAAACTTACCATGTCCGTGTCCATGTCCATGCCCGTGACCATGTCCGTGTCCATGTCCATGCCCGTGACCATGACCATGACCATGTCCGTGACCATGACCATGTCCATGACCTGCAAATTTGTTATTGTCATTGTAAATGTTAGCTGCTATCTCATAAATGTTATTAAAAATCAAAATTTAAAATCTCATTGTTTAAAAACTATTCATAAATTATATAACAGAAATTCATTTTACTTATGAATGTATCCCACATATGGCCAGCATTACGAGAATTCCAGTATATTTATTTATCATACTTAACACATCTATTTATTTTCAAAGTAATTGAAATAAACTAAACACTTACCATGACCTCCACCATGCCCATGACCACCACCATGTCCATGACCATGACCAAGAGCATGTCCGTGGCCTGGAAGTAATTGAAAGTCATTATTAAATTCGTTTTACAGTTCCGTAAACTAATAAGTATTATTATAAATAATTTAATTTATAGTACTAATTACTAGTACAATTTCCTTTCTAAATATTTTTAGGTTAATACCACATTATCAACCACTTTTCAACTATGAGACAGATCTGTCAAATTCAATTAATCTAATTGAGAAGGTTTAAGTTTGAAGGTTCATAATTCCATGTCTATGGACCTTCCTTTACAAAATATTCCTAGTGAATTTTGTTGAAACGTTTATAGTTTCGAGTTGATTTTCCATTTACTGCAATTTATTAATCAAGTTCTTAGTGTTAGGGAATTTAGTAAAATCTTTTCTCATGAATAATTTTGAATTTGTACTATTGAGTTATAATGAATTGAAGAAAGTATTGACATAATGAATAAAAATGTATTTAGGAATAAACGAAAAATAATTAAATAATTTATACTAAACAATAATATAATAATTTATAACTAAAAACGAAACAATGATAATGAAACATAATGGAATTATGAAGAGGAATAAAATAACTAATAATGATGGACTAAACAAAAACATAATAATGAATAATTAAGAACTAAACAATTATACTAAAAATAATGAACAGAAAAGAATTAAACAATAAAGATGAATAATAAATAATGCAAACTAGAATGAAAAACTATAATGATGAATAATTAACAATGCAAGTTATAATGAAACAATAATAATAAATAATAAACAACGTAAATTAGAATGAAACAATATTAGTTCATAATAAACAATGTAAATTATAATGATACAATAATAATGAATAAAACAATGCAAATTAGAATGAAACAATAATAATGAATAATTAACAAGACAAAGTAGAATCAAACAATAGTAAATAATGCAAATTAGAAGGAAACAATAATAACGAATAATTATTAATGTAAATTAAATTGAAACAATATGATGAATAAAAAAGAATGTAAATATAAATAATAATAAAAATAATAATTTAAAGACAATGTAATCGACTTACCGTGTCCACCTCCACCACCGCCTCCTCCGCCTCCGTGGCCGTAACCAAGACCCGAGCTCTTCTCGCCTATTCCGTAACCTTCACCAAGGTCAAGGGCCGAGATCTCGGAGTCTCCACCCAGTCCATACCCGAGTCCGGCTGAATCCTTGCCCACACTAACATCTGAAAGGCCGCCGGACAGACCGAAGGAAGAATCTGACAGAGAGAAAAAGAAAATTAAATGAAAGTGCGAAACTATATATAAATTAATAAAATAAGAATAATAAAAACTCAGAGACGTGACATTTAATATAACATCAAGGCATGCTTTGACCATTATACACTGCTTAAAAGAATTAGGGGAGCACTTTGTGTACTTTTGTTTACCCTTTCAGTTCCAACTTCTTATTTTTTATTATAGAATTCTAAAATTTGTGAAATAGATTCATTATGCATACAAAGTGAAATACTAAAAAACAGGGGGGGGGGGGACTTAATGTTTTAACTAAAACTTAAGGGGGAAAATATTGGAATTATAACTTTTGAATAAATTATTACAATAATTTTTTCAAAACTTTATTTGTAAAAAAAGGTAAAATCAATTTTTATACATCTAAGAATGCAAGCGTGAAGAATTTAGGGTCCACTTATTTCAGAAAATTTTTTGGGAGTGAATTTTATTTTACCATGTTTTTCCTATTTTCATTTAATTAAACAAACATTATTTAATTCTTCAAAAGACATGATTCTTCTATCTAACGATAAATAAGTGCGAGCTCAACTTAGTGAGAAAATAAAATCGGAAGCTGATGATACCAAATGGAATCATTGGGGGTGAAAGGGTTTAAACCGTGCGTTCCCCTAATTGTTTTGAGCAGTGTGGGTATAAGAAATGTTGGAATAAATCATCATACTACAGTGGGCAGGTAAACTGCAGTAACCACAACAATGAATTGGAACCAGAAATGATCAGTCATTCAGTATGCTTTCTTGTATGTTAGAGTTATTGAGTTTTTACAACAATGACCCAAGTCATTACTTCAGATACTGCAGTTTATCTGCCCACGGCAGCCTAGGTGCGCCTATGTAGCTAGTCTGGAAACATAAAGCTACTTCACGTTGGGTGTCTATTCAGGTGTCGGCTCGTCACTTGACTGTGGTTCTAAAATACGACGCCCGTCGCCAATAGCCCTCGTGTAGATCTAGTGCGACGATAATTCAAACTGAACTAAACTAAAGCTACTTCATTTTGTTGAATATTAACTTTCTTCACTTTTAGAGCATTGAATGTGTTCTTGTATTGGAATTGGTCTTTTATCCGTTTTTATCATTTTGGGTTGGGATAATTGTTCAATTTTTGTAACTTAATAGTTCAATCTTCGACACTTGATTGTTCAATCTTTGTAAATTAATTGTTCAATCTTTGCATTTATTCTTTGCAACTTAATGGCGTATCGGAATTGAATTTAAAACCCTCTTTTGCTTTTCGGGGTAAGACAATAGTTTGACTAGTTTACGTGTGAGAGGGTAAAGGGCATAAGGAATTTGTAAAGGGACTTTCAACGTCTTTTTTTTTTGGGGGGGGGGGGGCGTTTCGGGGTTGTGAAAAATGTTCATAAGACTTCTTTTAAAAATGTTTCCTGAAGTGTGACCTTACCTAATCCGTCGAGTCCATAGAGGTCGGCGCTCCTTGCCTTGGTCTTGACCTTGAGGTCCCCGAGGGCACAGACGACGAGGACGGAAAGATGAAGTATCTGGAGAAAAAGAGATTAATTTATTCATAAATAAAATGCAAAAATCGTCGAAAAATCGATTGTGTGGAGATTGCACAGGTGGCAGATGCACACGGTAGCACTTCCACACACAGGAAGGGGCATGTGAGGAGGAATAGTGGAGGGAGAGAGAGACTCTTTTAGAAGATACGAAAGACGTGTCTCTTCTAAGGTAATCGTTAACAATGGATAAGGTTTCTATTGAGTGCCTCAGAAAATTACTTTAACCATAATCACTCTCTGAATTTTCGGAACAAAAACAAATTGAGTTAGTAATATTAAAAAAAAAAGTGTTTTCTGGTATTTTAAATTTTGTAACTGCATACTAGAGTTAAAAATAAACAATATAGTTTTTGCATTATATTAAACATTCAAAATCGTCTTTAGAACAACATTTGAACGGGATGATCTTAGTGAATTCTTTTTGTCGCCGTCACGGCTTAGTGGCGAATAGAGGGGATAGAGCAAACCATGGTCCGGAAAAGCCAAGTTTGTCACGAATTTTATATCTGTGTGCATCTGACACGGATGGAAGGTCCACGCTGCCAAAAAATCAAGCAAAGGTAGGTCGATATCACTTTCTATTTTCCAGTCCTCTCTCTCTATAACTAACAGCGTTTTTTTTTAATTCTTCTATTCTCGTCTAATCGACAACACGTGTTTTTACTTCGCTCCACTGATTTTTAACTCATTGAAGGGTCTCATAAATGGCTTGTCCACACATGAAGAACTTAGTGGAAGAACGTGCTAAGTGACATTTTTGAAAAATTGAGATTTTTGTGTAGGTGAACATGTTATTCAGACTTTTAATTATAACAAGATTCCCTCTTTTCATAAACTTTAACTTAAGTACCTCAAATCCGATCATTTTTTCTCTTTCCTGATGCCATCGGCTGAAAAAATTAAATAAAACTTTTAACGAAAACATTTAAAATTCAAAATGTTTATTTTATTCTTTTGCCATTACTTTCAGAAACTAAATTCATTATTTGAAAAATAATTGACATGTTTCAAGTGACGTAATTCCGCCAGTCTTCATTCCCGGATTTTATTGTGGGTTTATTTGATGATTTTTTCATTGATTTTTCTGTTGACTGCATGTATGCATATTTAAGCAATAAATGTATAGTTAAGCTATTACTGAACTATGATGGGTAATAAAGGCCATCGCACTAGAGCTATTAGTGTTTTATGTCTTTATTTTTTCGCCAAATACGTTGCCAAACTCGCCAAACTATTGACTAAAATTCGCCAAATAGGCAATTTCTTTTATAAATAATTTATAAGCTGGTCGGTTGTTCGAAGGTCATCGTGTTAGAGCTGTATAATGGGTGTGTTTGTTGCAAAATCTATTTTCTCGCCAAATTATTTCCTAAAACGTGCCAAATGAGCTAAAAGGTTTTATGTATTTATAATTGTGATGACATTTATGAGTGCATTTTATAGCGTATTTTTCATTTTGGTATTTTAAGGCAATGAAACGGGATTTTATAATTTATAACGAGCGGAAACAATAATAAGTTTATGATCCTATAACAGGGTATATGGTTACATATTTGGAATCTATTTGATATTTTTTGTTATTCCGTGCGAAGAACGGGTATAAATTTGCTAGTGTATAATAAAATAAGTTTTTTTTAGTTTTTTCTAATTTTTCCTTACATCTAAAGTAGCTTTAACACTACATTTCACTTTGGTGTGAAACTTAATGTTAATAAAAATTTTATTCATATATTTAAATCTGTACAGTCAATCCGCACACAATCAACTAAAACGGTGTTGGGTTAAAGTTATGATGTCAAGTATATCGGAAAAATATATATTCTGCTATTTTTACAATGAAAAAATGAGTAATTGTCTTAATAAACTATGTAAAGGAATTCTCTTTTTAAAGTATTTACATTCTATGTCCGATATTTGATTAAGTCGATTATTTGCTAAAACTCATAGTCGTATTTTTTTAAAAGTTCTATATATACTTTTCAAATCGTATTCTATAAATGAAATTAAACCAAAAAACACGTTAGTGATATACTGTAAAAAATATCAAATTTCAATATAAATCCAATTAACTTAATCATATTCTAATTCATTATCTCGAATTACGTGCTAATTTATTTTGGAATAGGAAATAACAAACGATTTTTGTTCCGAAAAACCGAAAAATCAACAGAGCGAATCAGGAAGGGAACAACTAAGCACTGCTCGGACTTAGCAGCGATTACGGTTCAAGTTAAGCAGTCCGTATCTTGTCACCACAGTAATACAGTTTCCGCTTCGCCAGATATAGGAAGTTAAAATGCACGGAATTTCGTTTTCTACTCGAATAGGCTTCTTAAAGACTGATACCCTCGCATTTCCTTTATGATTTATCTGATTATAATTTATAATGCTACATATTAAGAGGATAATTCGGCATTTAGAAAATTATCAGAAAATGGTTGTTTAAGGTCTTAATATTTTAACCTTATTTTAAAATAACTTTATTTTCATAAGTTTTTAAAGATATATTTTCCTTGGGAAAGTTTTTGAAACTTTTCCTTTTTAAAATAAATAATTTGTATGGGGGCTACTATTAAATTAATAACGACATTTATGTCTTGATAATAAATATATGCTTTCAAATATAAGCATT
The DNA here is from genome assembly GCA_019343175.1 of Oedothorax gibbosus. NCBI lineage: Eukaryota > Metazoa > Arthropoda > Arachnida > Araneae > Linyphiidae > Oedothorax > Oedothorax gibbosus. The sequence continues at coordinate 41,658,749 of CM033280.1, forward strand.
TAATTATTAAAAATAATATTGTAGTTATACATTGCATTTATTGGGATCTTAAAAAAAAATATTACTCACATAATATGTTTCTTTAAAATTTCTGTCTTGAAAAAACATTTTTTTTTCAAAACAGTATATACATTATTTTGGGATTTAAAAAAAAACATTAATTAATGATATTAGAAGAAATATCATTGAAATAATGAGAATAAGACTTATCTTCGTAGCTTTGGTGTAATCAAGGTTACGTATAGTATTATGGTTAGTATTTTTATAGTTAGTATTAATAAATTACTTTCTATTTTAATCCATTTTTTAATTATGTGCTTTTCTTACACTGCTTACAAAAATATTATGTTGCAAATTAAATTTTTCAATCTTCAATTCGTCTGTCCAATAAATATTATTTTAGTTTGCAATTCTACTTTACATTTGAAGCAAAAAATATTAAAATTCAAAATATTTGTAAAAAATATTAAAAAAGCAATTTTTACCTCTTCCCTTTACATCTTAACGCTAATTATAGTAAATAAAATCTAAATAAATAATAATTTTTTATTGCAAAAAATGCAATTTAAAAACTAGGAAAAAAACAAATTTTATTTTAATTATTTTTGTCCTACCAATTAATTTTTGATAGTTTTTTTTAGCCAATTTTCATAAATTTAAGAGAATTGCCTTTCCTCATTAGCAAATTGCCACAAAAAGTTTTTTTTTATCAATAATATTTACAAAAACTTATTTTGAACCATAATTTATGTAACAAAAATTGAAATGAGATTAAGCTTTACAATTTAAGAATGCATTTTTAAATAAACTTAAAACCATTTTATGTTGGAAATTTTTAATATCTTAAATAAAAAATGGAACGTGCTGTCCAAACTAGGAATATTTTCTTTATATTTATGAAAAAATATTTATTGTCACAGAATGTTCATTGAATTCTTGAAATTTATGCTATTACATGATTTTTACAATGGTATCCCGAACGTGAAAAATTGGAAAATTATTTGAGATTTATGAAAAAGACTTACTGTCACATATTTTACAATGAATGCTTAAAATTTATGCTATTACATGATTTGTACAATGGTATCCCGAACGTGAAAAATTAGAAAGTTATTTGAGATTTATGAAAAAGACTTACTGTCACATATTTTACAATAAATGCTTAAAATTTATGCTATTACATGATTTGTACAATGGTATCCCCAACGTGAAAAATTGGAAAGTTATTTGAGATTTATGAAAAAGACTTATTGTAACATATTTTACAATGAATGCTTAAAATTTATGTTATTACATAATTTATGCAATGGCATTCCTTACATAATGCAAAAAAAAATAACTTGATTGAATTTTTCTTGGAACAATGCAGACAT